>JAQLOM010000007.1:6155319-6167121 GCA_030068315.1 Chrysichthys thysi | reverse complement strand
CTCTCCCTCACACCAGCCACGAGTCTTTTTAAAGGTAAAGTGCAGGTTATTTTGTTTTTGTCAGGTGTGGTGGGGTTCAGGTGCAAACAGGATATCAGAGACTGGCATAAACATCTCGAGTTAACAAGAAACAGAAACTTAGTGAAAACTGGAGATACAAACATGGGAATAGTAAGGCTTGGCAGGAGCACAGGAAATGGCAACTAATGCTTCGCCACCTTGGCATGCTTGCACGAGACTTTTTATTAGTCCCGCAATCAGTCCCAATCCGGTACACCTGTCGGCACCCATGTGATGCGCTGAGCACGGCGTAAGTCCCTGTGCACGCGCCGGTGGCCATGGGGGATAGAATTATCTGGAAGTAATCTTTACAGTAAGTAATCTTTAGAACAGGTGCACTTCACGCACACTCCGTGCAGGCAGATTCATCACAGTTTTATGTATTTTTATTTCATATTTTGTATTTACCATTTGTATATAAATATTTGTGGGTTGTGAAACTAATTATCTGAGTTTCCATTATTTCTTATGGGGAAATCCGCTTTGAAATATGAGTGCTTTGGATTGCAAGCACGTCTCCGGAACGAATCATGCTCGCAAACCAAGGTTCCACTGTACTTATGTATTTACAAACAGCTATCACATATTGTCAATACAGACAAAAAATAGCGATGGTAGTTGGGATAGGTATGGAATAGCACACTTTAATTTCCTGTAAATATCAGCAGGAAGAGAGTTAATTATAAGACCAAAGAAGTGTGTTGATGGGATAAACCATGTTGATCAGTGATTGGTCATTAGGAGCAGTGGGGATCAGTAACTAGCTATAAGGCAAAATGGTCTTTACTAGCGATGGTGATGAATGATCAGTTATTGAGACACAATGGGGGTCAGAGATTGGTCATTAGAAACAAAGTTGATCAGTGATTAGTCATTGGAAAACAATGGTGATCAGTGATTGTTATTAATATTCACACGTGCAACCTAATCTTGCTTCATATACTGGTGGTAAGTCAACTGAAACTGCTCTCTAAACTTGTATAACCAGCAGTGTTGCAGACGTCTATTCAAGATGTCACAATATTTGCAAAAAATTGTTTTTTTGAAAGAAAAGTGACTACAGATGTATAAAAAGTCATCAAAGTAACTGTCAGAGATACTGACACTGATGAGACCTGACTATGTAAGATTTTTAAAGGTAAATTAAAAAAAAAAAAACAGCTAAGAGAAGTATAACAGCCTTTTGAGGGTTGGCAGCTTTGTGTGTTTGTCTAAAATCTCACAGCAGGCTCAAGGGAGCAGCTGCAATTACAAACGCTCTTACCTTTCACAGTTGTAAGAGCCCTTGTAAGCAGCTGTAATGTACCCACTATAATCCCTTGGCACTGTTTCATATTTACTCATGACTTTCTTTCGTTGATGTGAAGTTTCACCACTATGTTCATTTTAAAAAGCATTGGACCTCTTTTCCCCAATGTTGGGTAACAGTGGCTGAAGGACACATTATGAGAATATTTCACAGTGCACTGGAAATACCGTAGTCAAGGTTATTCATAGATGATGGACAGCGGTCTTTAATGTTATAGTAATGTTTTTGACATAATATTTGTCATCTCAGGTGGAATTGTCAACGTGATGCCATTCTTATTTTCTGAGATTTACCACATCAAAACACAGGTAACTTGTTCAATGGTATTAACTCTGTCACACTTACGAGTTAGTGCATGGGATAAGATTTTAAATTAATTCTTTTTTTTTTTTTCGACAGGTCTTGTGGTTCAGAAGAGCTGTACTAGGAGGACTTGCTACCTGCACAGTTCTAAACATATTATGGTAAGCATTGTTTCTTTAATGAATTAACCCCTTAAAGCCCCATGAACTCCTGGCAGGTCCAGACTGCAGACAGGCATTCACGTTAGTCATTGGATAATTGTCATGGATCGTCCTGCACGGAGCACCCGTTTTGAGCGCTTCCAATAGCGGTGCATGCTGGAGAATTCATGCCACTAGCAATTACTTCCGGGTTGTCCTCCACTCTATGTCTGGTGCATGCGTGAGAAATAATTCGTCTATTGCCGCTTAATCCTGTTCAGGGTCGCGGGGGGAAGCTGGCGCCAATCCCAGTTGACATCGGGCGAGAGGCGGGACACACCCTGGGCGGGTCGCCAATCCACTGCAGGGCGACACACAGAGGCAGACAACCATTCACACTCACATTCACACCTACGGTCAATTTAGAGTCGCCAATCAGCCTAATCCCCACTGCGGAGTACCCGGAGGAAACCCATGCGAACACGGGGAGAACATGCAAACTCTGCACAGAAAGGCACCTGGTGCTCGAACCCAGGACCTCCTCGCTGTAAGGCGACAGTGCTAACCACTCAGCCACCGTGCCGCCCCGTGAGAGTTGTGCTAGCGGGAATTTTTCGTGCGACCCGGGGGATGGTGCTAGCGGGAATTTTTCGTGCGACTGGGGGGCGGCAGCCGTTTCTGCAGCACCCCTGAGGACGTCAGGCGGCACCCCGGTTGAGAAACGCTGGTTTAGGCCATGCCCACTTTGGGTTTGAATCTGAATACAAAAACAGATACACATATTTGGATCTCTAAAAAGATATAAATGGTGGCATTGCGTTACACCCCTTAAATGTATTAATATCAAACTTCAATGTCATCAAAATCCATCCTGTCCCATCTCACAAAATCAGTCCAATCTGCTGTTCTATCTAATCAATTGTTAAGAAGCTATTGAGTTTGCAATCAGCAGTGTTACTCGAGAGAGCCAAAGCAATTGCATGGGAGCAAATGAAATAAACAAAAAGCCTGGGTCAAAATAATGAGAGAATGTCAAGGATAAAGTTTTTGGCCACTTCAGCTCCTCAAATGCTTTACTCGAAAGTTATACGTCCCCCAGTTTCATCCTGGTGGAATTGATTGTTGCTTACTGACTCGTACCAATAAATGGCTTCCAGCTGACTCTCTCATTTATCTTCTTTCTGCTTACCTGTGGCTAAGAACAAAATATTAGAACCTGTTTGCTGTAGTGTATTTCTTCAGGCATAGTCTGATATTAGGTTGAGTGTTATTAGAGCAGCCAATTCAGCAGGCACTGGCATGAGTTACATCTCTACAGAGCATTATTTGCTTTACTGCTGCATGTAATCCAAATGTATTTACTCTCACCTTACCCAGCATGGCCATTTGATTTAACTCTATACCATGTCATCCACTACACCTTATTGAACTCTACTCACACTATTTTCTAGCCAGCCCTGCTAAAATACCCACATTGTAAATTTGCAAGAGTGAAAATTGTATATCTGTTCTCTTTGTTGCCTTCAACAGGCTGCAACATTCATCTCAGCTTATTTGCATCTCACAAATAGGTTGCATCTGGTCTTTTAGTGATGAAGGAAGTTAATTGGAATAGCAGGAGACATGCTTTCAGAAAGATCACCACACACCACAAATCAGCATATTAAACCACGTAGTGTTTGCCTCCCAACAAATACAAACCAGTTCATAATGAATACACAGGAAAATGTGTGGGAAGCACTTCTAACCTTCTAAGGTCCATAAGTATTTGAACATTTATGCATAATTTGAATATTTATGCATTTTATTTGTAAATTTCTCTCTGTATACTACCTAGAGTGCTGTTCAGGCCTCTTATTTCTGTCCGAACCCGACAGAGCAGTGACCGAACCCGACCCGAACCCGACATGCATTTATATTTTTCTGTCCAAACCCGACCCGAACCCAATTGGAATTTTAATGTTTGGCTGAAACAGGCGCTGCTAAGTGATTATAATGATACTCTCTGTCATGAATCTGCCCACACAGAGCATGCGTTCTGTGCACCCGTTTTCGGGCACTCTGAAAGGAGGTGCGCTTCGGGCTGGGAACAAAAAGTAACTTTACTGTTTTAAATATCAAACGTTTTTGTGCTGACGTGACCGAACCCGAGTAACAATTCAAAATATTTGTCCGAACCCGACCCGACCCAACCCGTCGGGTCCCGTTGGGTTTGGGTCAGGTATCCATGCTCTAATACTACCACAATGGATTTGAAAGTAAGCAGCCATGATGTGATAAAACTATAAAGTTTCATCATTAATTCAAGGGGTTTAACAAATATATTGCATTAAGTTTTCAGAAATTCTCAGAGTCAGAAATTTCAGAGTCCTCCCCCTTTCATAGTCTCAAAAGTAATTGGACATGTGGCTAACAAGCAGTTTCATGGTCAGGTGTGGTCCATTCCCTCATATCATCATGACAAACTAAATACATAAATGTCTGGAGTTGATTTAAAGCACTGAATGTGCATTTGGTAGCTAATCACTGGAACTCAACATGAGGTCCAAAGAGGTCTCAGTGCAAGTAAAGGAGGCCATCAATAGGCTGTAAAAACAAATTAACACTTTCAGAGAAATAGCAGAGCTTTCAGAGTGCCCAGATCAACAATTTGGTACATTCTAAAATGGAAAGAATGCAGTGGTAAGTTCAGCAACACCAGAAGGCTTGGGAGACCCCGAAAGACAGCTAAAGTGGATGATCACAGAATTCATTCCTTTGTGAAGAAAAACCCCTTCACAACATCTAACCAGGTCAAGAGCACACTGTCAAACTGTACAGTCAAGAGACATCTTCATGAATGTAAATACACAAGGTTTATATCAAGATGCAAAACACTAGTAAGACTCAAGGACAGAAAGGGCAGATTAGCCTTTGCTACAAAGTCTGAGCAGTTCTGGAACAAGATTGTTCGGACAGATGAAACTATGATTAACTTGTACAGGAATGATAGGAAGAGAAGAGCATGTAGAATGAAAGCAAGGGCTTATGATCCCAAGCACACATCACTCTGTTAAATATAATGGACATGGGAATGTATGAAACCAATGCCTATGGAACTGGTTCACTGGTGTTTATTGATGATGTGACTGCTGATGGAAGTATTACGATGAATTCTAAAGTGTATAGAGCTGTAGTCTCTGCTCAGTCAAATGCCACAAAAATGATTCAGTCAAATGCTGCAAAAGTGACAGAATAGTGCTTTACAGTACAGATGGAAAATGACCCAAAACATGCCATGAAAGCAAACCAAGAGCTCCTTAAGGCAGAGAAATGTTCTTAAATGGTTCAAGTCAGTCAACCCAACTGAGCATGCTTTTTACTTACTGAAGACAAAACTGAAGGCAGAAAAACCCATGAACAAGCAGCAACTGATGACGCTACAGTAAAGACCTGGCAAAGCATTTCAGTGGATGAAATGTATTGATGAAACCAGCATATGGTTATGTATGTGGGTTCCAGCATCTGGTGATGTTTGTGGGTTCCTGGATTTTCTTCCAGGTATGAAAACAATAAATATATATATATATATATATCCCATCTCGTGCCTCAAATTTTTTTCGCCTTTACTCTATCACAGGTTTTCACTTAAATTGGTCTAATATTGCGGCTTTTCAGCTGGTCCGTGGGCCTTTTATGGTAGAGTACATGCTTCCTCGTTTGCCATTGGCTGATGGCTAATCAGAGCGTGCGGCTAATTACAGACACCTGGGCGCTGATGAACCAAGCGAAGAGTGTCGTTCTGCTTTGTGTTAGCCAGTGTCTCGCTCGTTCCGCGCCTTGTTTCGCTGAGCTTTTTGTGGATAGTAAAGCCCTTTGTTATGCCCGAAAAGCCATCTGAGCCTATTGCTTCTTCCGGGGCCACACCCAGGCACTGGTGAAAGATGCTAATCATCGAAATGGTAAAACTTTTAGACCTGTTAAAAGAAAGGAGCAGCTCCGCCACTGTAGGACACCATTACGGCATCAATGAGTCCTTGGTTCGCTACATGAAGGCTGAAAAGAAGATAAGAACTAAGGTCACAGTGTCTTATAAGCAGGGTGCCAAACGAGTGTAAGCGAGTGGAATAAGGCTATGGTCTGGATGGAATCTGCTTCAGGACTCTGGATTGAGGACTGCTGGAAGAAGAACATCCCCATGGACACCCATAAAATCCAAGAGAAGGCAAAGCAGCTTCATGAAATGTTTGCAGCTGGCGGGGCTGAGCTGGAGGACGACCCTCAACCTGGAACTTCTGCGGATTCCCCCAGCAAAAAAAGTGACTTTGCCACCAGCAAGGGATGGTTTGAAAAATTCAAGAGGCGATTCAACTTGGCCAGCGTGAGTCTCCCTGGAGAGGCTGGTTCCATGGACAAAACCGCTGCAGGAACTTATGTTGGTGACACCTTCAAGAACATCATTAAAAAAGGCGGATATCGGCCTTCAATATATAGGTGTTCAGTATGGACGAGACGGCCCTGTTCTGGAAGCAGGTGCTCTCTCGTACCTTCATCATGAAGGAGGAGGCAAGAGCCCTGGTCTTTAAGGCTCACAAGGACCACATCACACTAGTCATGTGTGGCAATGCTGCAGGGTTTGTACTCAAGCCTGGGCTCATCTACAAGTCCAAAAATCCACGGTCCCTGAAAAACAGGAATAAGAACCTGCTGCCTGTCTACTGGATGCACAACCCGAAGGCCAGGATTATGAAACTCCTGACGGTTAACTGGTTTCACCAATGTTTCATCCCAGAGGGAAAGATCTATCTGGCAGAAAGGACCCTTGAGTTCAAAGTGCTTTTACTGCTGGTCAATGCTGGAGGTGGATCTTTCTATCCAAGGGGTGAAAGTAGAGTTCTTGCCGGCAAATATGACACCACTGATTCAGCCAGTGGATCAAGGGGTTATGCGGGCCTTCAAGGCATTGTACACTAAGAACGCCCTGCAACATATGATTGGTGCCATGCAAATGGACGAGGACTTTTCCCTGAAGGTCTACTGAAGGAATTACACCATTGCATCATGCCTGGTGACTGTACAGAGAGCACTGAAAGACATGAAGAAGGAGACTGTCAATGCCTGCTGGAAGAGATTGTGGCCAGAAGTGCTCCATGGATACGAGGGCTTTTCTCCCGAACTAATTCATCACTCTGCGTTTGATAATGCAGCTAGGCTGGCAAAACAGCTAGGAGGAGAAAATAAAAATATCAAGCTATAAATTTCTTATTTTATTACAAGATGATTGTGTTTCTTTCTAGAAATAAATGCATAAAATTTGAAGAACCTGAATTTGGGTCGCGCCCAAAAAAGTTTAAGAACCACAGCTCTACATCTTAATATTTTTAGCCTTTTAAGGTAGAATCATTCTGAACTTTTTTCCTCATAATAAATAAAACAAAATAAAAAAGCAACATCAACTGTTCACTTTTGATTGATCATCACTGTGAAACACACAATGTTCAAAACTGGTTTATTGGTATTGTACCTACAGGCTTTTGGCCCACACGTCAAAGTATTAAGCAATTTCTTCTTGCTCGGTTTTGTCAGCTCATAATTTAGATATGTAATTATCACCCCCAAACATAAATCTCTTGTATCACCCCCTAATGGAAAGAGGACTGGAATGGTTTTGCACTGAGCTCTACTGAAGCATATCAACAAAAAGATTAACAAATAAATCTCTCAGAAATAGGGGAAGCAAGTTTATCTGTTGAATTCTGATTTATCTGTTATTTCTTTCTGTTTATAACACATAGGACAATTTTCATGTGCTAAGGTAGGTTAGTCTGGTATATATTATAACACAACCTAATATAAACATGTCTCATCTAAGGTTGAGACACTAGCTTCTGTTGAATCCAAATGCAGGACACAGTCAACAGAATAAAGCCAATAGTGCATGTTTATTTACATTATGGGAGATAGGTGTGAGAAATGAGTAAAAGTAAGGGCAGGAGAGAGACTTGACTGAAGCAAGGTGCAAAACTAGATTGCTGCATTGGGAGCACACCACTTATCCGCTGAGTCAGTTGGGAGCCAAGACAAGATATAGGCTGGAGCAGGGAAAGCTGGAGTGGAGAGTGTGTGAAGAGTTGAGCACCAGGCAGGTGGGCAGCTGGCTGGGTGTGACGGCAAGCAAGGTTTCTGAAACAAATGGAGAAGGAGAGAAACCAGAATGAGGGGGAAAGTCCTGGTAAAATTAATGAGCAAAAGAATGGGACATTCTCTGTGTGCTACCATGATGTCTGGAACAATGAACTGATCTGCTGTAGTGCTGCAGTTTAAATGCTGTCAGGAGATGAGGTTCAGGTGTGCCATAACAAGCAAGATCTCCCAGCCTGTATATGTCTTCAAAGACACACACACAAACGCACGCACAGGGCAACAGGCTTGAGTTGGGACACATGGAAAGTGTGTTGAATGTTAAGCAACTTGGGCAGTTTGAGGCAGACAGGAGCAGGGTTGATTTGAAAAAGCTCAGTGGTCCTGGAAGCAAGTTTTTTGTAGCAGGATGTCTAATGACATCTAGGTTGAGAGGCAGACTTTTTTTATCCTGGCCAGCAGTCAGGAGGTGGCCCTGTGATGGTCTACCAGGCACCAGTTGTGGTCACTGGAGTGGAGATGGGCTACTTGAGCATTCTTTCACACTTTATGGCCCTGACATAGGTGGGCTTGGATAGAGGCTATGGCAATATCATCTTTGTAGAGTCGAAGAGCAGAGAGTGATACCCCAGGGAGGCCTCAAAAAGAGATATGGTGGCAGGGTTAGTGGGAACTGTAGGCATGTTCTATCCAAATCAGGTGAGTGTTCCAGGTGGTAGGGTTGTTAGCAGTAATGCAGAGATGGGCAGACTCCAGATGTTGATTGGTGCATTCCATCTGAGTATTGGTCTGGGGATGAAAATTATAAAAGAGACTAGCAAATGCTCTTAGAGCCTAACAGAAAGAATTCCACACCTGTGAGATGAACTGGGGATCCCAGTCTGAGACAATGTCTGAAGGGATGCTATAAAGGTGGAAAACTAACTCAGAGGTCAGTGATGGTTAGGATGGTGGTCTGATTCTGGGAAAGGAATAGCCCAGTCATGAAGTCAAAAGAAATGTGTAATAAGCATGGCTTAGGTCAAGCAAGGGATGTAGCAGGCTGGCTAAAGTCATCTAGTTGTGGTCATAAGGTGTGCAGGTGGCAACATAGGAGCAGGTCTCTGAGTCATAGTAGGCCACCAAAAGTACAACTTTAGGAGGGATAGACTGCAGTTCAGTGCAGGGTGACAAGAAGAAAGGCACGTGTGAACCCACTGAAGAGCTTGAATTTGGACAGAATCTATGGTGAGGAGACCACCAGAGGGCTGTTTCCAGGTCAGGTTGGGTGTGTTGGGGCTCTTTGATGGTATTTTTGGGTTTCTCACTTAAGCACAACCTCCACACAGGAAGAAGTGACAAACAACAAGGGATGCACAGCTCACTCCAACCAGTTTCTGCATTCCTTCAATGCTAACCTTATAGCCAGCACCTCCCAATTGCTGACATCATAATCGCATTCAGTGGGAGTCAGGTGGTGGGAGAAGAAAGCGCAGGGATGGGATTTTTATTCAGGGTCAGACTGCTGGGAGAGGCATGCCCAAACCCCTGAATCAGAGGCATCTACCTTAAAATTGATTCGACAGGAAGGATCAGGCTGTATAAGCATGGAAGCCGAGGCAGAGCTACTAAGTGAAGACAGCATCTACTTCAGGGATCCTGTGATGTAGTTGAAGGTAAATGAGGGGACATGAAACTAGCACTTTTTGGCTTTCATAAACAGCAGGCATTGGAGAATCTAGCATACATGGTGAATGTGTTCCTGGGGATCATGAGAAAGGAGCCAAATATCATCCAGGTAGGCAAAGGCACACTGGTTGATAAAGTCACAAATGACATCACTGAGACTGGCGGAGCACTGGTGTGGAAATAGAGCATGACATGGTATTCAAAATGCTCAAGGTTGATTTATAGGCAGTTTTCCACTTGTCCACGTGCTGGATCCTGATCAGATGAAAAATATTCTGTAGGTTCAACTTGGTGAAGATGGTCACTTCATGCAGGGGTTCAAAGACAGAGTTAAGGAGTGGCAGGGGGTATTTGCTTTTTATGGTTGTATTGTTGAGATTTTGGTAATGCATGGGCAGGGTCAACTATCTTTTTTGCCCACAAAGAAGCAGCCTCTTCTATAGGAGAAAGAGAGGGGTGGATGAGGCCAGCTGCTAGGGAGTATATGATGTCCTCTCAGATCGGGACAAGTAGTTGAGTCGGCTGGAAGGGTGATGAGCCCCCAGGAGGAGGTAAATGGTGGTCTTGTAGGGGCAGTGTGGTGGTAGGGCCCAAGCTTTACTGAACATCTCCCCCAGATCATGGTAGTTGGCTGGGATGGAGGAAAGGTCAGGGTCTTTCATGGGTGGCTGGGAGGCAGACGGCCCAATGGGAGAGCTGGCTTATGTGCAACAGTGGCAAGAGCAGTAAGTGCTCCAGCCAAGCACTTTACTGGAGGGCCAGTATACTAATGGGTTGTGGAGGGTGACCCATGGATGCCCTAAGATTAGGGAGGTCTGGGGAGGGGAGATGATGTTAACCTGGATGATGTCTCACAGTGGCTATCCGAAACTAGGAAATGGATGGGCTCAGAGTGATGGGTGATTTGGGCCAACAATTGACCCTAACCCTAGGCTGATAACCTGCATGGGTGAAGGGAGAGGTTTCCAAGAGATGCTGGTCTGCTGATCTAGTTCCTTATCCAAAAAGTTACCCTCAGCAATTACAAAGGCTTCCAGGGGTAGACAGGTCTAGCTGAAGCGGAGTGTGATCAGGTGTTGCAGCTGAAATTGGGGGACATTGGGTCCAAGGTAGGAGTTTACTAGGGTCCCCATAGCTACTGGTGAGCCTCCTCTTTTGACCAGATGGGAGAGTTCAGAATGATTGACTTGCCCACAGTAAAAGCATGACCCAGCCTTGAATCTCTGGGATTGTTCTGAGAGCAAAAGGCAGACCCAGTCAAGCTCATGGGTTCCCCATAAAGGTTGATGGGAGACAAAGAGACCGTGAAAGCCTGGGATGTTGAGGGAGAGGGAGGAGTCAGCCTGGGTAGATGGTGGCCTCCTTACAATGCTCCCACATGCAACTGTCTGGTTGGCCAGGGAAATTATGGCATTCAGTCCTTCAGGATCATTCCTAGCTACCAGTTTGTCCTTAATCTGGTCACACAGTCCATTTTGGAAGACCCCTGAAGCATTTCAGTTAGTCTGTGATGAGGAGTGAGGTTCTTGAAATAAAGGGAGATGTAGAGCAACCAGAATAAGGAAAATGAATGAGGAAAAACTTACCATGCATACCTACCATGATGGCTAGAGTTTTGATGCCCTCAGGAGATTATATGTGCCATAATTAGGTGTGCCATAATTAGGAAGTGTGCCTAGCCCCCTCGCCATGGCAAAGACACACAGTAGAGAAAGTGAGAGAAAAAGAGGAAGAGCGCATCAGGGGGCAGTCCGGCAGGGAATCAGCTTAAGCCCAGACTCTTTCTTTCTCCATCATGCAGAAATTGAATAATAGAACAATAGGCAGACATTAGCTAGGTGGAATTCTACTCTCCACCATCAGCATGTCTGATCCCTTTTATAGGGAGTTGTCTTCTCCCAGATAGTGGAGCTTGAGTGAGTGCTAAATGTGCCAGATTTCTTAGCCCTGCCCCACTGTGTGCATTATCTGAACTCAGGTCTAGATGGCAGCACTGGCTGGTAGAAGTGCAAATGAGCAAGGAAGCATTCGCTGCCAGAGCTGCCAGCATGATCTGATGAGGAGTGCGTGCTTCCAACGATCAAAGGAGTGGAATAGCCTTGGTCGTCACACTGTTTATATATTAATTAGGGGTGGGACTCGATTAAAAAAATTAATCTAATTAATTAGAGGCTTTGTAATTAATTAATCTTGATTAATCGC
>JAQLOM010000007.1:6125380-6135865 GCA_030068315.1 Chrysichthys thysi | reverse complement strand
CTCGGTGGTTCCCTGTTCAGCACCGGCCGAGCACCAGAACCGGCACCTGGCACCGGCACCAGTGTAGTGGAAAAGAGATATAAGAGGAGGAACGTAACCCCCGCGGTATGCAGGGATTCACTGTTCACGCAAACCTTAGACATGCTGTACCAATGTAAAAAGTATGTTTCTCTTTACTAATTTACTGAGCCTTTACTTTGTTTTATACTTCGCTTTGCACTGTGAAGCTAAATGGTCTTCCTTGCAGTTTGTCGTTAAGCCAACTTTGCTCCGCTGGAGCGTCATTTGCTGAATATTTAATTACGGGAAATTTTCATTGAGGATAATCGAGTAGTCAGATATAATCAAGGACTCATGACAGTCCTACTGCTGTTATTGGAAAAAAATTAATTACCATTAAATCTCTTTTGGTTTGGACCACCTCACACCACCCCTTTGTTTGTTATTTTCCTATTTTCCTGTAACAGCATGCCTCGTTGTGTTTTATTCTCCAATAACCATCCATTTTATAACATCAATCCAGTCCACAAATGCCCTCTTTAACTCTGACCTTCCCATGACACGGCCCAAACACCACAGTCAAAACCGTAGTGGGCGAAGGTCCACTCTGTACTGTTAAAAAGGTTGAGAAACCAGATGTAGTGTGCAGTCTGGCTCCAATATAAACTCTATATCGAGTTTGTAAAAATAAATGCATTGATGGAAGAGCTAATGTGGAATTTGCAGACATGGCCATGATCGATTCTGTACAATCATTTCAGCCAAGAATTTGATCAAGAGCGTAAGTTAATCGGATGCTTATTTGATTATTTGTCTTTGTTACCACTGGCTCTCAGCGGTAAAGTTGCTAAAAGAGGATCATGTAGAGCATTAAGTGTCTGGATAAAATGTGTATGGTGCTCTCATTCTGTCAGCAGGGTGTGAATCTCTCCAACACCTTATATCACTCCAGAAACACCCGATATCACCTCAGCCAAACCTACGTCTCCCAAGCCGTGGTGGGTGCAGGGGAAAAAAGGAGTGTGTTAGAGATGGGTGATTGACAGGCAGTGTGAGGTGTTAGAGTGGGGCTACAGCATTGTGTTTTCAGGTTGTAATTAGTTTGCTTCTGTATTTCCTGCCTGTTCTTTCCCAGCAGGTCCATACATTATTCATAGATATTATTCATACTGTGTGGGTACGTGTGCGCGCACTGCACGCTCTGTGCTACAGAAACCCTATTTCTCTTAGGGGACTTAGTGACAGTACACACCCGCAAGATGTGACATGATTGACAGCTGACAGATTAATGCACCACTTCTGCCACCACCCACACTAACTCAGCATATTATATTTCACATTAACCAGGTAGGCAAGATTGAGTTTGGTGCCATGGTTTGCAGTGCTTTCACACTACGGCTTCAAGAAATCATAACTTGGATATATTTACTCATTGAAATAAATAGTACCTGTTATATTTTATATAAGTGCAATCTACAGTGTTATCGACTGTTCATGTGGCATCTTTTCTAGGCTGTTTTTTGAATCAACCAATATACCTGTTTAAAATGACACTATTATGCGGCGTCACACAGATTCAATAAAAATGCTGTTCCTTCAGCTAACTAATCAACTTAATTTGTCCTCCTCCCACTTCCATAATGGACATTAATAAGAAATTGTTTTAGCTTCCTGTGAAGGTTGAGGGTCTTGTTTTGCTCGGGTTGTCTTCTGCCTATCATCCATCTTTGTGCCTACTCATCCAGAACCACCATGATGATTGGTTATGATTGGTGTGTGTCATTATATTAGGTGCTCACTCTCTCTCTCTCTCTCTCTCTCTCTCTGCACTTTATTCTTTAGCATCAAGTGGTGCTTGGAATCACTTATGATTTAAACTGTAGAAAATTGAAATTATCAGGGCTCAAAGGAAAACATTCAACAACTCAGCAAGTCTTTAATTGCTTGACTCATTGTCTGAATGTGAGTTGCTTGTGGTAATTAATCAAATTTTTAAAAAAAAATGTGCCGTGGCTTCAAATTTTGAAGATGAAACATAATCGTGGTACTTTTGATGTAGAGCTACTATTTAGTCCTTAGGACCACAATCCTCAAGGTAAAGCAAGCTCTGTTAATATCTGCCGCTTAATCCTGGTCAGGGTCGCGGGTTGGAGCTGGCGCCAATCCCAGCGGACGTCGGGCAAGAGGCGGGACACCAATCTACCGCAGGGCGACACGCAGAGACAGACAACCATTCACACTCACATTCATACCTATGGGCAATTTAGAGCGGCCAATTAGCCTAATCCCCTCTGTGCATGTCTTTGGACTGTGGGAGGAAACCGGAGTACCCGGAGGAAACCCACACGGACATGGGGAGAACATGCAAACTCCACACAGAAAGGCACCAGTGCTAAGCACCCAGCCAACCGTGCCGCCCTATAATACAGAATTGTTTTCTACATCTCTTCAGTTCTACAAATATTTATATCTGCTATCTGTATTTAGATTTAAACCCAAAGTGCCTGTGACCTAAACTGAAAGGGTTGGGTTCCACTGGCGAAATAAACATGTTGACACAATGAACTAATCAAGTTTGTTCTGTCACCCAAAACCTTTAAACAACTAGTAGCCTAATTTAAACCGCTGTGCCCATCACCTGGCAGTCACAGCGCATGAATGAATGAATGCTGTACATGCGTCATGCGGTGACTCAAGTTCACGTTAATGAATCTCAAACGCTTCAAATCTGACTGCATGCCTGCATGAAAGTAGTCATAACATAAGCATCAAGTGGTGCTTGCAGTCCTAACATAAGCAATTTCCTCTGGGATCATTAAAGTTTACTGATTCTGATTCTGAAGAAAAAATCTCCCACTTGCGTTACTTTGTTAATGTAGCCCGTGGAATCCCAGTCTCGGTGCACAGCTTTAGTCTCAGTGATGAACCTATGAACTCTATGAACTTTTCAGAAAGGCTTTCTAAAAATGAAGAAAAAAAACAAACAAACAAACTAAAAACTTAGAAAAAAGGTCCTGGGTTCAATCCCCATAGTCGACCTGGGTGCCTTTCTGTGAGTTTGCATGTTCTTTCCCACAGTCCAAAGACATGCACAGAGCTAATCAGCTACTCTAAATTACCTGTAGGTGTGAATAGTTGTCTGTCTCTGTGTGTTGGCCCTGTGGTGGATTGGCGACCTGCCCAGGGTATACCCCACCTCCTGCCCGAAAAGAGCTGGGATTGGCTCTAGCTTCCCCATGTGACCCTAACCAGGATTAAGTAGCAGAAGATGAGTGAATGAGATGTCCAGTTCAAATAAAACATTTGTATGTGGTTACAAGCCCAATTGATAACTATTACAAGCACTACAACGAAATACAGGGTCAAAAAAACATAAATATACATGGCAATGTGTATTGTATGTAGAGTATCATGCCATTATTGGCAAAGCCCTTTTTTGTTTTTGCCATCTGGAAGCATTGTACACAAAGTGACGACTTCCTCGTGACAGAAAATCCTGTTCCCGCCAATCCCTACTACATTAGGGATTCTCTCTCAGTATCGTTTCAGGTCAATATCTGTCAGAAGCATTTGAGCATGAGTTTAAAACAGCTGAGACCCATTCATTATTCAGAGGGTAGCATCGAATGGCACAGTCCTGAGAGAGCTATGTGGAGTTGTCAGATGAAATGGATTGATGTCCCAGGGACTTGACCTGTGTGCTTATTATTTGGTTCAGATAGGGTGAAAGCTCTAGTAGCGCCTAGCCAGAAATGAAAAGGTGCAAATTTTGGAAGTAGTCCTTTGTAAAACGGAGAGAAAAGTCAATAGCAGCATCGATCCAAGCTGGAAAAATGTTATTTACTCAGGGTAATATTTCAAATTCAGAATTGTTGCAGGAGGAAAATAAATCACATTAGAGTAAATACTAAAGACAGGCGTAACATGAAGGGAACACAATAGGGAGGTGGCTGGGGTTGACTATGAAATTCTGTTCTCACATTGTTTACCTTTGCTATTGATTCCATTCATTTTATATTGGCATTGGGTATTACATTTGGGAGAACAATTGTTTTGCCCCTGCATGTATCGATACCAGCCTGTAGAAAATTATCTACTATTATTTGAACACAATCAACACCATCAGTTTATTGAAATGCACTTGTCCTACTTGTGGTTTGGAATTTTCACTTTACTTTTAGTGAACCATTTAAGAGAAAGATAATATATACAGTCAATTCCAGAATGGTGCCTTTCATTAAAATGATGTATGTTTAGGGCCTTTATGATCCCTTCATGGGCAGGCATAGCCGCCAAAACTAAAATATGCTGGTGCTTAGCAGAATTCATGATGCTGTCAGTCTTTGTAAAAAGCCCTTGGACCACTAGCCACAAAACAGCACCAAATCATCAATGATACACTTCCATATTTTAGACTGGTTGTGGGGTCTCTTCCTTGTATGCAGTTCGTGTTGTTTGCCACCACAACACAAAATTGCAATTATTTTTCTAATCAAACTTGAAGTTCAAGTGCCCCATCCTTTGTGCAGCCCAATGTGATCTTTGGGTTGCTATTTGCTTCTCTGGGACCTGTTTGAACTGATCTATGGTTGGGAAGCATTATGATCCTGATTGTGTTTTTGTACAGAACTTGGACAAGAAATGGACAATAATTCAGAATTTGATTAAGATTTAGATCCATAATGTGCAAGTGGCAAGGAAATACTCCCTGAGATGACAAGAGAAGAAGCAGATTCGTCAACGTAAACTAATGGTCTTTTCTTTAGTAACCCACAGTCTTAACTACTAATTCCCCACTGCTCGATCAAACAGTTACAAGCTAGCTAGGCGTCCAACCCAGTCTTCTGACATGGAATCCATTGCACCACTGGTCCACTTGTGCATGTGACCTGTCTCTGTTGTGTTCACTGGAACTGATCTCTACAGGAACTTTGTGTAAACTTTGTGTCAACTGCTGTCAATTTTGGAGCATCGGTTCTCCTAATATTCAAGGAACGGCTGAGTACATGCGCTTTTTTTTGTACTGTTCTGCACTTGGAGTTGTCTAGCGCTTGTCTGACCTCAGGTGTGGACGTAATGCAAGAATTTGCTTTATTAAATTATTTATTTTCGGTGTGTTACTAGACTTATTTCACTGCAAAAGAAACATCTTCCTTTTTCCGTCAGATTTTCTCTGCCATTTCGATGCTTGTTTTGGGTGTTGTTGTTGTCATTGGTTAATCAGACATCTTTTTCTGGATACATTCTGAAGGTAACCAAGAGATGCTTGTTTTGATGTGAAATCTAAATTTATATTCCTCCTTAAAATGTTTCTTGTAGCCCATGGATACGGTTTTTAACCTCCCTGAACTTCAGCCACTGTTTATGTAAAATAACACAGAAATAATACTGAATAATTATGTAAGAGATCCTTAAACAACCTACAGAATGACTCTATAAGAGAAGACTTCTAATTGAAAAAAAAAAAAAAAATTACATAACTGACCTATCTCTTACATGAAGAAGGCACCAAAAACACCCAGGCCAACATAAGATATTTGCAGTGAAACAAAGTTACGTTCACAGTACTTTGTGTAAAGTAAGGATGAGGAAATGTTGAAGTGAACTTTGATTCGGCCTCATTTTCGATGTGCTTTTCAAGCCTGCAGTGAGTCAGCACCTTTCAGCTCAGCTCAGTTAAGGACAAATTTGAAAGATCATTTTAGCCAAAATCTATTTTCTGATTTATTACATAGTTCCTTTCAGCAAGACCAGCATATAGGACTTTGGCATTATTCCCCAGGCATTGTGTAGCTGGACAAAACAAGTTAGCATTGAATTAGTGGTCACAGGATGCTGTGGTGTTGGTGTAGGAAAGATGAATACCTCTCATAATGGAAAGATGTGAAAAATCCAAAGGAATAATCTGAAGCTTGGGGGTGGGGGTATTCAAGGTTTAAAATACCTGGGACAAAACATTTCAAAGTATTCAAGTACCTAGGTACAGTTTCACACAAGCATTAATTCCTGCCTGTATGGCTACAGCGCAAAGGACCCTAGGTGGCCAAAGGTTTGTGGACACCTGACCATCGCATGCACATGTGCTATTTCCCAAGTGTTGCCACAAAGTTTAAAGTGTATAGGATGTCTCTTTGCAGTACAAATTCTCATCACTAAGGGGTCCAAGCCTTTTCCATGGCAGTGTCCCTGTTCACAAAGTGAGAGGCCTCCTGAACACTGACTGTGCCCCAGGCCTCCTCATCCAACACCAGTGCCTGACCTCACTAATGCTCTTGTGGCTCAATAAGGAAATCCCAGCAGACATGCTCAAAGATCTAATGGAAAGCTTCCCAGAAGAGTAGAGATTATTATACAGTGTGATGTACATATAGGTGACAGTCAGGTGTCCATAAACTTGTGGCCATATAGTGTACCTGAGGTCCATTTCGTTGAAATGATCTTAATTTCATAAGCCAAATTACTCTGTATAGAAGAGACTGCTGTACAGATCTGCTTTCAGGATAGGCAAAATTTATAGCCTTGATTTACAGAAAATCAGAGAGACAGACACAATATGAGTGAGCTGCTTAGCCCCAGTCTCAGTGTATGCCATTAGGAAAGCTTGTCAATGTGAAACTACACAGTCTGAGTGGAAATTATGTAGATGAGAGTGGTGCAGTGAGATTCCCCAAAGCTGATCTCAGCAGAAGGTAATACAGCAGGACAGGAGTCTGGTATGCATCAGGATAGAGCCTGAAACAACAAGAACAGAAGACATGAGTAATGAGGGAATGAAGAGCACTGTTAATCTGGAAAGCTACAAGCCATGTTTTTGTCTTTTGGGATTAAAAAAGCAATGAAAAATGATTCCTTTATATTCATTTATATTCAATAACCTCTTTATCCTGATAGCCTATTCTAATGTTGGGTGTAAGGCAGGGACACACCCTTCCATTGAAGGTTATCGCACACACGCTTACACATACCTCGGGGCAATTTAGATTAGCCAATACATGGAGGACACCTGAAATTATTCATTGACACAAACGCGTTGATTTGTTTCTTACAGTGCTGTCCCTGACCAGTTTGGATTTCAGCTAGTGCTCCTTGCATCACAGCCAATTCCATCACCAATCATTATGTTCATTCAGTCACACAGAAACTGCATAGCTTGTGTTTGAGAAAAGCACAAGTTGAAAATGAAAGTGAATAAACATCTCGGGTGGCACGGTGGCCCGAGAAGGTCCTGGGTTTGAGCCCCGGGTTCGGCACTGGTGCCTTTCTGCATGTTCTCCCCGTGTTCGGCTGGGTTTCCTCCGGGTACTCCGGTTTCCTCCCACAGTCCAGAGACATGCACAGTGGGGATTAGGCTGATTGGTGACTCTAAATTGGCCGTAGGTGTGAGTGTGAGTGTGAGTGTGAGTGTGAATGGTTGTCTGTCTCTGTGTGTCGCCCTGCGGTAGATTGGTGACCTGCCCTGCCCAGGGCGTATCCTGCCTCTCACCCGATGCCAGCTGGGATTGGTGCCAGCTTCCCCCTGCGACCCTGAACAGGATTAAGCGGCAGAAGATGAATAAAGATGAATAAACATCTTTAGGGTTAACCCAGCTGTCTATGACTCTTCAGTCTCCTGAACCCCTGAAGTGTCACGTAGCATTATAATAGTATTAATAAAAAAAAAATAGTGAATGTTAAAAATATATATTCGTCTTCTGTCGCTTAATCCTGTTCAGGGTTGCGGGGGGGGGGGGGGGGGCTGGCACCAAACCCGGCTGACATAAGGTGAGAGGCGGGATACACCCTGGACAGGTCACCAATCCACCGCCAGGCAACACACAGAGACAGACAACCATTCACACCTACGGCCAATTTAGACTCTCCAATTAGCCCTCTGTGCATTCCTTGTGGAAGGAAACTGGAGTACCCAGAGGAAACCCACATGAACACAGGGAGAACATGCAATTTCCACACAGAAAGGCACCTGTGCTTTTGCTGGGGCTCGAACCCAGGACCTTCTTGCTGTGAGGAGACAGTGCTAACCACTCTGGTTTTTCTTCTTCTCTAATTCAGGGCACCGCTAGCATACTCCAATACCGACTATGCAATGGGCCAGCTCTGGTTTGATATTACATTGACTAATTTGCCAGACATTTATGCAACAGATAAAAACAATTTATCAGTAGTCTTGGGATTTGAACTCACCCACATTCAGATATTAGTACAAGGTGTTAACGGCTCCAATAGGCCTGTCAATGAATGATGAATGAATCTGATTACTTCTGCCTCTAGAAACTGGAAAACAGGAAACGAACCCAAAAATGGGAAAAATAAATAAATAAATAAATAAAAATAAATAAATAAATAATAATAATAATAATAATAATAATAATAATAATAATAATAATAAAAGCCAGCATTGTCAGCAGGGTGTGTGAATTCTGATAAGGTTTCTTAAAAAAATACTGCATACCTTTTTCATATTTGTATTTGTATTGTATCTGTTCAGGACACATTATCGGTACATTCCACACACATATACCAATCATAAAATATGAACATGCTGCTAACGAGTCTCCACATTTTGGACGCAAGTTAACTAGGGTGCTGAAAATCATTAGCTCGTTAGAACAAGCTCAATAGGTTGTTGTTCTTAGAAACATTTAGATAGCAAATTTCAGCAGGATAAATTTGCATAAGTTATGAAACTGGCCATTTGGGTCTCGAAATCATGCAGCCATACTTTATATAGATTCCATCCACATCATTTGCCTTTGCTTTTTTGTGAACTCCAGTAAAGCGCACTTTCCGATAGGTATATATTGAAGTAATGAAATATATGATATTACAAGGCAA
This sequence comes from Chrysichthys thysi, assembly GCA_030068315.1. Classification (NCBI taxonomy): domain Eukaryota; kingdom Metazoa; phylum Chordata; class Actinopteri; order Siluriformes; family Claroteidae; genus Chrysichthys; species Chrysichthys thysi. The sequence goes on along the minus strand of JAQLOM010000007.1, from coordinate 6,127,033 downwards.
ACTCAGGCAACACTAGACATGGATTCTGTCAATGTAAACATGATAAAATCTTATGACACAGATCTAAGGTTATGCCATTGATCACGACATGTGTAATGGGTTCTGCCTACTCTCAACATTCCCAGGGCTGCATCAATTATTCAGGCACTGCTGCAGGCTTTGGGAACGAGGCTGTGCAATGCTGTTCCTGCTCCCCACTATGCAAACTGCCACTCGTTCTCAGGAGGTGATCATGATACTCTGTTATTGTTCTCCAGCTGCTGGATAGACTTCAGCAGATCCATCTGCCCACAGTGGCCAACACTTGTCCTCACAATTCTGTGTCTGTGCACACACCTCATAGTTCTCAGTCTCGTCAAATATCACCTATAGTTATATGAAGAGTACGTTTTTTTCTCTCCTTATTTCACATTTATGAATTCATTCATTCCTATTCAGTATGTATTTCATGCTGGTCAGGGTTGTGATGAATCCAGAGTCTATCCCAGGTACATCATACCCCTGAACACATCAGGCAGGAGTCCATCGCAGAGCACCATGCAGACATATTCACATAACTATTCACACCTAGGGGAAATTTAGCTTAGTCAGTCCACGTTCCTGCTTGTTTTGGGAATTTGGCAGGAACTAGAGAATCATGTGAACATAGAGAGAACATGCAAAACTATTCAAAGGCAATAACCAGAGCTCAAGATCATACAAGGCACCATGGAGCTATAAGGCAATAACACTTCCAACACCTTATTTCTATGTTATATATGTAGACCGATGTGCTTTTTTCAATGTCACAGAATTGGATTGGGTTGTTTGTGGTCCAGTGAGCAAACAGGTTAATATGGATTTTCTTTAAGAGCACCTCGAGTTAAATCTTCACGTTTTCAAATGATGAGTAAGGAGTAAGAAATATTTTTGCTAACTTATTTTGCAGACAGTTTTATCCAATGCTACTTATATGTGAGGAAAGATTCAACTGAATAGTTTTAGCAACCTTGCTCAATGATCCAAATGTGCTTGACTGAGAAAGTGCATGTGAAATACAGTCATGGATGAAAATGAATAAGAACAAGATGTATTATACTTTCATATAGTTTCAGTTTAGATAGATATCAAATTTAGGCCCTTCCATCTATTATGAAAAGTTGTCACTAAATGTGACACAAAGTGAACACATACTCAAGGCTAAAACACTCTCGACATATGATGTTTCGAGTTTACGACGCTCGCTCCCATAAAAACTTAAAAAAATCAAGACATGAGTGTTTCGATTTATGCTGTTAGCGTCATACTTATGGACTATGTGGGCGAACTAGTTTGGTTGCGCACGGCAGAAGAATATGCAGTAACGCGATGTCCAAGTGAGGAAGTTGCGATGTTGACTATAAAAAAAAAAGCACAACTGTTCCGTTTGTGTTGCTTTGTATGGCTCCTAAACGAAAGTCAGAGTCTTCAGGAAGTTCTTCGACAAAGAGGAAAGCCATCAGGATGGAAGTGAATTTACATATTGTAAAAAGGGAGAAACAGTGATGGACACACATATAGTTTATATAAATATAAACTATATATTATATATATATACACACTACCGTTCAAAAGTTTGGGGTCACTTGGAAATGTCCTTATTTTTGAAAGAAAAACACAGTTTGTTTCAATGAA
>JAQLOM010000007.1:6080126-6091403 GCA_030068315.1 Chrysichthys thysi | reverse complement strand
CATCCTGCGTCTTTCAGGATCTTACAAAGCTTCAAACGACGTGTCGACTACCAAATTAGTTGTCGACGATTTTGGTATCTAATCGTGGCAGCCCTAATTTCCATGTTGACATTGTGAGCATGTCATCATACGCATCAAACTCAGGAACACCTTTCCGAATTCCCAAACTGCTCAGAAATTCCAGGGTACAGTCTTTGCACAGCAAACAGAGCTTATCTATTTATTCGTTTATTTATTTATTTTTTAATTATTCCTACACGGTAATGCATGGATACTGCAACTTTCTACATGGACTGCATTGTCTGACCAGCTGTCGGCTGATGACGTGTCTCCATGTTCTTATGTTGTCAAGCACTGCATGTTGCGGTGAAACCAAGGCTAAATTTCCACATTCCTGGATAATAAAGTTTTCATATTTGTATCTTCAGATGAATTCAACTTCATTCCTGCTACTTACCCACATAAGAGTAGTGCTAAACTTTCCTCACCTTTCCCAGCGTCTTTTTTTCCCTCTCTCTTTAAACTTTCGAGACACAAAAAAATGCATCTTATGTTACTAAGCAACCGGAAAGCGCAAAGTCCTCAGAATTGACAGACCATTGTGGAAACACACGGACACGCACTTAAAAATGCTCCCCCCCCCCTCTCCTTTATACTCTATTATGATAAGTTCCTGTGAATGAGCTCTTACTACAGAAGTGATCATGTATTATAAAAAGCACATTACCATAAACCTGTGATTTGAGTCAGGCAGCACTACGGTCAGAGTCGCTGCTATAGAAAACTAATCGATACCTTTCATTCGTGTCTTTAATAAATCCTGACATTACTGCAGCAGAGTGCGATGGCCACCTTTTACTAGTTTGCGAATGGCAGCTTGTCTCCATTTTGAATTACTCATTCATGGCACATTTGTTCTGTAAAACACTAAATGCTGACCAGACCTGAAAGCTATTTAGTATAAAGCTAGAATGTTGCGGCACCAGGAATATAGTGCGTTCACCCAAAAACAGACACGCAATATCAGCATCTGGTCAAATAATCAGTAGTGGCAACGTTTCGTTTCTTCTGCTGATAGCAAGTCCTCGGGACTTGTGGGTGAAAATCAGACCTGATAATCAAGCTCTATGTGTAATGCGGCAAGTGTTGGCAAGTTTTGAGTGAGATGGCACATGCTCGTGACTCACGTAACTCGTTCATTCATTGCGAGCGAGCTTTTGTGCCATTTTGAAATTCACCCAGAGCGTTCCCACATTGTTTCTCCTGTTTTGCTTCTGTAAACTCGCTGCACTTCGGGTGTGTGTGTGAGATTAATGTAGTAAGAGTGAAAAAAGTGCTAAATAGAATGAATGGCGATTATGGTTGGTCACAGTGACTGGAGAGAAATAGAGGCACTGCGCTTTATATGGTTGCAGGAACGTAAACGCTACAAAAACAAAACAACTGAATTAGACTGAGGAACGAATGGAAATGGTCACGTTCTTGTTGCGTCTTAAGCCCTGTCGCGTCTGAGAGACTACATTACCTGTTGGCTGTATTAGGATTGAGAATCCACTACAGAAAAAGAAGGAACCCCACAAACACTGCCCATTATATTGATTTCTCCCGAAACCCACTGTGAGATCGGAGTGAGCTCGGTTAAAAACTGGCGTCCCTAATTCGGCCCTAATTTCTGGTTTTAGACTCGACTTACAACTCTGGCATACGTTTTCTATCCATCATTATTAGCGAGGGGGAAAAAGCTGAAGGATTCCGCTGAAGGTTTAAACCTTTGTTTAGCTACACGTCAGACCACATTCAGTGGATGCCAGAAGCAAAACATCTATTAGAGAAGCAGTGGAATGTTTTTCTAACTGCTTTGGTAAAGAACAGAGCATTTGTACAGCCAGATACCAATTCAAAATATTTCAAGATTATACAATAAAACAGAAACGACGAGGGAAGAATATTTTTTTTGGTGAAACTCGGTCTATTAGAGACCACGTAAAGTTCTCCGTTTAATGCAGAGGATTTTGAAAGTATTACACAAAAAACCCCGCAAACAATCCGACGCTGAATAACGTGCTTATAATAAAGTGCTGAACGACGCTTGGAGTTGCGACTTGTTTACAGTTAAAAGGATTTTTGATCTCTAGGATACGAACAAAGGTCAGGAACATTTCTATTATCGTGACCATTTTCGGGTGTGGAGCTTTTGTTCTATTTCAAGTGAGCGCAGCTGTGGTGATGAAACACCTCTCTGATTATTCTCGCGCTTTCTCTTCTTGCGGCAGGCAACTTATCAATTCGAGACGTTTGCGAGAAACAGCTTGTGTAAGCCTGATTAATCTTATCGTGGAAATTTTTACAACGGAGGTTTGTGTAGACTCAATAACTAACCTACACACAGGGGAGGGAAACACACTGGGGACTAGTACTTGTGCTTCCCATGAGAAGAGTCTGTGTTTGGTTCCTTTTCATCTCACTAAATGTATATTAAACAAGTGAAGGTACACTGCCTTTGAGAGAGGCAGAACCAATCAGATGGCAACGTCACTACGGCAGCCAATCAAGGGGTGGAAGTCAAACTGAACGGTGTCTTTAAATCAATTTGTTTTATCTCGCTTTGTAGCCAAATTAAATCTCTGCAACAGTACGGAGAGCTCATCTATATTATTGAGCGGCTGGATCAACGGCCGAGAGGACTCAACTTTTCAATAAATCCTGTTTCTACAGGAGTCTCTCAAGTAGAACAGGGAAATCCACACGTTTGAGGAGGCGCAGGGCAGGTGAAACTGTCTCATAAAACAATACAGTGGAACCTCTGGTCACGAACGTGGCGAAGACGAACAAATCGGTTCCCAACCACAAATGAGCCAAAATTTTGCACCTGGTCACGAACACAGAATCGGGTGCCGAACAAACATAGCCTTGGCCATTTTCCCCTTTCGCTTTGTACGCGCCAATGATTTTCCCATTTTCTGTTTGCGTACCTAAAAAATGTGCATGTCCCTTTAATCGGTCAGACGTACATTGATTCACAGTACAGTTACCTCCTGCCCGCCCATCTTCCTCCTCACTTCCTTAACGCCAGAAGTCGACTCATGCAAGGTTAGTTTTCTTGGTTGTTTGCAGTAACTTTTTGTATAATTAAGGACTGTTCAAACTTTGATTTTTTTTTCTGTGTTTAAAAACTCATTATTACTACTCATTTTTCCGTTGTGTTTCTCTGCATTTTTCCTCTATAAGCCTTCATTATGGGTCCCAAGAAAGGGGAAATGGTAGTGAGAGTAAGAAGCCTAAGCCTATAACAGTTGAAATAAAGAAAAAAATGATCACAAAACATGAGAACCGCCACCATATCCCTCCACCACCGTCCACCAACTACGTATCCACCGCAAAAGTAACATGCATTAAAATCATCCGTTTATTTCATTTAGGTTTATTTTTCTATAATTAAGGTTATTTTAATTTTATTCTATGATTTATTGCCACACATAAACCCATAATACACTTTAAAAACATGTTCTGAGGGCTGAAACACATTCATTGTATTTACATTCATTTCAGTGGGGAAAAACCGATTCCAGTCGCGAACAGAGTCTCGGAACGAATATATTTTGTGCCTGGAGGTTCCACTGTATGTTCCTGTAAATCCAAAACAGATGGCATTGACAGACTATAGAAATACTCTTCAGTTCTGAGAAACCTTATAAACCTTGATGTTATGTTACTTAAAGGCCAAAAGCTACCTAACAGGGAGTGTACGCTTCTTTACTGTTATAACAGGTAAACTTTAAAAAAAATAATAATAATAAATAGCACCATGCCCACATACACATACGTGCTGATTCGGGTTGCGAACAAATCGGGTCACAAACAGAGTCTCGAAACGAATCAAGCTCGTGACCAGAGGTTCCACTGTATTTGTTTAGTTAAAATGCATTCATTTGAAAGCCAATATTCAGCTTTGAGCATTCAAAGAAATGCATCAAATAAAATCCTAAAGTGGTGCCAATGCATGGCATCACTCGGCTATCATTTCATCACGGCGGCTCAGAGAGCAGGACAGCCTTCGCAGGTCTGACAGGGTGATATTAGATTAGTGAAGCCCAAATGGGATGCTTGAGAAATTACAACTTGATAGACGGTGCATTTGCACCACGTGGTTACGCTCAATACACGTACAGATCGAGCGTTCTCAGCGGCCGGAGCAAACGAGTCCTAGCGACTATCCGGGGCAAATCGGTGACTCCAGTTGAATGAAACTGATTGTGGCACAGAAAACGATGCTGCCATCTTGAAAACGTGCCATGGAGCAAACAAACAAAAGAGATTAACCTTCACGCCAATTCTCAAGGTGCATCACACCTCTGTATCGAGTGCGAGTTTGCATCAGCCTTTACGCAGAGCCTTTTACACACACTTCTTGCGACTAGCATGAACTCTGCTCACACAAACATCTCAAGGACTCACTATGAAAGCACTCTTCCAAGTACCAAAACTCCACAAGGTTTTCATAATAATTGGTAATCTGTGAGTCACTGGCTGTACTGAAAGTTTAACCCGTTAACACTGACCTGCAACGGATGCATTCTTGCTTTTCTAGTTTACGTCAAGTGCAACAGTCGCTTCTAGAAATACATTCCACATCCCCCTTGGAGCATCCCGCAATTACGCGGTGCTCATTACATGCCACATGCTACCACATGCTGTCGTGATGGATTAAGTAGGATGTAGCAGCGGACTGCTTGTGATGCACCACGTCCTCCAAGGAGGAAGGGAGGGAGGGAATAAACCCTACAGGCACCGAGATAAACGCGTCACCTCAGCCGACCTGCTCTGGGCTCCGTCTCAATCAGTGCCAATTTGACCATGGAAGGAATATTACACAGCGGGGCAGAAATAGATTTCTCCCTCTGAGGCCAGGTTATGCTTCAAAATGTCCTACTGGCCTCACCCAGGTCAAAGTTTTCTGTTCGACTCTGGCAAAAACCAACACAAGCCAGAAACCCCTCCCACATAACTCATCGAAACCGACAAAGCCTGTTGCTTAACGTGTAAAGAAGTGCTTGTCATGGGATTTCTGTCTCTGTACAGCAGATTTTTTTGCTCTAAACTATGAGCACACAGAAAAAGAAAGAAAAAAAGAAAAACAAAAGTGCAATGGGGTTGTCGTGATACCGATATTTGGACTTCAGTACTATCAGCGAGTAGAATATCCCAAGTAGTGCAACTAAAATCATTCTTTGGCTAAAAGTAAACACGGTTTCATTTAAACTGCTCCGAAATCACGCATTAGCGCTGTGCAGCACTGACAAACCCCGACTGGTGAAGGTCCAGGTTCGACCCAAAAACATGCACTGAATGATTTATTATAGACTTTATACAGATATTAATCTCAAAATAAAACATCTAGTTTTACTTGCAGAAGCCACAAATTGTTTGTTCTTGGTGCTTTGCTCGGAGGGATTTATAACTCCTTTTGTATTCTGGGATTGTTGTTGTTGGGTCTGTTTGTGGCCCATCTTCATAAAACAAGACAAAAGAAATAATATTCCCAAATCTCACTTTCTGAGCCCTTCTTTTTCTACAGTGTTAAGGGGCATGAAACTGGTTTTCTAAACTAAAACCACTGAGTGCATTTCACCCATCCAAGTAAACAAGGACACACACTTTGAAGTGTCTGTCTACAAAATTGCCCAGACACCTCAAAGGTAAACAGACACCATCATTTTTGAAAAATTTATTTCTAGAAACGTCCATCTAGCTGCTCTGCTATAGTTGATGGAGATCCCTCACAGGAGTTCTCACTCGGAGTCGCTCGGTGACATCAGCGGCCTTACATCAGGGATTTTTTTTTCAACAATCTGCCCGACGGTCTGAAGACGCCTGTCAGAGGGTTCAGGTCGACCTGAGCGGGATGCTCTTGATTCCTTTCCTTTGGTTTTGAATTGTACAATCACTCTGCTGACTGGAACAAGAGGAATCCCAGGGTTTTGTGCAATCATACGCTGTGTAAGTCCACCCTCAGACTGACCCACAATATGCTTTTTTTTTATCTTTGAAAATCACACAACTCTTTTGCTTCTGGTGTTCGCCGCATGGCTAGTTGCTCTAAACAATTAATACACTGTAATCTGAAATGAGAATGAATAAACAATTTAACAAGTTTGAAGCACCAGGTGGTGTCCACGTTGATAAAAACATAATGAGGGGGGTCTATTTACTTTTGAGATGTTTGTGTCCTGAGTCAATTTAGAGTTGGTCTTATTATTTCGTTAATGGTATCATTAATGGCATCATACTGATCGTCAACTGCAACGTCAATGCTGGAGATGTAGAAGAGGACTGACAAACACAACACTGGGCAAAATGGTTCGGAAGAAGGATGTCAGAGTAGCAAAAAGGTAGTACAGCATTTAGTTTGGTACGAGGACAAAGAAAGCCATCAAGTTTGATTGTGTATAGTAGTTCTCCTACAACTTGTGGGAACAGCAGGTGAAGTGCAGAAATAAGCTAAGTACTGACAAAACCCCAACTGTGGACCCAGTCAGTGTGGGGGAAAATGGGCCAAATGGAGCAAGAAGTCTCAAGTCGGAGTTATATGAGCAAGAAAATGAAGCATTCATTAGAGAGTTTGGTACATTTTACCAATAAGTCTGGCCAAGAACCACCTACTTTCACAGAAACAGGCTATTTGAAATGTTATGGCAGGCGACCAACAAGAGCCTCATCACGAAGTGCTTCACTCCAAACCATTTCAATGTCGGGATTCCATGCACCTTTTAAGTCCAGTAAGTGCCTACATGTTGCTCTGAGCCGCATATTGTGTCATTCTGCCCAAAAGGTTTGCTTTGCCGTTGAAAGCCTGGAGTACCAGGGAGAGTATAACTTAAGAACCTTAAAAAAAAAGGCAGAAAAGTGTAGCTGAGAGTAGCATCCTTACCTGATCGAACTGGTGCTGGTAAAAGGGCAAGAAGAGTACATGTAGCATTTGCGGGGAAAAATGACTCAGGAAGGCGTTTGTATAATCCGGGGAAATGTGCGTCATAAAACAAAACCTACACTTCATCGCATCAACATGACTTGAACTGACTTAAAAGTGCAGAAAGTCCACTAAAATGTGTGTTTTTATAGCCTGAACCTGGACGTAGTGTAAGCGACGATATTTCGAGAAGGAATTTTTGACTCCTGCCTGCTTGAGGAAAGGCCCTATTTCACTCAGGGGAGCACATGTTATCTCCAAAATACAGGTGGAAGAGAGATCAAGGGAAAGGCAGTCCCATGGCCCCTCTCTACACAGGAGCTCATGAGGCGGGGGTTCGAAACGTGACTTTCCACAAAGAACAGCCCTTCTGTAGATGCTTGGTATGGGTGAATTCCTCAAAAACAGAACAGAAATATGGATAGCACCTTTTTGGTTATGAGTGCACCAGGCATTCGTTAACAGGGATTCATGTGTGCAGCATGGCGCTTTCCTTCAAGAAACGAGCCAACTTGAAACAGAAGGGGAATAAAAGTACCGGAAGCGATGCAAGGAAAGGTTTTATGTGAAGCTCTGCTGCTTGGTTAATAACTAGTCATCTTCGGACGTGTAAAAATGATGCCCGGATTACTTATGAAAGCAAGAAACCTGCGTTGCCGCTCATCATAGATATGGTTTTCACATAAAGGTCTCATCTGATTATCCGTGCTGCGGGTGCACAGTAAAGGTTTACGACCGTGATATCATGGAAACCTTTCTGCTTTTTTCTTTTAAACACAAAATCAATCCCTGCCTTGGTGCTTGGTTTTCCATTCACCGTCAAGGACACATGAGGGGATTTGAACTCGGATTCTACCCTCGGAGCAGTGAGGGGTGACTGCTTATCAGCCCTGACGCGACCATGAATTCCCAACGCTGACAAGCTGGTGAAGAAACCACAAAGCAGGATGAGACAAACGGCAAAATCAATGGAATGTAAAACGGGAACTTGTTTGGATAACAGAAACATACGGACACGGGGACCAACATGATGGAGGAATAAATGCAAAAAGAATGCACTTCGGGTTTCCGCAGGAGAAGATCCACCCCCCACTACCACCACCCCCACCACAGACGCACCTTACTATAAATCACTTTAGCCGATCTGAAAAGGTTCAGCGGCTCATACATGAACTTGATCTCTTCACACAACCTGCCCCAGTGAGAGTAAAATGAGCTTATTCTCCCATCCCCCATACACACACACACACACACACACACACACACGAACACCCGTGTTCACCTCCCTAGCCCGTCCGGTGCTGAGTGGACAGACGGGAGGCAAATAAAAATTGATTATTCCCTCCCTTCACTGCTGTACTAAGGGAGTAATCAATGATAAATTAGGTTCAATCTCCAGCAGTCAGCTTTTATCATTTCTTATCTGCAGACAAGCCAAGTGAACTTAGTCCATTTTCAGGAATTCCCTTTACCTTTTCACACAAACGTGATATAACCGCAGTGTAACGCTCAAATTCAGCCATCTCTCAGTCTGGGAGCACCGGCAGCTCATTAGCTGCGATATAAATCCCGACTGATGAAGCAACCGTATCTCAAGAACGGTTATGGGTTGTAAGAATTTGCTGTTCAATGAGACGTGACCTCTTTTCCTGGCTGCCAAACATGCTTATGGATCCCCAGACTGGATGTGTCCATTTGTACAGCTAAACATGAGGAAACACACTGTGTAAACACACGTGCAATACGAAGACCGGTCACCTAGACCCGTTGTGCTCAGTCAGGATCCATGCTTTAGGATAGGGGTCCCCAACCACCGGGCTGCAGACCGGTACCGGTCCGTGGGTCTTTTGGTACCGGGCCGCAAAACAATAATAATCTTTCTGAAATTTTTTGTTATTTTATTTTCATTAGTTTCCTGGGTCTCTTATTTTGAAAAATTCCACTCTGGTCACACTACTGCACGTGACTCAGAGAATGTAGCAGTTCCATCGCAACACTTTGCGCCCCCCTGGTCCGTCCGTTTACATCGCAAACCAAACCCCACCCCGTGCAAAATATTCTGACATAAAACCGGTCCGTGGCGCAAAAAAGGTTGGGGACCCCTACTTTAGGAGTTCTGTTGGTTAAGGATTTGTTAAAGAAAAAATTGGATGCGATCTGCTTTTTGTAAGGATAGAGAAATCAAGACTGTGGGGAAAACTGGGGGAGTCGAGAGAGAGAGCGAGAGAGAGAGACAGTGCACTGGATGAAAGATTACTAACATGAGATGAGCTCATATTATTAATATGATAAGACAATTTTGACATATTTTGAGTGATATCCTGTAGCCGCGTAGTCCGACGTTGAAATGTGGAGCTATGATAATGGAGTGAATTTTTCCCCCTAACGATTTTTCTCTGCAAATCTGATCCGCTGCCAATCCCCAGTCACCGTCCAGCTCTCCTCATCATACAGCTACCAAAACAGGGAGGGCAAAGGTTAACACGCCTAAAGTTCAACGAGATACAGCCAACCGGGCACGTAACCATTCACCCAGTTCACTATTTAATTCAATTCACTACGTGGGGTTCACGATTCATGGCTAGGAATAATTCAAAGTAAAATTTTTGCACTGAAAAAAGAAAAAAAAAAAGTTTTTTTTTGTTTTTACTCTTTATCAACTTGAATATTCCTTTTGTTAAATAAAATACATTTTTATAAATAATTACTGCTAGTTATTAAGAAAATTAAAAATCAAACAGAAAAGGTTGGAGTAAAAAAAATGATAAACTATTAACTAAAATTATTTACCATTCCTTTTATTTAAAAAATAAAAAGAAAAAAAAGAAGAAGAAAAAACAGAAAAAAAGAAAAAAGGGCAATGAGCTTTTTATTAAAAATCAAAACCCCTAAACTTAAAACATCTACAGTGAACCCCCGCCTATCGCGGGGGTTACGTTCCGGCGCCCCTCCGAGACAGGTGACATACGCAAAGTAGCACCGTCACATTTATTTTATTTATATATATATATATATATTTATGTATAAAGAGAGAGAGAGAGAGAGATAAAGGCTTTATAAACCATTTCCACTCTTATTAACCTTTTCCACTCTCTTATAAACATGTCCTATGCTCTTAAACACTTTCTACACTCTTAAACACACGTAATTTTAACAACATATAAATTCTACATGTATGCCGGTGAGGTCACTTCCTGTTTACAGCCTGTTTACTAGCTGAAGCGGAAACGGCGTACACCACCAGTGTATTCATCCACTAATGAAATACAGTGCATACTGTTTTATTTCGATTTAAATGTTCTTTTAATGTTTGAATTAACATTTTTTTTTTAAATCATATTTTATATTCCAGAGTCGCGTGAAAGCCAAAAAATTCTGCGAATCAAAAGTTGAAAATCCGCGATGCACTGAATCTGCGACAGATATTGCGGGGGTTCAGTGTACCTCCATTTGCTTCTCTTTTCTTCAGCTTTTGCCAGTCAGCACAAAGACAATATTGATTTCTTGGCGAATCTCTTTGCGAAGTTAATCGCACTAAAGCTCTTTCCCATATTAGATCTGTTTGTGTGGGATTTTTTTGTGTGTGCTTTTGCAGCATTAGGTACTGCGCTACTTTTCCATACGGTGATACCACGTGTGATCCTGCTAATGTCTAAACAACGCAATTATAACGTGACCCAATTACAGCTATGAAAAAGCAAGAGATTACCTGCGGCTCATTTTTTATTTGCGTCAATTCAAACGGTCATAAATTTGCATTCTGATCGTTATGTGCCTACAGCCAACTCCATCTTTTGAATTACTGTCTCAAGCTGCATCACAGGCACAAACACAGGAAAGTGCTATTCGCCCTCTTCCGCATACATGAGCTCAAACACACAGGTGATTGGTTAGTGATCCTGCGAGTGACAGGAGAGAGCAGAGTAATATCTGTCCCCCACAGACAGCATGTACAGGTTAGCTCCCTTGGGTCCTGGACACGGATGATCGCGGCATCACATGTGTTAGATGTTGTTTACTGACAGGCAGCAAGTACACATTTGTCATTATTATGAGATATATGACTATTGTTTAAAATTATTATTCTTTCAAAAAAAAAAAAAAAAAAAGAAGTATGTACTTCCCCACAAGCTTGCATGCCTTTTTATTTTTCGTCACCACATCACAGCTAATGAAAAGTCCACAGAGGTTACATGACTAACATCTCATCAGAAAATAAGTAACCACAATACACCTCGTTCACACACACACACACACACACACACACACACACACACACACACACACACACACACACACACACACACACA
>JAQLOM010000007.1:6063585-6080026 GCA_030068315.1 Chrysichthys thysi | reverse complement strand
CACACACACACACACACACACACACACACACACACACACACACACACCCTTTGCTATATCGCGGTTCACATTTCGCGTCCCTGGCTATTCGCGGATTTTTATTTAGAATATATCTAATTTTTTGCGGACTTCGCCGGTATTATAAAATATAAACATTAATTAAAATGGAGTAAAATATTAATAACATAAAATACAGTTCACTGTACATCATATTTACACAAGAGACAAAGAACACAGCGCTGTTTACGAAAATGTGGTGTGGGGATACCGAAAAAATCTTCCGGCTGGAGGAACGAGTCTGGCCAATAAGAATGCCCTATTCATTTAACCTTGGTTGTGATTGGCTGCTGACGACGACGTGTACAGGAGCAACCAGCATTCGCCAAAGTATCGGCAGTGCTAGAGCTCCCATATTTCTACCTTGAATTAATTTCTTGCTAAATTTTTTTCAACATCTATCCATTCTATTTAGCCTAGGCTAGGCTAGTGTACTACATACACACAGAACCTAAAATATAAGTCCAGGCTACGCTAGTACAGTATATAGCACAGTACAGTACTCGCTACGAATGTCATGTTTCTACCAATTCGACACAAAATTCACCTCGCTATATGCTCGCAAATGTTTGTGTTTAATTTACTTATTTTTTTTATTTTTAATAAACTTAGATAAAAATCACTTGAGGGTGGCATCCGAATATCGTGGATTTTCGTGTTTCGCGGGAAGTTTTGGAACGTGACCCCCTGCGAAAAATGAGAGGCTACTGTATGTATGCATGTATGTATGTATAGGAGAGAGAGAGTTTAACAAAATCATCCAAATAAGGGTAAATAAATTCCACCGTTACTTCTACCAAAAAAAGGAGAGAAATAATCTATTCCTGAGAATATCTGTGCGCTGGAAATATAAAGCTACACTTATGTGCTTTCAAAAAAAAAAAAAACAACAAAAAAAAACCCCACTTTCTTACATAAGCTCAATCCAACGTCCTTATTAACGCAGGACAGAGCGGACGGACGCTCCTTGCCCAACGTCACCAGTGACCCGTTACTCTGTCATCCTGATTAATATCTTGACTCACTTCTCGAATGCGCACAGCGAGGTTCAACAGTAGATTCGTGTAATGGCTGCCCAAGTTCTCACGCTTTTAAGAACCCCACCCAGCCCCGCCGCCGCCCTTCTGGTGGATTTTATAAGCGGTTTTAAAAAGTAATTTAATCTTTCAGGATTTATTTTATTTATTTCACCCCCACTAACGTTTTCTTATTGCTGTCTAGATTAACCTTACAACAGAAGATCCAGCTAGATCGTGCTAAGAAAATGCTCCGCTGAGGGAATAAATAAAACGGAACCTGAAACGTTAAATGGCCAAAGATGATGGATTTCACTTGGATCATGATATTCATAATAATTATATTATTATTACTTCCCTATGATCTGATAAAACCCAAACCATTTGCACCCTACATAGACTAGAACAGTTATATAATAGTGGGGCTGGATGCTCTACCTAGTGCCTTCAAAATGAAATTTTCAGTCTTTCTTTCTTTACATCATCTTGTGGCACCAAGAGTAACGGGCGTAACTGCACCATTTACGTCGGTGCATCGCTTTAAAGGGGAACGAGTGAAGTGAGTCAAGGCGACGATATAAACGGATTTGATCGTGGTCAAATTTGGAGCCAGAGTTTTAGGCCAGAGTCGAAAGGTGAAGTCAGGTTTAAATAAAAACAATTAGATGGATGCCTGAATGCCCTTATTTGGTTGACCTGCCCCTTTTCCCAATATCAAGGCCCAGCAGGTCGCCAAGGCTGTCAATCACTTCATTCCCATGTATTCATGACTCCTTAAAATCCAGTAGAGTAACTGTAGAAAAGTCATTTCTGTGGGAAACTGGACCAAATGTGCCAGCATCAGCATAGGGAAAACCAAGTGTTTGAATTACATGAGTGAGATAATTATAGATTTTAGATTAAAAAAAAAAAAAAAGTGCTACGGAAAACAGCCTGTGAAACACATGAGGCTGGGTGGGGCTACATGTTATACTGCAGCCATCCAGCAGGGGTGCTACACCTGTGATGGCTTCACATTGTAGAGGCGTTACACAGTCCATGCGTTTTTTTACACTCACTGGTACCGATCATCATCACCACCACCACCACCACTGGAGCAGATTCAGAGGCATCATCCAACACTCGATCGCTGCCTTAGCATTCGAATCAGCTTACAGTACGTTCAGTGGGCTCATCAAATATCACACTGTTGGAACCCAATCATATCATACATCTCATATCGGATCTTAGATCATATGTGGAAGCCTGAGCCTCTGTAGGTCATTCAAGAATAAAAGTAATTAGAAGCCTGGAAAGCCACTAGGGGAACATTTGTTATTCTTTATTTTCAAGTACCTTTTTTTCCCAAATATTAAATTCATATTAAAACTTCCCCTAAATCCAACTTGCAGCATCTCATGCATACTGTGACTGCGTTTCAAAATTACCGATTTGAATTTCGACTAGCATCTTACGACCGAATAATCAGCACCTGAAAATGTCCAGAGATGCGCTTGGTCGGGATCCGGATAACCGCACAAGCTGCTGTGGCTGCAGTGCTAAAGAAACGCACTGTTCTGTCAGTGCTACAGGAGACGTGCGCCATCGGGACGTTTCTGCACTGTACATGATTAACCAGGCCGATATTACAACGCCGAGATAAGGAACTTAATTCAATAAACGGACAGGTGCTGAGTAGTCTATAAAACTCCACGCTATCTTGCAGTCCGGTATAATAACCCACGTTGTCTGAAAAGAAAACTTCACGCTGCTGAGTTCATATGAAAATCGTTTTCTGCCATGAGGTCTTTTCGGCACGTTCTGGCCTTTGTGTGTCTTTATTGACAGATCTGGCTTTCATCCTGTGCTCAAGCGGCCTCTGCACGCCTCGGCACAAACACTCAACGAGAACGCTGCAGTAAAGACAGAACACATTACTGAAAAACACCTATATGCACGCACACACGCACGCACTGCTACTCTCTCAGTCTTTGCTTTCAGGCTATCCTAGGTTACAGCATATTCTTCCCACGCCCACGACACTTTCAGCAACCAGTCTGACCTTTACCGGACCTCGACTCGCACCCTTTTAGCAGCTCAGTCAGAGGCAGAACGGAGCGGTTTAACTGGGTCATCGGAGACCAGTGGGAAAGGCAAATTGTTGCTCGGCAAAGGTGCAAATGAATAGAACAGTAACTAAGTCGTGCATCACCAAAAGCAAAGCTATAGACGTTACGGTCTTCAGGGGGGAAATTACCGAGATGGGCTGTCCGGAGTGCTGGATAAGCGGCACTGATAAACGGAAGGCTTTCGCTTGCATTGATTAAAACCCATCACGGTGTTTCTCTGTTAAAAAGGAAAAACGAAGCTGTCGGAAACGAGGAATGCGCCGTTCCGGTGAAAAGAGCTGCAATTTATAGAGCGGTATCCATCACGCTACCTGCCCCGCCCGTGTAAGCAGGTGTAAACAAGCGCGGCGTCTAGATAAGAGTGCGACTGCTGTCACTAAATAAAGCCTGATGTTCAGAAGTACATGTAAAAAGCACTCCATGCGTCGAACTTGTCAGGAGGTGCGGACTCTCAAATCACACACTCGTGTTAATGTGGTCTGATCCTTTATCCTTTCGACACCAACACTGAGAAATGAGCTGAGCAAGAACATAATCGACGCCTTAAAAGGGATGGATTAAAACCGTGTTATTTACGAATAAATAACACCCATTGGTGTTTTCTTTAACGAGACGTTGCTTCGGGCTTTACAACGGACCTGACAAGCAACGGTAAACAGATAAAAATGCCATGAAGCGTTTGGAATTGTAACGTTTAAAAAAAAAAAAAAAAATCAAAAGAAACAATTGTAAGGGACGGCAAATTGCTGCGCTATGATACGAATAAAGCAGCGCGAGTTGTGCTGTCGTCAGAAAAGAATCGATTTGATTATTTTCCTATAACTGCACGTCCCGTCATTACGCCGCAGAGAATGACCAGGAACTCCTTTGTTACAACCAAACTGCTGAAACACATTCTTTAAAATAATCAAATACAGTGAACCCCCGCAATATCGCGGTCCACCTATCATGTGTTCAGTGCATCCTGGATTTTCACATTTTGATTTGCGGAATTTTTAGGCTTTTGCGGGACTCTGGAATATAAAATATAATTAAAAATTTTTTTAATTCAAACATTAAAAGAACATTTAAATCGAAATAAAACAGTATGCACTGAATTTCATCGGAATCAGCGGACGAATACACAGTGGCGGTGTACGCGACTTCCGCTTCAGCTAGTAAACAGGCTGTAACCAGGAAGTGACCTCACCGGCAGCAAGTACACATTTAGAATTTCATATGTTGTTAAAATTACGTTTGTTTAAGAGAGAAGAAAGTGTTTAAGAGCATAGGACGTGTTTATAAGAGAGTGGAAAATGTTAATAAGAGAGTGGAAATGGTTTATAAAGCCTTAATATAAAAGTATAAAAAATAAAATAAATGTGACGGCGCTACTTCGCGGATTTCCGGGGGACATATACTGCGGTTCACATTTTCACGTACCCGGCTAATTGCAGATTTTTATTTAGAATATATCTTTTTTTGCAGATTTCGCTGGTATTCCGCGGCATCCGCAAAACCTCTAGTGAATTGTTTTTGTGGGTTTTATGTTGAAATACAGCCGTTTATTAATAAAAATATAATTTTATGTTAAATATAAACTAAATATAACTGTAGTGGTTCTGAAATCCAGTCTGTAGCAAGTGGTTGTTAATGACAGTATTATACAGTATAGTGTTCTCTGTACCGATGAGCGTCTGAGGCCATGAGCATTTTTATTAAATGACCCATGAGCTATATGTTTGGAGCCACGAGCGGTACCGCGAGCCCGCCCGCCTCGTTATCTCTATATGCATAAACAGTGGGGAACAAGGGAAACACGCGAGTCAGCGGCGGTCAGTCCCTCACAGCATCTTGTGTTGTTAGCATGTCTTTGAGACCACATGACCTATTTTTGTGCTTTCGATTGCTTCAGCTGGCTCATTCTAACAGCTGTTTTGTGTTGCCGCGACATGCCACCAGAGCGGTGCTACGATACGTATGTTTACATCCACTCTTGTAAAGGTATGAATGTTTTGAATGTTTCCTAAAGGTAAAACTACGCTTAGCCTACGCTGAGCAGCCTAGCTTACGGGACTTGGTCTCTTTCGTGTACGGCCATAGCGCGGTTTTTTATACATTTATAAATGAGAGTGTCCAATATGCTGAAAAATATGATATTCTCAATCAATATTACTTATATTGTGACTAAAAGCTCAATTATTGTGCCTATAAATGTTTTGTATGGGGGTGTTTTGGGGCTAGAAAACCAATTAATCCCTTTCCCATTGTTCCTTATGGGAAAAATTGTTTGTACCCACGAGAAATTGTACCCACGAGCTGTGTCTTCAAACCAATTACGCTCGTGGGTACAGGGATCACTGTATAGACAAAAGCCTAGGCTAGGCTAGTGTAATAAATACATACAGTACCTAAAATATAAGTCCAGGCTACGCTAGTATAGTATACAGCACATTACAGTACTCGCTATAAACGTGACGTTTCCACCAATTCGACACAAAATTCACCTCGCTAAAAGCTCGTTATATGTTCTATGTACATAGATCTTATATGTTTTCTTGATGTCTTTAATTGTATCTAGAATGTGTTTAAAGAGTGTGGGAGGATCATTTAGGACTTAAACTATTAAATAAATAAACAAATAAATGCATTTGAGGGTGACATCCGTGTGCCGTGGATTTTCGTCTTTCGTGGAAAGTTTTGGCCCGTAACCCTTGCGAAAAACGAGGGACTACTGTATCTCTTTCCCCTGCAACCAACGTCACACGGTATCCTGAGAGTATGAAGGGATAAAGGGACACGGCATTACAGTGGAACTGAATAAAACGCCTTCTCCTAACAAACGAGCTCACTAGCCTTTAACATTCACCCTGCCTGACAAGGTGAGGCTCGCGTTTAACCTTCACTCGTCGCAAAAACTTTGACAAACACCGCTTCATCTGCATTGCATTTACATTTAATTAAGACCCATGGTGGCTTTTGGGAACTTTCAGGACTTTGTTTTTTTTTTTTTTTGTCGTTGTTTTTTTTTTTAATAGTTATTTTAAATGTACATTTTATGTTCCAAAGACAACCCATTACAGCAGAACACAAGCCAAGCAGCTGTATGAGCCATTGACGGGTTAAGGGGCAGGTACGATAATTTTACCACACTACTGATAATGATACACGATATGCATCACATCATATATAAAAGTTCTCGAAAAACTTTCCAGTTAATACAAAAATAAAATACTGTTCAACGTCTATATGATATCGGATTCACTCACATCCCTTTGGGTAGCGGCACACAGACTTAACAGTTTGCCGGATGTTCAAATCATCCTCTCCTGTTTTCAGCAAACGCACACGTGCAGCCAGGATACGCAGTCCTGTTCTTTCGACCATTACAGAAACATACACAGCAATACCTGCACATGTCTATGGCTAAACAATGGGCAAGTACAACGGTCGGGATACATCACGCTAGCCTTTATTTAGAGAGGAAAAATAAGACTAGAGCACTAGAGATGGATGTTCCGAAAATATTAATATTTATGACCTTAACCCTAAGTGTGGTGGTTAACACTGTCGCCTGACAGCAAAAAGGTCCTGGATTCGATCCCCGGGGTCAACCTGGGTGCCTTTCTGTGTGGAGTTTACATGTTCTCCCAGTGTCTGTGTGGGTTTCCTCTGAGATCTCCGGTTTCCTCCCACAGTCCATAGACATACACAGAGGGGATTAGGCTGATTGGCTACTCTAAATTGGCCGTAGGTGTGAATGTGAGCATGAACGGTTGTCTGTCTCTGTGTGTCGCCCTGCGATGGATTGGTGACCTGCCCAGGGTGTAATCCCGCCTCTCACCCCAATCAGCTGGGATTGGCTCCAAAGTCCCCCTGCGACCCCGCGAACAGGATTAAGGAGCAGAAGATGAGCGAGTGGGTGAGAACGCGGAACGGGCTACATCACAGGACGAAACACTCCTGACGGGTTCCAATTAACAGTGCTATGAGCAGATTAACATGCTGTCCAAATAATCCTTAACATGCTAATTTAGTGAAAAATCAAAAATCAAAAGAGGAATAAAAAAAAATAAAAAAAAAAGAAATGGGTCGAAACACTGGTTAAACATTTGCAGTAGCCAGCAGTGTTTCCATTAAGCTGCGCTGAAATTGCAAACAAGTCATGGAAACTTTGAATTTTGAAAATAACCAAATTAATGAACACGTTTTTAAAAATATTAAACATTTTTTAAAAAAAGAGGGAAAAAAGGCTTTTTAGGCTCACAAGAGGTGCTTTTTCAGATCACAAGGTTCCGCAAAAAACTGAAATGGAAACTTTTTTTTTTTTTTTTGTGCATCGAATGGAAACCTTTCTTGGAGCACTCTGTAGGAGCTATCGCGAGAAGACAAACCCAGCTTTAAATCACACATCATCACTCAGTGGAAACGCAGACCATCTGCAATTGGGTTTTGTCGGGCTTTTTAAAAAAAGCGCTTCTATTTTGGAAACCCGACTAGTGATAGTCTGCTAAAAACCCTTCCTAGAATCGATCACACCACCTCGGCAAATGAGTGCTATGTTTCCCTTTCCGTATTCTCCAGAAAAAGCACTGCAGTGTATTAAAGCACTCCAAATTCGCAAACTTACTCGCCCAAACGCTTTCCCAGCCGCCGCCGCATCCACCCAGGTGCCCGTTACGTATCTGCCGCTCCTCCTAAATCAATGCAATCTGTGTTGACTAATCCTACACCTGACCCCGTCTTTAGTCCCCCGTGGACACCAGTGATTACGCCACGCTGGAATGTGCACAGGAAATTTCCAGCTCGAAGTCGAAATCACACATCACAGTAATTAATCCTTTGTTTACTGAGAAACTGGGCCATTTGGATTAGTTCGGGGTAGCTGCTGGCAGTTGGAATGAGATGAGACTAAAATAGACTTGTGTTTACAGAGTCAGCTCACAGTATCCCATTGTTTCAGCCTCAGAGCGGCGGGCGTGTTGTTGTGCGTGAGGAGGAGAAGGGAAATATGGACAGCCTAAAGAAAAGCCCAGCCCATGTCTCTGAGTGAGAACGGACAAAAGGGTTTTTACGCGATGACTAGAGTGCGACGCGCATGACTGGAGCCTCAAACGGACTTCACGGGCGGTTGCGACACGCTTGAACTGGGAACTCGAGGCTGATTGATTTCAAACTCTTGAAATCAATCGAGACCAGTCAGTCTGCCACTAAAAAAAGAAAAGAAAAAAAAACCCTCCCCAAACACAAGACGACGCTCATCTAATACTCTGCAAACGTTGGAGGCCGCCTAATGAAGTTTTTATGCAGCTTTCTTTAGAATGCACAAACGAGTGTGTGTGTGTGTGTGTGTCAGCAACGAAACCCTTTCTAACGGTTCAACAGACTGAAAGTAAAGATTAAGATGTCCAGTCATCATTCGTCACATAATCCTGTTTTGACCAAACACCTACCTGCAGCACGGCCGTGCGTCACACGGTCATCTTCCCGACAGCCCCGTGTGCGAGACCCTCTTTCGACTCAGTACCTTCAGGACACGACGCTAGACTAATTAATCCCAAAGCGATTATTATGAAGCGTAATTGATTATGAAGTGTATATTAAACTAATTAGTAAAAAGGCTAATCAAAGAGATCAGGCCAGAGCTCTGATACTAATATACATCTATACATCATCATCAAATTATGATAAACCCCAGATTCGAAACAAAGCTGGTCACCTCTTGCTCCAAAGATGCCACGTCAAACGATAGCACATCGTACGGTCACAGATTCAGTGATATTGTTGGTACATGATGGTATGAAGTGTGATTTACTCAGCATTTCATTTTTTTTTCTTCTCTGGGTTCAGAACATCAGCTCAAAGCACTGAATAATATTCTATGTAAAAGAGTAAAGAATAACACACAGCGGACGGTGCTGTTGTACAAAAACCGCATACGATTGGGGGGTGGGAGGGCGCCACAACGCACAGTGGAGTGTTTTACTCGTCATGCTTTTTTCTTTTTAAATGGTTTACACTTATAGGTTGCAGAACTTCCGGGAGACTGGTTCCTGTTCTCACTTTCATTATGTCTGCAATCCCCAGCCCCTCTCACCTGAATATACATTTACCTACAACTACATACAGTGTCAGTGTACAGAGACCCGAAAGCCTAAACTCTTCCGTCCTGAAGAATTTCCTACGCTGAGAAACTTTATCCGTTACGAACTACCTGCACTTACAAGTGCAGTCTTCGCCCATGCACCTTAAATACACGTCTTCACAAAAACGTCATCGGGTTAAGGATTGTACGCTTTGTACACCACTGTTTGAATAATCTAATTATTGCTCGTCTTAGATTTCATGCTGTGTCCGTCATACACGTGCCTGTGGATGAAACGATACCGTATTAGATGGATCGTTCATGTTACAGCCAGGGCAGCACGGTGGCTAAGTGCAAACGAAGGTCCTGGGTTCGAGCCACGGGTTCGACGTGGGGTTTGCACGTTGTCCGTCTGGGTTTCCTCCGGGTGCGCCGGTTTCCTCCCACAGTCCAAAGACAATAAAGACACATTAGGTGGACTGGCTACCGTAAAATTGTGAAAACAGCGGACCCCGCACGGCGCGGGACTAATGCTAGGATGAAGAAGCTGTTCATGTTCCAGCCGGGACTACCATCGTTACAGAAATAATAACGTGCGCGTTCTGACTAATCGGATTGAAGCGTTTGCCCTCACCGTGGAATATGTAAGCCATAATTCGTGTCGAGTCGTTAACAGAGCTCACGTTCATGTTCACCTTTAAACAATACATAAATAAGCCAAAGCCTTTCGCGCTCAGTATGCACGATGCTGTAGCAGTATACAGTGAACCCCCTCCTATCACGGGGGTTACGTTCTGCCCCCCCCTCCCAAGTGGGAACAATTTCTTTCATTAGTAACACACAATGTTTGTCACACTGATTTTATTATTTATATACCAGTGAACCCCCGCAATACCACGGTTCACTGAACCCGAGACAGATGAACCGTGATATTGCGGGGGTTCACTGTACTGTCACTGCATTCACTTCAAGCTCAGAAATCCCCGTGGTAAACAACAGAATAAGGGATTAAATAATAACTGGGTGGAAGGGCCAGAGTGGGCTGAACTGTCCAGATGAGCTTGCTAAAATTATCCCTAATCCTCTTGTACTCGCTGGCCATCAGATTAGGACACTGTCTCACTGCCCCCTCTGATATTCCCTGTAGGAGGTTTTCCCCTGGTGTCGTCAGAGGTCACGCTGCCGGGCCACTTCTGCTAACTCTCCCGCAAAACGAAATTCCGACCCCAGGATCCGGCTGACTGGAAGGAGTCCACTTAAAGGGTCTTGCATGGGGTGGTTGGTGGGGTTTTTGGACATATGATTGTGTTGTATTCACTACTAATTATATAAATGCTACATTTGTATGTCTTGTTCTTAAAAAATTAATAAAGAAAGTTGGATAAAAAAAAAAAAAAAGGTCTTGCAGACATGAAGAGAGTCAACGACTGAAGAGGAGAGTAGATTTCAGGTCAGCCCACGCTAAACGGAGAAGTCATTGCTGAACAAGGAGGCGAACTGGGAGGTGGAGAAGAAATTGTGGAACCTGAACTAGTTAGGAACGATGCGATGCCTGAGAGTCCTAACATACCCCAGGCACAAACGCAATCTGAAACTGGGAGCATTCATGTACGATCTTGCACACTTCCCCAGCTCAAGTAAGGAATAAGCACAACTAAGCCAAGCAGTCCACACCAGAGAAGTGCAATCTGTTCCCACCAATGACGTGTGTTTCTAATGAAAGAAATTGTTTCCAGTTACGTTATAGCACAAGTAACGACTTATTGCTTCGCGAGTTCAAAATCTTTCAAGACTTTCAGAAAACTTGCTGTATATTATTATTATTATTACTACAAAGCACCAACAATGGAGACTTCTTCCATAAACGTCTCAACAGAAAGCTCCCTCGTATCACCGGCTACACACGTTCACCACCATGTTTATGTTTAAATCGGTTTATTAGTAGACCTAGATTACCAGAAACGTCCAAGGGAATATCATACTGCCCTAAAAAGGCACGTGGAGAGCTCAGACCTCTGCTGAGGACAACAGCTGACTTTTCTATGACACGCAGCTCTGTACCTGAATCCCCTATACCCCTTTAATGGAGTAATCGGATTTCTACGTTGGTTATGTTTGGTCACACCCGAACTTCACTGCCATTTACTGAATTTTTAAACGAACGGCATTGTTGAGCGCAGACTTCCAGAACGACAAACGGTGCCTCTGGCAACGTCCGCAAAAGCGAAATGAAGCTCATGGATCTTCCTTGGGACTCGGATCCGCTCCGAAAGTTGCTGGGTTCTTCCTTGGCCCGGGCTATATCCTGCCGCCGAGTTTCACGGAATTCGGATTGGTAGGTTTTGCCCAATCCTGCCTTCGGAGAAACAGTCCACCACAAAAACTTAACCTCCTTGGAGAAATTAAAGATGTATTAGCATGAGCGTGTTAACACGGACTGATTTTTCACGCTGCAGATGATGTACTCTCAGAGCCATGATGGTTTATAAAATAGACACAGCTCCGGTTTTGAGATTTCTAAAGTAAATCTACAATAAATAAATCTACACTTCTAAGTTGGCTACACTGCTGTTCACTTTTGATGCTAAATTAGCCTCTATATCTATACAATAATATAAACAATTATACAACAACAACTGAGGACAAAAACGGTCCACGTTTTGGAGATTATGAAAACAGATTGCGCAGCTGAACACTCCTTTACTGATGATTACTTTGTACTTCCTTCCGGAAGGCGTCAGAAAATTGCCTTTGCAGCCGATAATCGATTTTGGGCGATGAATCCCGACGCTTAATTACGCCCCATCAGAGCTACATGGTTTTTAAACACACCACGTTTCATCACACATAATTGTCGCCGCGTTCCCCTGACTGTCGAAGTCTCTCCGCGGCTTCTTTCCCCCCATTTTTTAGTGTGCGCCAGGATTTGTTCAAAAGATAAATGATTGGTGACGAGGGCACCCACAACAGTTCTTCTCATAGCTCTATTTTAATAAGATGCGCTCTTTATGCATGCTGTCCAACGTGACCAGTTTCCTTTAGGAGTGTGCTGGATAAACACCAGTGCCTGGTCATTTTAAGTGCCAAATAATGAGTTTCCTGCCACCTTTTAGCAAAACATCCATTAGAGCGTTATACCCCGTCCCTAAGATCCTGCCTTCTCCAATAAAACGACATCATCCTTCAGCGCCCAACCGGAGTTTTAAAAAAAGAAAAGAAAAAGCTCGTTATTATTAATGAAGGTAGTAGGGGCAGTATCAGATAACCCACAGAGGACTGTGTTACCTGGGTTCATATCGAGTGTTAGATGTGTGTGTGCGTGTGTGGCAGGGATACACGGACGCGTTAATTAAAAGAAATCAATGGCATCACAATAGAGTAACGGAGGCTGCCGTGTGGACTGTATTTTATGTTTTGTTTTTTTTTGTTTTTTAAACAACCTGGGGGAAGGAAAAAATACAAATAAATAAATGGCACCATTAGTGTTCAGCGGTGGTACTGCATCGATAACGGCGGCATTCTGATGTGGCATGGCATCGAGCAACGAAGCACAACGTATACAAAAAGCTGCTGCTCAAGAAGAGCATCTTGCACACACATATCAGTCAGACCAGCAGCTCAGTATCAATAATCCAGGTCTATGTGGCTGTACATTACACACTTGGCTGCATATTCATCTTCTGCTGCTGAATCCTGTTCAGGGTCGTGGGGAGGAACCTGGAGCCAATCCCCGCTGACTTCGGGCGAGAGGTGGGGTACACCCTGGGCAGGTAGCCAATCCACTGCAGGGCGACACACAGAGACAGACAACCATTCACACTCACATTCACACCTACGGGGAATTTAGAGTAGCCAATTAGCCTAATCCCCTCTGTGCATGTCTTTGGACTGTGGGAGGAAACCAGAGTACCGGGAGGAAACCCAAACAGACACAAGACACGAGAACATGCCAACTCCACACAGAAAGGCACCCATGTCAAGGGGATCAAACCCAGGACCTTCTTGCTGTGAGGTGACAGTGCTAACCACTACACCCTGGCTGCTTATTACAGTTCATATTTGAAGCTACAAGTGACACATATTGGTCTTTGATGTGAACATATCAATGCCCCAAACACACCTTCCATGCCCACAACAATTTCTTGAATCATCCTCGCCCGGACGCTGCTTGGTCATGGTGCGTTCCTTTTGTTTTGCATGAATCAATTCCCAAAAGATCAACATCACCCCCAATTTCCCATAGTTCCACTGAACAGTCTCCGCACTTGTCGTCCTTTATTGTTATCCTGTCATGACGCAGTCACTGCATGATGAAGACGGTGACCGTGATGAATGCATTAAAGTGCTTTTGGGGGGGGGATTAAACACTGCACGTGATTTGCGATCTGAGCGTGCTAATTCACACCGCGTGGCCGCTTATCGGTTATGTACCTGACCTAGGACCACATATGGTAGTGGCTCAGGTGTGTTTCGAAAAGATGGAGGTTTTTCTCCACAGAGTCCTAACATTTTAAATAAATAAATAAATAAAAATCAGGTGCGTCACATTAAAGCACAAGATCAGATGCGTCACTTCAGCATGATCACGTTAACATAGCCTGATTTGCACCGATGTGCACCCAGCATTACTTCCCATCAGCCCCCGAATCGACATTCTAGTGACTTCCAGATTACACTGTGTGTTATCTCTCATGTAAAAAATAAGGTTCTCCGTTTTTTGGGGTGTTTTTTTTTCCCCCTTGATGGTTTTACTGAGGACAAAAAAGCATTCGCCCTGGCACCAAGTGGTTGCTCCAGACCTCTGTAGCCAGGAGTCCAAAAGTGCAAAACCAGCAGTGCTTTCAGGCTGGGGGGATGGTACACGTTCTCACTCCTGGTGAGGTGCCAATGGCCAGGCATGGGTTTCTGTGAGCTTATGTATGCAGAAGATGGCAGCGAGTGCTTTTTTCCCCCCTCAGACTGTTACACTGCCCTGTGACGCAGCATGAACAGCAAGAGAGTCCCTCAACACATTTGGATGTATTGAATAGCGTCATTTCTATATTGCCTTCACTGCTCTCTTTAGAAATAAATAAATAAATAAAGTGGCTGCAGCTTATGAAGACTATGTGTGTGTGTGTGTGTGTGTGTGTGTGTGTGTGTGTGCGTGCGCGTGTGTGTGAGAAGGAGAATCCAAAATTAAATTCCACGATAACCCGGAGAGCAAAACAAAGCATGGAGTGGAGGCATCTGTCTTCTCCAGAGAAAAAGAAATTCGGTCCTCCCCCAAGAAAATCATCTTAACGTCCTTTTGGATCATGAAGGTTGCTGTTCTGGTGCCTTTCCAAGTGCATGGACAAACAGTGCAAATTACTGTGCGTTGCTGCAAAATGAACTTAAACCTGCAATTCGCAGCAAAAGAAGAGTCTTGCTGTCCAAAACAGTCTTGCTGCACCATGACAATGCACGTCTTCATACAGCAGCAGATACAGTAGAGACAGTGCGACGGCTCGGGTTCTGACATCTCCCACGTCCTCCTTACAGCCCGGATCTGGTGCCGAGCCATTATCACGTCTTCAGTCCACTGAAGGAGGCGCTGCACAGTCACAGATTCACCTCTGATGATGAAGTGAATGAAGCGGGGCTCACCTGGCTTCGGGAGCAGAAGAAAAACCACTTCTCTGCGGGAATCCAGAAGCTAGTTCTGACAAGATCTGACAAACGCGTCATCTTTTGGAAAAGCATATGTTCAGTTCCTTACAGTCCTGTTAAAGCTGTTAAATATCTTTTGCTGTTACTTTTTGATTCTCCCTCATATTTGCACATGTTTACATTTGCCGCAAGATCTATAAATAAACTCGCAACCAAATTTTTTCACGATATAATCTGAAGGGATGCAAAGGTCCAGGTTTGCAGAAAAAAAAAATATGGACCCTGCTGCAAAGCTGCTTGTAAGCACATCTTTCTGGAAGCAAAACCTTTAGCAGAGAGATGAATATTGAGAGCCATCAAACCGCGTAAATGACACTGATAGAGCAGGGATAATGTATGCTATGAAAGTGAAACAAGCCCAAGCAGGAAACATCCTTGCTTAGTTCATGTTTCTCTGTTGTTAGACATCCAAGCTTGCTTTCTACCGAATTTCACAGGTCACGCCTGAAAACAGAGTTTCCTCGGGTTCGTCTCGTTCGACTGACGTCAGAAATGCTCTTCTTGAACATCAGCAAATAATCAGAACAGCAGCTCTCCCGCTCGTGAAGCAAGAGCTCGCACCATGTGTTTTCTCGGAAAATAATGCTCATTACTGAATGGCGCAGCTTATTTACACGGATAGAAACTAGACTACAGTGGTGCTGTAACCATAACAACACACCTTTCAGCTTTCCATTACCGTCGCACATTACACTGACAATGACTTTTTGTATGAAAGAGATCGTCCATGGCGCAGAATTACAAGGAGAGAAGTTCCGAAAAATGGACAGACCTTCTCGCGCACGCCTGACCGTCGTTTTATACGGACGATCGTCGTCTCTGAGCCGCTCACCGCTCATCCTTTTTCTTGTATTAAATAAAGACGATAATCATTAGAATAATAATTAAATAACGCGATCATTTTGCGATGAGACAAAGGACAAAAACGCAAGCCAGATTTCACTGTTGGCTACACTGAAGGCTCACACTGCAAAAAAATAAATAAAGCAAGAAAGAAAGAAAATGCTCATCAATTCTCAAGTCCTACGAGCAAACTCTGGATGGTCTTCCTCAACTTTGAGCTCAGAAAGTGGCATCAGAAAATGTAATATGTCTGCTCACAGCATGATGAGCACACACCACAGCACCTCTTATCTTTAAATAGGTCCCACCATATAGGTGTAAGTATTTGCTTTCGATTAATCGTTATACACATGCAAATCTATACCGCTGACTACGTGGTGTGCTGTTTTGAGGAGGTAAATACAGGAGGTCCTCGGGTTACAGCAGTCTCCCCGTATGACGTTACGAGTTTACGACACTCGCTTCCTTAAAAAAAAACTTTAAAAAACTGAGACGTGAGTGTTTCGGTTTATGCCGTTACCGGCGTACTTACGGACTACGTGGGTGAACCAGTGTGGTTGTGCATGGCCGAAGAATACGCAGTGACGCAGCGTATGAGTGAGGCAGTTGGCGAAGTTGACTGTTTTAAAATAAATAAATAAATAAATAAATAAATAAATAAA
>JAQLOM010000007.1:5989484-6005427 GCA_030068315.1 Chrysichthys thysi | reverse complement strand
TGTGGAAGTGTGACATAATGACAGAAATTGATTCTTTTAGCACAGAAAACATGATTTTTTCATGGCGAGCTGGCTGTGTATATATTCCGGAGAGTCTCAGCTTTCAGCGGACATAGAACATTACTATATTACCGCACGATGAAAGGGGCGGAGCCTAAGAAACAAAGGGGCGTTACTGCTGTGTCCGGGTACTGGTTTGCCTGCAAGTTAACAGATTAAACGCGGATATAATATGTATTATATATATATATATATATATATATATATATATACACACATACTGTATATATGCATATTATATAGTACTTGTGTAATACATAGATATAATGTAATATACATGTAATACATATAATTGCACTCTAGCATAATCTACCTAAGACCAACATAAACAGCAACTATTGTTTATCCATAACAATTCACACTAGAGAGCGTGAGGGTGGATGAACCATGCTTGCAGAGCAGTATGTTCCCATAACTTGCCCCATATCTTGTGATCAAAGAAAGTGTGGGTGTCTCAGTGCTCAGTTCTCACAGAATTGAAGTGCTCTCACATGCAACGGTTTCTTTGCATTCTCATTTTTCTTCTGCATGATTGTGAATCTCTTTGTACGAGCACAATAAATGGCATCTTGCTCTCATTTTTAATGACCTTGCTCCCTGATACTTTTCTGTGGCCTCAAGTTGGTCACCCTCACACTCTCTACTTAAGATACTGTTTTAATGTCAGAAGATGTTTTATCAGGTTACTGGGAAGGTAGGAAGATGCATCCTTGACCACCTATAAGGGTGAACTAGAATTTAGAGTCAAATATGATCCCAGGGGTGCTACAGGCTTGAATATCACCCTGTATGAGATGAGCTCGATAAAATCTTGTCTGAATTCTACAGACTGAGTGATGATATGTTTGCCTTCCCAATTAGCACAGTCCAGTCTTTGGTCACAGTGGCACTAATTCAGTCTCCAGTGAGCATATCATGTTTTGTGTTCAAAGATCTCAACTGGAGACCAAATAATTCTTGCATTATGTGTGATTTTTTTTTTTTTATCTGCGACTACAAAATCATGCACAATATCATATAATTTGAAGCATAATGCTGTGTAAATACAGTCCGGTTTGTACAACTGGATTTATCTGTGCCTTAAGATAATATTGCTCATATGTGTCTCAGCGCTGGTGTGTTCTGTTCCCCATGACTCACATTCCTTCTCATGCATTAATGTAACAAAAATATGCATGCAGGCAGCCTACGGAAGGTGTGGGTGGACTGACAATGGCTGAACCAAATGCTGAAGGAATTAATGTGCCCTCTTTGACAACTGTAAGTCCTAGAGCAACGAGGCAAAGGAACAATGTTTCTGCATCGGCTTGAGTTTTCGGTCTTTAGTGACTGAAATCAGTGAAAATTGAGGCATGATTAGCATTCCTGCAGGCATGGGATTTACAACCATGGGGGAGGGGGAGGACGATAATTCAGCATGCATTCAAAAAGGAGTGGCAGGATCAACCTCCAGTTTCCCTAAGCTTATTTCAAGATCCACAGGCGTAAATCTGGACCTGATTAAAGTCCGTGTGTTATGGTGAAATTGGAGCCATGCTATGACATATAAGGCAGGTTTTCCCCCCCCTGACGATTCAGACTTCGACACAGTGGGCTGGTTTTCCAGACGTGGATAACCTTGGGTGCCCTAGGATTTGTGTTAAAGCATTTTCAGAAATCTTGTCTTGATGTATATTTGATCTAGTTAGTCTAAAAGCCCAACCATATCCATCTTTAGCACTCATGATGACCTGGACTGTATTTGTCACTCTTCTAAAACATCTTCAGATATGTTATATACCGTAGTTACAGAGGACAGGTTGCACAACGCAAAATAAAACATTTACCTCATGATTGCTTAAAGGTGGTTGTGTAAGGTTTAAACAGGATGCAATCTTGTGCTCTATTTTTGGCTGCGAATTGGCAGAGAGCAGAGTTGGTGATGCTCCTGCGCTGTCTGACTGCCTGGATACAGCTTAGCCAATCAGAACCAGTGCCAACGTTTCCTTAGCAACAGTGTTGGTGGCGGCTCCAAATGAAGCTACTTTCTCTGATGAAAATCACATTGCTTGTAAAAAAAATAAAAATAAAAAAAGGTTGTTCAGGAAAATGGAATCATTTGCTGTATGTGCTGTGCATAAATTGGGCGAACTGCATCTTAGTCTAAACCCAGTGGTTATTGAATGGAGAATACCATTCGAAGGCATTTGTTGGATCATGTCAGGCCTTAGGGAAGTGAAACATCTTGGGGAAAATATGCGAATCATTTCAGCCTGTTGATGTAAGTGACAAGCAGGCCTTTTATTCATCACAGTAGTTCCTGTTGAAACATGGCCGGTTTCTAATGAAAGATGAAAGACGGAGGAGGAGGGGCCGCTCAGAGCTGAGATCAGACGAGGTCGTTCCACCATGCCTGAATTAATCACTGGGAGGGAGATGGGGGATGGAAGCAGGGTTGGGGGAAGGGAAAGGGAAACATCAAGCGGTTTTGCCCATATGTGTGCATGCCAAAGCATTCCAACAGCTTGTGAATGTGATTCTATACAAATAAGGACTGGTTACGCATATTTACATGGGCACATATGATCTCCGATTAGATCTCGTTGAGATTTGATTGGAATGAAAGCCTCATATAACATGTGTGCGCCTTGATCCATAAGGAAAAATGTTGGGGCTATGAGTACCCACACGCCGTCAGATTCCATTAGCAAAGCTGTGAACTCAAGCATTATGCAGAAGGTGTACAGTCTGCGGAAACACAGGAGGGATCCAGCGCTTCTCATAATGTTACTATCTCCGTACATGTTTGACAGGATTCACAAGAGATCCATAGTGTTTACTGTGCATGAAATCCATGTAAAAGTTTTTTGAACCGTTCAATGTAGAATGTGGCAGTATGGTGGTACAGCAAGTAACAGTGAGTGTTCCTGTGTTCCTTTGAGTTTGCTCAGTGTTGCTGGGTTTTCTCCTGTTTCCTCCCACCTCCCAAAAAACCTGCCAGCAGGTAGATTGGCTAGGCTAATACAGTCGTTCCTCGCCATATCGCGGTTCACCTATTGCGGCTTCACTGTATCGCGGTTTTTATATGATGCAATACAAAAAATATAAAAATGTTCATTCAAACATATTAAAAGAACATTAAATCGAAATAAAATACAGTATGTATGTCATCAGCGGATGAATACACAGTGAAAACGCAGTGTACGCCACTACCGCTTGAGCTAGTTTGCCCACGTGAGATTGTACGCGGCACGCTATTGGCTGATGGATGGGAGGCGACCAACCAGATCACTGTGATCTGTATCCTGGGCTCTGATTGGCTCAGTGAGCGTTCATCTCATCGTCATAGCCTTCATTGTCATCAGTACTGCACAGCTAACTCATCATCTTGATCATTCAAGTTGTAGTATACTTCACTGGTGAGTACCCATATAGAATTTTATACGTTGTTAAAATGACGCAGGTTTAAGAGTGTAGAAAGTGTTTAAGAGCAGAGGAAGTGTTTATAAGAGTGTGGGAAAGGTTAATACGAGAGTGGGAAGGGTTTAAATAATAAAATAAATATAAGGTCTCTACTTCACCGATTTCACCTATTGCAGGGGGGCTCTGGAATGTTACCCCCGCGATAGCTGACGGATGACTGTATTTCCCCTTGGTTTGAATGAATGTGTTTGAAATAATCCCAGCTAACACCATCATCTTGAGAGACTGAATGAGTGCCTCATGAGTGATTGTTAGATGACAAGATTTCTCCCACTGTACCACTGAAACAGTCTAGATCTATCTGAAAACATGTAATACTATTTTGCTTTACAACCCAAAGCTGCCCCATGGTTCCAGGGTCCCTGGTTCAAACGTGAGATCGGAATACTGCCTGTGTGGAGTTTCACAGTCTCCTTGTGTCCATATGGGTTTCCTCCAGGTTCTCTTTGGTTTCCTTGCACTTCACAAAATCATGCTGGTGGGTGAATTCTCTAATCTAACCTAAATTGGCCCTGCATGTGAAGGAACGAGCAAGCTTGTGTGTGCATGGTACTCTGTGATGGACTATCACATTCCCGCTTCATACTTGGTGTTCCAAGGATGACCAGGACCCTGACCAGGATAAGACCAGACATGTTACTGAAAATGAATGCATGAATACAACCAAATCTTTCCA
Source organism: Chrysichthys thysi (assembly GCA_030068315.1). Classification (NCBI taxonomy): domain Eukaryota; kingdom Metazoa; phylum Chordata; class Actinopteri; order Siluriformes; family Claroteidae; genus Chrysichthys; species Chrysichthys thysi. Next base: position 6,001,229 of record JAQLOM010000007.1, on the reverse strand, counting down.
GTTAGACAATATATGATATTTTGTCAAATTTCTGCTATCCTATTTGAGATGGATAAAATCCACAGCGCAAACAAAAATGTTTTTTCATAGGTAACATAGCAACCTGGTCTTTAATATAAAGCAGCCATTTGAGCTCATACCAGGATATGTCTCCATATCTCTTTTTCTCCTACCTAGGAATTCGTCTGGTGTGTGTGCGAGAGCGAAAGAGAGAGAGAGCGAGAGATAGAGAGAGAGAGAGCACATATGCAGCTCACTCACATAGACAACCATGCTGCAAGGTTTTTGTTGTAAGCAGATATAGTGGCAGCCTATCCCATACTCCCTCCCTCTCTCAGTATACCATAATCTCCCAGCCCCCTCTCACCCCTATGCAGATAGTTATGCTAAAAGAACCAGCAACAGAAAGGGAGCTAGGGGGAGGGAAGGAGATAGAGAGAGAGAGAGAGAGAGATGAGCTAGTGCCCTTTCACCTACATTCAGATCCAGCTCAGCCTGTGTAGTGCACAGCAGCTTATGGGTGAGCATTTTACAGATTCCCCCCATTTGCTCACACCACTCAATTGATTATAAAGAGAGAAGAGTGTACTAGTTTGAGAACACACAATGATATAGCACAGAAGAGCTGAGGTATGGGTTTTTTTTTTCAGATTGAAACAACACTATCCACAGCGTCTTTGCGGCCATCTTTCCTGCAGGGATAAGAGCATGTGTATATGCATGGTGTGTGTGTGTGTGTACTGTCTAGCCATGTGGAAGACTAGAACGTCGCATGACAGAAAGCAGCTGACAAAATGGCCACATCTGCATCAGTGAACGCATGAAAAAGTACCACGGGACTTTTAAATGAACTCAGTGACACTCATGTGGTTCTTGTGTCCATAAGCATTTACCCTCTTTATTAGTGTTTCATTGCCCTGAATCGTTTTCTCTGTACAATACTAAGTTCAAAGAATGGAAGATGTTATTATTTTGCTCTGCAAGAGGTCTGATGGGAGAGGTCACGCATAGAGCGACCCTAATTACCTCCACGAAGGCACAAAAGCCTCTAAGTGAACCCTGTCTAGATGAGAGTGCCTAGGACCCACCACCGAAGCCAGGCCACAGAGACTAAGCCCAGGAACCCTACAGAGAAACATAAGGATCTGAGTGACTTTGACAACGGTCAAATTGTGATGGCTAGATGACTGGGTTAAAGCATCTCCAAAACAGCAGTTCATTTGGGGCGTTCCCGGTATGCAGTGGTTAGTACTCACCAAAAGTGGTTCAAGGAAGGATAACCTGTGAACCACGGTCAGGGTCATGGGTGCCCAAGGCTCACTAATGTACCTGAGGAGCAAACACTAGTTTGTCTGGTCAAGAAACTGATCTATGATAGAAAGGTTTCAGAACACACAGTGCATTACAGCTTGCTGCGTATGGGGCTGTGTAGCCACAGAGCATTCAGAGTGCCCATGCTGACCCCTGTCCACTGCCAATGACTACAATGGGCACTTGAGCATCAGAGCTGGACCATAGAGCACTGGAAGGAGTGGCCTGGTCTGATAAATCATGTTTTCTTTTACGTCATATGGATTGCTGGGTGGGTTTTTCACTTATCTTTGGAAGAGATGACACCAATATGCACTATGGGAAGAAAGCAAACCAGCGGAAGCAGTGTGATATTCTGGGCAATGTTCTGCTGGGAAAACTTGGGTTCTGGCTTTCATGTGGATGTTAACATTTAAAAATCACTGCAAACTAAGGGTGGACTCACACTGGGTTCAACTGGCCCGAGTCACTCCCGGGAGCGATGGTCCCCTCTTCCCACTCCCCTGCTGGTCTGCAGTCACACTGTGCTAAACGATCCGCTGCCAGGTTGGTTACGTCAGGGGTCCCCAACCTTTTTTGTGCCACAGACTGGTTTAATGTCAGACAATATTTTCTCGGACCTCGGGGGGGGGGGTTTGAATGTTGCGATGGAGGAGAGCTTGTGCGTGTGGGTGGGTAGAATGTTGCGATGGAGGAGAGCGCGTGCGTGCGGGGGGGGGCGGCGGCAAAATGTTGCGATGGAAGAGAGCAGCACGGCCCGGTACCAAAAGACCCACGGACCGGTACCGGTCTGCAGCCTGGTGGTTGGGGACCCCTGGGTTACGTCATCACAGTGCAACATTTTGTATTGAAGAATTCAATATAGAGATTACTGAGATCACTGCTCTGAGATTTCTGCACGCTCATGTAAAGGCTCACTTCATAGGTTTAACACCGTGTATTATTTTGGGGGCGGTGACAAACGGCCATCTCACATGCTGTACAGATTTTTTAAATTAGGAAACACAATGATTTTTAGTAATTTGTGTTTCATGCATAAGATTTTTATGGAAGCAGCTGACATTGCAGGAGATGGCGTAGCCAGGGCGAGTTGAAGCAATCCCACTGGTCAATTGATCCGGTCCTTAGGTGTCAAATGCTCCCGGGAATGGGTCGGATCATCTACTGTGAGTACACCCCAAAGTATACCCCTTCATGACCATGGTATTTCCTAATGGTGGTGGCTTCTTTCAGAAGGATAATATGCCTCTCAACACTGCAAAAAATGGTTCAGGAATGGTTTGAGGAACATGACCATAAGCGCTTTCAGATTGGAGGAACTTTTTATAGTTCGTAGAACTGTTGGAGGAAGAACTCCTTTTTTTGTGTTTGCTAAAATCCCTGAAAAAATCCTATATATCCTATATCGTGTCCCGACACAGTTTCGTTCCTACAACAGTGATGTAACCTGAATTTTGGTGCAAGTCAAAACAAACCCTACTCTAAGTCACTTACTGGTCCTAACGCACTTGTAAAATCATAATCTAGAACATAAAAACACAACTAAGCCACAGAAAAAGGAAAGGGTCCACCTACGCCAGCAACTACGTATCCACCGCAAAGGGAACGCGCATTAAAATAATCTGTTTACTTAATTTAGGTTTATTTTTCTATAATTAAGGTTATATTTAATTTTATTGTATGTTTTATTGCCACACTTAAACCCATAATACACTTTACAAATATGCTTTGTGGGCTGAAACACATTATTTGTATTTACATTCATTTCAATGGAAAAATTGATTTGGGTCGTGAACAAATGGGGTCATGAACAGAGTCTCGGAAAGAATTAAGCTCGTGACTAGATGTTCTACTGTACATCTAAATGTATACCTATAGGTATATAAATATATACCTATTGCAATTATGTTGATATCTCTTGAAAGTGGTGGCTTTCCATACATTTGTTTGCTACTAATACTAATGTCAGCTCTATGGATTCTTTGACTGTGGACTCTGTATCATTGTCAGTTACTTACACACATCAGACAGAGCATTAGCAAGACGTTCGTATAGTGTTGGATTGGAATAGGTCAGAAATCCCCTATGCACTGAGCTTGCTGTTATTGCTAATATTGATAGGCAGTGAAGCGGGTCATTATAGAACTGTGCTGAGGATGATGAATGGGAACAAGGCTATAGTGCCCGTTTCTCCCCTCACTAACAAGAGGGAAGTGAGTCAGCCTTTTTTCCCCCCACCCTGGGGACTAATTTGATTGTCTAGACCGGCTAGAGGCAAGCAACCAAAGGCTAGACCATGAAAGGCATTTGTATGTGTATATAGGCAATGGATTTTAGGGAGCTCCTAAGTATGTATTAAGAATAAATGAATGCAATTCATGATCATCAGAAAAACCCTGCTGATATCATATTGGTTGAAATATACTGTTTGTACACTGTTAGCAGGAATTAAATAGGAATTACGTTATTATGGTTAGTGAGTAAATATTTGCATAAGAATGCATTAGTAGTTATCATGAGAATAGTTTTTACGCACTATAAATGTTATGTGTGTTAAATGACTGTCTGAAAACACTGCTGCATAAATCGTTGAGTATGGGGAATTTCATACAGACAGCATACAAAGCACAAATAGCTGGTAAATATTTGCATGCAAAGCATTTACACTGGATAATTTGTTTTTAATGTGTGCTTTTTCAAGCTTAAAGTGAAGCAGCCATACTTGTCAAACAAGTACTCAAACTTACCTGCCCTTAAGCCTTTATACCTAATATCTCCAGGTTGGCTGTAGCATTATATACAGCGAACCCCCGCAATATCGCAGTTCACCTATCGTGGGTTCAGTGCATTGCGGATTTTCAAATTTTGATTTGCAGAATTTATTGGCTTTCGCAGGACAGGCTGTAAACAGGAAGTGACCTCACCGGCAGTAAGTACGCATGTAGAATTTTATATGTTGTTAAAATTATGTATGTTTAAGAGTGTAGAAAGTGTTTAAGAGCATAGGATGTGTTTATAAGAGAGTGGAAAAGGTTAATAAAGCCTTAATATATATATAAATAATAAAATCCGGCGGCCCAGTCAGGTGATTGCGAGGGAGCGTTAGGATTGGTTACAGCGGCTGTAAACAGGAAGTGACCTCAGCTCCTCTGGTACCGTGAGTTTTGCGCCTCTTTCACATACGCTTTCCCCATCGCCATTTCCGCCAGTTAAACCCTCCGTTTCCCGGTTGTTTTCTGCTTTGTATTAACAACCTGTGAGCTACTTTGCCAACGTGAGATTGTACACGACACACTATTGGATGGGAGGCGGCCAACCAGAGAGCGCTGTGTTGTGTATCCTGGACGCTGATTGGCTCAGTGACTGTTCATCTCATCTGGTCAATGCCCGATATAGGATTTTATATGTTGTTAAAATGACGCAGGTTTAAGAGTGTGGAAAGTGTTTAAGAGCATGGGAAGTGTTTATAAGAGTGTGGGAAAGGTTAATAAGAGAGTGGGAAGGGTTTATAAAGCCTTAAAATATATATAAATAATAAAATCAATGTAACGTCACAACTTCGGGGGTTTCACCTTTCGAAGGGGGCGCCGGAACGTAACCCCTGCGGTAGGCGGGGGTTCACTGTATACAGTCTGTTTGCAGAACACTGTACTACCCGTTTTTCCTGGCAGACTCTTTTTTTTTTCCTGAACACCTGCTCATTCTCTCAGAACCGTTCGCTGGGATTCATTCAGCAAGTGTAATTTCACTTCTCCTTTTGTTCTCATCATTCATGCCAAAAGAAACAGAAGAGAAGCCGCATTTTCATTCAGATGCTGACACGGCCCAAGCATATAAGCACATTATATAAAGAAATATAATTTTAAAAAATGATTCATTTAGACCCATTTTGGACATATATAGGACAATATATGGTGAGATTTATCAAGTACAGGAAGTGTTGCTTTTTAGTAACAGTGAAAATATTTCACCCAGTTTCAATGTGTGACTATTTTACCAAAATGGCTCCGTTTATCACCGTGTTTTTCCAGTGTCTGAGTATTTCATTGTAAAGAAAAGAAGCTATGTATAGGATTATTATCTTGGTGGAAATCTGAATGTTCACTGAAAAACATCACATTTTGTCTCCTTTAAACCAAGTCAAGGAATGTCAATGATACGTATATTGCACCATTCACTCTAGGGACAGTATTGATTTCTTCTTTTTGGCAAAGCGTCTTACACCATTTCGAGTCCCATTCCCTTGACTTACTACTACTCCAAGACACTTCAGTGGCCTGGTGGATGACTGAAAACCTTATAGAGGTAGATGGCCAGAGAAACTGCTCACCAGGGAAAGAACATGTAAAGTGATGGTGCCCAATAATTCTGCTCCATTGACCTAAGGCAGACACACATCTTGTCTATGCTGTACACATGCCTGAAACAGCAACTGTTGCTAAGAAGAATGACAAACAACTGGAGAAAGCAAACAAACTGGAATGGATCTCTTTGTGCTCCATTGACTTGGTTAATGAATCCCGACTCAATATTGAAGTTAAAACATCCTTCTTCCACCTAGACTTTTCTATTTGGTCTGTACATAAATATGTCAGGTGGCCCAGTGAAAACCCTTTCCATTTTTGAGTACTGATGAGTTGGGGGAAAGCAGCTGCACACACATTCACCTCTAAGTGCTTGTAAATTAGGTCACAGTCAGGACCACATGGAGTGAAAATGAGAGACTGGGTCTCATATGGGCCATCACAGGCTGCAGAGTTACAGATTTATCTGGGCCATGTGTTTGTTTTGTTCCTACACTAAATCAGGCAGGGTAGGGGAGTCGAGAGTAACACATTTCTCAACTGTTAGACCATTGAGGGTGGAATTCATATAACTGGTCCGAGCATGTCCAGCTCTTATCTGTTGTGCTCAATTAGAGTTCCACATCTTATATTCTTCTCTTGATTTGATAGATGTCGGTCTACAAAGTAAATAGGAATGAGCTGATGCAAAGATTGGTATAAACTGTATAGATACTCTGTATAACTGGATCACCTGGATAACTGTACAGATAAACTACACAGAAATTCCATCCGTTCGTTCGTTCAGCTTCTATTACCATTCCACCCATGTTACCATTCCATCCATTCAGAGTCTATCCCAGGAACTCTGGACATGAGGTGTTAATACACCCTGGTAATACACCCAGTCCATTGCAGGGCACCATGTACATGCAGACACACACACACTCACAAATTGTATACCAAACTGGAGACCGTATCAAGTTCAAAATCTACAAAGAGCAATCGTTATGAAAATTAAGGGAAGAGGAAAAAACCCAAAGTGATTTCCTGGATATTTTCGGACAAGGAATATTTTTAGGCCTCTGTGCAATAAGTGACACTTGGCTTTCAGGACTGGAGGGCAAAATTTATTCCAGTGAATGAGGAGCACAATCTCACCTTAGAATCATGCTTTGATTTTAATGAACATACCAAGCACCCTGAAGCTGGAGACCTGATTTGGCTATTTATTTCCACGACGTACTGATTCTAAGAAGAAGAAAAAAATATCAGTCACTGAGTTTGCTCTTCATCTTAGTAAAGAGAAGCAAAGAAGGGCAAATTCAGGAAATAAATTTGCTTTGTCTGACCACATTTGATGCCCAGGTACGCCAAGGGGCCTTAATGACTCCCAGTAGGAAATAATTAACTTTGTGGTGGGAGTTAATGAAAGTGTGGTTCTAGTTAATCCATTGGGGAATGAAATTCATTTTATGCCTCCTCTAAAGCGTACCCTCATATATTCTATCCAGTAAAAGCAAGTCAGTGCATTCCAAGGTTTTTTTTTTTATTTTTTATGTCCAACCGCTGTCAAGATTCAAACCTTGGACTCATAATTTTCCCAAAGAAATGCCTTTTGGTTGGAAAATTTGTTTCAAGGAAAAAGTAGTTTTAAGGAAAGCAGAATACACAAGTATACAAGGATACACTACACAATTATACACAAGGTATAGCTCTGTTTTCATGGTGTTAAAAAAAATCATCATGATCATAAAAGGTTCTAAATAAAAATATCCGATGAGAAGAACAATCTTGAATCTTTGCCATGTATCTTTGGATTGAATACAGAGTTTAATGAAAATGGTATGTGAAGCCCAAAACAGACACTGTACTGAATTAGAATAGTGTCTGCTAGGAATATTTTATGAGTTCATCATGTGAAATGAGACAAAGAAGGCTTAGCTGAATACAAACATGCGCGCGTACACACACACACACACACACGCACACACACGCACACACACGCACACACACACACTCACACACTCACACACACACACACACACACACACACACACACACACACACACACACACACACACACAGTGATAAACAATATCATTGCCAGCTGGCAGTAAGACAAGGTAATTTTTCTATCAGCTCTGGAAAATATCAGGGGAATGTTATTGCCGTTCTTAATATGTAACCCAAAAATGGATGAACATTTTCTTGCACTAGATCAGGCAGGTATGACGGAACATAATGGAATTGACGTTTAACCCCTTACACCTCCAAATTAAAAAACCTACCAATGAGAGAAGAAGATAAGGCATTTAAGGAAATTTGGTCAGAATGAAAAGCAGCTTTTACCCAGAGCTATCTCCACCTTATGATGAAATATTTTCATCAGGACATTTACTAGTGACTTCATATTTGCTTATGGGCTCCGCAATGAGAACTGACAGTTCTTTGTGGTACTGTCATATCATGTGAGATGTTCGCACAGGTTAGTTTTACACTAGGGCTAATAATGTGTTTAAACTGTTCAAATCTTCAATTTTGGCAACAATCGACTGATAAATACCTTGTCTTCCCGATCCTTTAATAGAACTGAGAAATTTGAATCTGAAACATTGTTTTAAAGCACCTTAATGAACAATATCCAAACTCCAGCTTTGAGAGGAAAAACTTGCATTTTCCTCTCTGTAAAACTGTTCTGCTGGCAAAGTTATTTTTAGGGTTAGCATGGAAATCCTGGTGTCAGAATTAGGCTAAGGATTCCCTCTTTTCATATTTCACTTCATAGGATCCTCAGTTCTGTAGTCTATAAATAAGATTCCGGCTAAGTTTTCAGAGGCCCTCCTTGTGAACAAACTTGCACTGTTGCTGTGTTGACAAATGGACATGGCACAGTAGAAAACTTGGTATCAAAATGGAGTTAATTGAACCAGGAATTTGAAAATACGAGGAGAAAAAAAAAACCTAGTTGAAAACTCAAATGAACCTAAATGAAACTTAATACCTGATTTGATGTGAGGGGGTCACATATATTGTATTGCACCAATGCATTTGAATCCAAAGCCCAAGATACACAATATGCCCAAAGGTTTGGGACATCAAACCTGATTCTAACTCCCATATATGTATATACCGGCATGTGTTTTTTCCTAAAATGTTCATGTGAAGTTGGAAGAAGACAGTTGTCTTAAATGTCTTTGAATACTGTATCATTACAATTTGCCTTCGGTGGAACTAAGTGGGCCAGACATGTTCCAGCATGACAATGCCCCTGTGCAATTAAAGTTTGGCATGGAAGAAGTAAAGTGGCCTGCACAGAGCCTCAACCCAACCCCACTGTGCATCTTTCTCTTCGGTCCAGAGGGATTTTCATCCAGCTTAGACCAGAGGACAGGCAGACTAGTGAGGCCAGACAATGACCCCTTTTGTTGAGTTAAATGATTACTACACCCAATGGGCCCCAGCACTAGTATTCCTCCTCTACCACCAAGCTCTGCCAGTACATCTATTTCACCCCTCCATTAAGATAAACATGATATCCATCATCATACGTTCCAATACCCACTGCCACCAGGTCAGCCAGGGTAACTCATGGACATGACAGGCCAAAACACACACTGTGTTGAAGAGGATCCTGAAATTCATGAAAATCCATGAAATTTCTAACTGAGACATAGTCCTATTCATTTATTTATTGGATAAGATCATTGTGAACATAAAATACTTTATAGCTTTATTCATCCACAAAGGTTAAAAAAATGTCATGATTTACGACACTGAACAATTGAACTTAGGAAGGTGAATCCAAGAGCAGCACATGAAATTTACTAGTAAAAATATTTCATGAATACGTAATGCCAAATGTAATTCCTGCGATAGGCAAAGTCAATAACCAAATCATTTTCAAAACAAAGAAACAGCCCAATAAGCCTAGAGTATGGCCAGCCACAACAACAACAACAACAACAAAAAAGAATAATAGCCTCAAGGGCATGGTATTAAACAAGTTTGATATTAATACAAAGTATAATAAAGGCTGTGTTCATATTTGGTGTTTTTGCTTTCAACTTGGTTAGTATGTGCAGAAGATTTTAATGCTTTAAACATAAAAGAAAAAAAAAATCACTCAGTGGTTTTTTGTGAGGTCCAGCCTCGAGCTCATCAGTTCACTTTGGATAAAAATTTGGATACATGTGTTATTTTTATCGGTACAATGGTAATAAAACAACACAGGGCTCATCTAGTATGGCGGACTTGGAGACAATCATAATATTGGCCTAAGGAATGATAATAATTGTAGGCTAATCCTAATACTACTAATACTAATAATCGAAAGGCTAATGTGTGTATTGTCATTCACAAACGAACAAACAAGCAAACAAACAAACAAACAAACACCAAACTAATATAAGAATGTTCTCTGCAGTAGGGAATCACATTCATAAAGCACAAGCTATATTTGAGCAATGGCCAGAGGTGACTTTGCTGCAGTAACTGCATTCCCAAGCACCACTGGCAGGGAGTTAGGGAGGAAATTAATGCCAAATGCACAGATCAATAAGTGTAACATAATGCGCATAATATGGAGGAAGCCATGAGAAAGAAAGAAAGAAAGAAAGAAAGAAAGAAAGAAAGAAAGAAAGAAAGAAAGAAAGAAAGAAAGAAAGAAAGAAAGGTGGAAAGTGCAGGACACGCTATCACCTAATGACTTTCAGTTATGGTGTAGTAATTAAGTGTACATGATTGAAGGTGAATAAGTTACAATAGGATACTAAAGTCACAAACTCTTCAGAGGAAACTGCTATTTAATGTAATTTCATTGTCAGATGGTATCCAGACTATGTTGTTCTTATATTAGAAATATGCCCGACATTCACTGTTGTTTATTTTGTTGCTTTTCCTGTGGACGGAATGTCTTCCTCCATTCCACCAAGTAACCAAAGTTTTTGAAGCATTTCTGTCTCTGTTCCAAGGATGTTTTAAGAATGCTGAAAACGTCATTAGCCGGGACACAACCTTTGGAAAACAATTCTACTGTGGATACATTATCAGTTAAACTCAGTATGTGCTCTCAGAAAGCAGCGAGCTATATAAAGTCTGTTCTGTGGGCCATGATAGATTTTAGTAATTGCAGAGGGTCATTAGAGGCACGTTAGACTGGAGACAGAGTCTGCATGAATCATACATTAAGCTCTGAGAGTTACTCCTGTAGCAGAAATACTTCTAATAAAGGATCATTATGAACAGCGGAGACAGCAATGGATGGAAATATAAATTTGCCTTAATAAGCAGAGGGTGATTGTTGTGATTATAGTGTTACTTGTACCAAATCGCAAATATAATTAGGATCATTTTGACAGTATTACTGATGGCAACTGGAATAATATTGCCCTAATATCTTTGAAGTGTCCCAATGATCCATATTCACATTCAAATTGTTCAACTGGAAGCTCCTGGGCAAGTGTAAAAATGGCCTTGACCTTCAAGATGGAAAATGAGCTGAACACTTGGAGGTGTGTGCGAGGGTTAGGCTGTGTAATTTCATTCTTTAGGCATTTTCTACATCAGACAGAGGATTTGCCATGGTATAACAGTTCTATCCACCCCCTCTTAGACCACCAGCAGTGAATGCACCATGACAGGAGTGACTTTAAGAGTCCAGAGCTCTCATTAGTGCTCATTAGAGGATTATGCTTCCTCATGTGCACATCTGCAATATACCTGGATAAATTGCCTCATCTTTTTGAGAAGCTATATAAGTTCATTTATTACAGGATGTAATAAAATGTGTGTGTGTGTGTGTGTGTGTGTGTGTGTGTGTGTGTGTGTGTGTGTGTGTGTGTGTGAGAATATATCCACTTATTTTTGGAGGATTAGGGGGTGGCAGTTGTTAGGTAATGGTTGTAATGTGCAGCGACACAAGACCAGACGGAAATATTATAAATCCAGAATGCTCTTGAAATGTCATTGCTATGGAGGATTCTCATATGTCTAGAGGTTTCTTTACTCTACTTTATGGTTGTTGGTTTTTGTTTTGTTTTGTTGTTTTTTTTTCATTTGAAACGCACAACAAAATTACATTACATTACATTACAGGCATTTAGCAGACGCTCTTATCCAGAGCGACGTACAACAAGTGCAAGTGTCAGGT
>JAQLOM010000007.1:5957818-5967822 GCA_030068315.1 Chrysichthys thysi | reverse complement strand
ACACACACACACACACACACACACACACACACACACACACACACACACACACACACACACACACACACACATCCATCTCCGTTTAACAGCCGGTGCACCACAGAACCATGGTGTCTCTTGTGGCATAGTGTTTTCCAGCCGATTGCCCTTTCTGATTCCAGCCCTTTAACTTGGGACTCACACTCTCACACACGCACACATCCACACCTACGGACAATTTAGGTTAGCCAATCTGCCTAATGTGCATGTGTTTGGACTGTGGGAGGAAACTGGAGTACCCAGAGGAAACCCACACGGACACGGGGAGAACATGCAAACTCCATACAGAGAGGCACCTGTGCCGAACGAGGCGACAGTGCTAACCACTCAGCCACCGTGCCACCATATATATATATATATATACACATACATACATACATGCACACACACATACATGTGTGTGTTATAAATAATTTATTTCTTATATATAAATATTTTAATATCATTTATGAAATACATTTGTATATAACATTTCCAGTTCCAAAAATTCATTTATTTTCCAGTTCCAGTTTGTCTTTTGTTACAGTAACTAGTACCTCTGATATCCGATTCCCCATTTTTTACTGATACTGTGCATCTGATTAATGCTGTCCTTAGTTTTTACTACTCTTCTGTGCCAAAAGTGCAAGAGTAGTGTAATTGTAATATTTATAAAAGAAATTTAATTTCACTCTAAATATGAACATTATGCATTAAAATACAGTACATATACCATGGTGTATTTAAAGTATACTCAAAATAGTTTCATTATATCAGGGTTAAGTGCAATAAAATTAAGTTAAAGTTAAGCTTTAAATATATATATATATATTTTTTTTTTACATATTATGTGTACAAATGTACAAAAACAGTGGGTTTATTTTTAAAATAGTTTTGTGTATTAATCATTAGTGCGGCTGTAAGTACACTCAAGTGTGCTGTAGCATAATCAAGTTTAGTGTACTTTAGTGAACCCGAGTCTGCTATCTACCTTCGACTCGGTTTGGAGATTTATTAAAAACCATGTGACAATACTTATTCCCCTGAATTCCCTAGCCTGTGTGTGGTTTAATCTGTGTATGTATGGCCTCAGCTGAACATGCAATGTCCTGAGGAGCTTAAGCAAAGATTCCACTAATCCTATCAATGGTATTCATCAGTCTCAGACAAAAAGCTCCTTCTCTTTTGTCCTTGGCAGCAGGGATAGACTTTCTCACAATGTGTTTGTGTCTCCTAAATTGGCACTCGTCGTCATCCTGTATCTCTGTGTGCTTTCCAAGCCATCGGTGACAGACAGGATGATCTTAACAGCAGTGTTCAAAAGCTTAGGACTTCCCCTGCTTAAGGAGGTTACTAGGTTCATTTCTCGTTCTGTCTTGGTTTCTTTACGGAAATATGTGAGAGACTTGCACGCACCACCCCCACTACCACACATGACGGGCTAGGAAGTATGCTTTTAAGAGCACACTGCGAGGAAGTAGCAGCTGTGTGAAGAAATATTGTGCCATAGTGCAAGAACTGAAATAGGTTAAAGCTCAGGCCTGGGAGCTGGATGGGGTGTAGAGCGAGTCTATTTTCGGCTCTTTACATAGACAAACAACTCACTGCTATTATCTAACTTGCTCAGTTCGTTCCATGCACTTGTTTAAATCTAACATCAATGAAATGAAACCTGTTCTTGCTATGCTATGAAATGCTATGAAACCTGTTCTTGTTTCCATGCCAGGTTTCTTCATGCTTATCGAGAGACTTCAGTGACATGTTTAAACAATGTGTGCCTGGTTCACCTCTGTTTTTAACCTAGGTGACCTAATCTAGTTATGAAAATCTAAATGCGGCATCATAAATCTTCACGTTTTAAAATTGGTGCCAAAGTTGTGAGAGTCAGCGTAGAAGACTTAAGCCTGTGGCATGGGGGAGGGTAATATACTGACAGGCCTGTTAACAACACTAGAGCAGCTCAGGTAACCCTGCGTAATGCCGCTGTGGTTAGGCTCACCCACAAGCTGTGACCTTAGACCACCTCTGTTTTTTTTATTTATTTTTCCCTTGTTTTTTTCCCTTTCAGTTGAAGCGCTGCCATGCTTCATAAGAATGCGGTGCCACAGAAACCATTACCAGTAATTATAGCTTAAATGAGACAGGGAGAGAAACAGCAATCTCACTGGATGCACTGTTCCGGAGCATTTAGTTCAATGGGACAGAAAATAAAGGCAACAACACAGAAGCAAAAAAAAAAAAAGTCTTTTTTTTTTTTTAAATAATAAAAAAAAAATCACTGGTCCATTGGCCAGTGAAATGAGAAGGCTCAGTGCCCAAGTATGTAATATGATTAAGCACTAATGTAAGTATATTCTGCCACATTAACAAGTGAAATCCAAAGGTCTTTCCAATTCCTGGAACAACACTGCGCATGAGAGTGCTAATGCAATTTGCTTTATTTTGCTTATTTTGCACTGTATTATGATTCAAGATGATAAATTTGCAAATGCATAATCAGAACACAAATGTTTGGGTTTTTAAAATAAATATGATATGCAGTATACTGACAACTTTTTTTTAGTCATTACATCATGCTGGCTAGCACTCCAGGAGCCAGCACTCTCCAATATACTCCGGAGCCAGCAAGGATTTTATCTCTTTCTCTCATTCACTTGACATCTATCCTACCTGCTTAATGTTTTTTCATTAGCGTTCAGTATATCTAAACACCTCAGTCACGCATGCTCTTTGTGAGATTTAGATTTTCTTTTTCATTGTAATTCTATGCATTATTGCTGATAACAATCCTGGCTTTGATCATTGTTCCTCTTTTATTTATTTTTAACCTATTTTGACCCAGTTTTCTCTACATTTCTCTGTTTGCATTTATCAACCTTTGCCACTTTGATAAAAGCTGCAAATATGGGTTCTTAAAATATGTTACTCACACTTAATTCCACCTGCTTCAATTAAATATCCTGTATATGCTCATTTCTGTCAAATGACTATGCAAAGTTCATTATAGTTACCGGTATATTGCACAATGAAATGCAACATTTTTTTTTTTTTTTTTACAAAAATTAGTAATACACGTCCAATACAATACAATCACAATGTCAGCATTTGAATCAAACGTAAAATAAAATTTGATTCTTTGCAAGAATGTTTCTGAATATCACACTAAAATGCTACAGTGCATGTTGCTAAATATCACCCCAAATGTGTACATTTTGGTGTTTGTTTTGAACATTGACAGTAATAGCAAAGGCTTTGGACACCACAAAACAAACAAAGTTATTCGATGTTAGCAGTAGATCCTCTCATGCTCCTTCTTCCTGATGTTACTGTCAACTGGGATTGCCACATCTATTACTACTGCTGTTTTCTACTTCTTATTAACCACTACTATGTCTGGTTGGTTGGCCAGCAACTGCTTGTCTGTCTGGAATTTGAAGTCCCATAGGACCTTAGCTCTATTCTCCCACTGAGGCTTGGGAGGTTCCTGCTAATACTTGGCACAGATATTCCTGTACACTCTCCCCACCAATTGGTTATGCCTTTCAGTGTATGCTGTTCCAGCTTGCATCTTGTATCCAGCTACTACATGCTGGACAGTCTTTGCATAGCCTGCCTACTATGGTAGCACCCTGTCTTTACAGACCTGGTGCTTAGGGTCTGTTCTTGTGTCACCATGATCAGAGACTCTGCACTGTCCTTCAGGCCTGTTTTTGGTCACTGGTAGGATTTCTTGATCCACTTCCTCTATCTGCCAGTGGTACATTTCATGGAGATGGTTGGTCTTCCATGATACTTTCTCTTCCTCCTCACGGTCATCTGTCTTCTGTTTCCTGAGACAGTCTTTCATCACTTCACTCGGGGAGGGTGGAGGCATATTCTTGAACTATTTGCAGATGTTCCTTGTTTCGTACCGGTTAGTGACTTATACACTATTATTCACTAATCACTTCCCTCCTCCTTCTATCTGTTGTTCATAGAGTCTCAGGGAGCTGGACTTCAGGTGGAGCCCTCCATACACCTTGAGGAGTTTCTGTATACTGACATCAGTGGCCTCTGTTTCCTCCTGTGGCCAGCTCACTATTTCACCTGAGTATCTGATGGTTGGCGGAGCATACCTGTTGATGGCATGGATCTTATTCTTACCATTGAGCTGGCTTCTGAGCACCTGATTGACCCTCTTTTGATATTTGGCTGTGGCTGATCTCCTTGTAACCTTATCCAAATTCCCATTGGACTGTAGGATATCAAGGTACTTGTAGCTGTCTTGTATGCCTGTTATTTTGCCCTCTGGTAACTCTACTCCCTCAGTCCCGATCATATTTCCTCTCTTGGCCACCATGCATCCACATTAATCTAGTCTGAATGACATGCCAATGTCCTTGCTGTAGATTCTGGTGAGGTGGATCAATGAGTCAATGTCTTGCTTACTTTTGGCATACAACTTGATGTCATACATGTACAGGAAGTGGCCGATGCTTACTCCATATCTGAAATTGTATCCATATCCACTCTTTGTGATGATGTAGCTGAGGGGGTTCAGGCCTATGCAGAAAAGCAATGGGGACAATGCATCACCTCGATACAACACTTTATAGCGACTTGTGCAGTGGCCTTGAAATCAGTTTCCACTGTTTTCTTCCAAAGTCACACTGAGTTCTTGATTAAGCTTTTCAGTACCTTGTTAGCCTTGTATAATTCCAAGCATTCCAGTATCCAAACGTGGGGCATCTAATTGTAGTCCTACTTGTAGTCACTTCATGCACTGCTCAGGTTGGTCTTCCTAGAATTAGTCTCGAGGGATTGCTCTATCAACCAATAGCTGGTGCTTTGACCCTCTGGTGTTTTTCCAGTTGTTTTCTGAGCTTTGCTCGTGTACTGACCTTTCCCTACGTAGCTTATCTGCTATGATGCCTGAGAGAAGCTTCCATTGTGGAGAGGCGGGTTATTGGTTTATATTTGGAAGGAAGTGTGCCCTTCTGGGGATCTTTCATGTTCAAGATCGTCCAACCCTGTTAAGCAGACAGTGTCAGTGCCTGTTGTTAGCAGCTCACTCACTTGAGTGACGGCAGTCATGTAGTGTTGCTAGCTGCTTCAACCAGTAGATGTGTATCATGTCAGGTCCTGGTGCTGTCCAGTTCTTCATGCCTGAGACATGCTGTTGGATATGTCCCTTGGTGAGGATGACTGGTCTTTGTTATGGGAGATTGCTGTGATCTGCTCTTAGATCTTCCAACCACATGGCATTGGTGATATGTAATGTCTCTTTCTCCCATATGTCCTTCCAGTATTTCTCAGTCTTAGCTCTGGGTGGATTTAATCTTTTTCTGCTGTCATTCCCTTTTGGCTGTGAATACACCCTACATGGTTCTATTGAGAACACGCCATTTATTCTTTTGGCCTCGGCTTCCCTGGTGTATCTCTTCAGTCTTGCCATCAGAGCTGTGAGCCTTTGGCAGTCCCTAGAGCCTCACTTATAGACATCTTGTTGTACTTCTCCGTCACCCAGAACCTGTCTGTGTTGACTCCCTTCTCTGAGCTGACTGATGTCCCTCCTGGCTTCTCTGATCTTGGCTTTCAACCACCTTCTCCTTGGGGGTACTCTACATTCTTGGTCTTTATCTTTTACCCAAACATCTCTATGATTACTGTTGCAGTGGTGTATGTAAGGTCATTAATTTCTGTGATGGTGGGGGGAATATTGAGCAGTACAATGCTATTTACTGTGTCCATCTCTTCTGAAGGAAGATGCCAAGAGAGTCACACCTGAGGGTTGACTGTAGGTACTTGGGTTTCCATCTTCATCCTCAGATCAGTGGATGCTGTGTCATGGTTGGTGGTGGCGCCTTTCCACAATCACTGGTCATAGTCTTTGGCAGCAATCACAAAAACATGTTTTGGAAGAGCTGGATGATTGATGTGAACAAGTTGAGAGGCTATGATACATGATTTATGCTGTAGGTTACCATCTAGAGAGTTTTTACAGCCATTCAGCAGCCAGGCTAGCATCTTGTTCTGACAAATGTTACAAATAACTTTGTTTAACAAAGCAGGTGAGTTTCCTGTCTACTTCCTGTCTTGTATGCAAAGTGCAAACAGAACAGCTAATATCATTAACCAGGGTTGCCATGTTTCAGTTAATTTGGATTCCAATTCTATCTCAAAACCACACAAAACTCTTTAAACTAGCACAAAAAAAATCAAGCCAAGGACAAAGGCAACAATTTTGCTTCTTTTTCTCAGCCTTTTCAAGAGAAATAAGGTCACAGTGGTGTACTCACTTTCTGATGTACAGACATTATCCACTCCATAATTCATCTTTCCCTCATATTCTAAAAAAAAAAAAATAACCAACACATTTGTGACAATCGTTAGCATTTTTGCATTTAGTACTACAATTTCTCATTGCAATGCCCCCTTTTTCATCATTACAGATTGACGCTTCACTTTTAAAGCTAGATGATTTTAGACAACACAATCTGAGAGCACTTGTCAATACAGATTCTCTCCAGAGAATCTCGCTCTTCAGTTCACACTACATTTTTAATGGAGTTCACATCAGGGTACTAAGGTTGCCATGTCAAAAGCATGATTCTGTTTTCTTATCATTTTCTTGCAAGAAGATCCAACTGCAATCCAGTTGTAGCTTCTTAACCAAGATAACCAGATATATTTTAAGCAATCCGGTACCTCATAGAGCCCATAATGCCATATATCTCCAAGCGGCCAGGGCCTCTTGAGGAAAAACATCCCCACAACAACACAGCCCTTCCATCAGTTTTTAGCATATAGCTCTCATTAGAGCATAAAACCCTTTTCAGAAGCATCTCCTGAACTTCAGGTACTTATGTTTGAAAAGGCTTTCTTCTGTCACACCTTGCAAACTTTTTCTTGGCATGGGCGTAGCTTCTAATTGTAGGAGCAAAGAACAATTGTGTCCTTTTCCATGAAAGCTCATTATAAGCTCTGGTTGTAAACTTCTAAATTATTCCACTCTAAATTATTCCACTAACAGTGGACATGGGCATTTTAAGGCATGTAGCTATTTTTATAGCCATTGCCTGATGTAGGAAGGTCAAGACACTTATAGATATTTATATTTATATTGATTGTGGATCATGTCAAGTCTGTGTGAGTGCACTGAAGACAACTAATAGTGTATGTCTGTAGAGAGAGAACACAAAGAGAACAGTGTGACAGAGAATCCCAGTTGGGCATTATGCTTGTACACAAATGGTCCTGCCATGCGACAGTGTTACTAGGCGACCGGGGTGCAAAACAAACTATAACAGAATTAAGAGATGGTGCAATGAGATCATCCATCACAGGAATCTCTCCCCACAGTCTGTGAGGTTCAGGGTTAGAGACCCGGGGTCTCATTAGAGTTAAATATTCCAAGGTCGTTTATTCAGTTGTCCTTAACACCAACAGACAGAGTGTATGAGCTGAATCTCATTTCAGTCTCCTGGCAGGCAATGAATTAATCATTTATT
Organism: Chrysichthys thysi; assembly: GCA_030068315.1. NCBI lineage: Eukaryota > Metazoa > Chordata > Actinopteri > Siluriformes > Claroteidae > Chrysichthys > Chrysichthys thysi. The sequence continues at coordinate 5,960,314 of JAQLOM010000007.1, read as the reverse complement.
TGGCACTAGCACACCTGTATTACTGAGAGAAAAAGAGAAAACTAAGAATTATATAGCTTTTATTTGGAGCTTAATTTAAATTGTGCCTGCACATTTAATAAAACTAAAATGGCAAAATTATAACTGATTGTTTGTGCAGAGGAAAATATCCATACATACAGATGTGGGAAGTGTGTAATGCATTTGAAATACTGTAAAATTTCCAACCAATATTCATTTATTGCTGCACAGTGTTATTAAGTGTGAATGCCAGGAAAGTATTCTGCAGTAAGCAATGTTGCTGTTTAGAGGCGCTATGCTGACATAATATTCAAACAGCCAAGCGAATCATCTCCCAACTGCATAATTACCCAAAGTGTACAGTGAAAAATTTTAGACTTAGGACTGTATTACTGAAATATTCATGCTAAATTAGATGTTATTTTCGCAAATAAGTATATACATCCCTGTTCGGTTAATTGATTGTTGTTATTATGAATCTATTTATTTGTGTTATAAAAATGTGACTGTTAAGTGGTTTTAGCTTGTTGTTCAAAGAAATGCTGATTTCAACGGCTGGTCAGAGTGGACATAGCTGTTTACACTTCCATTAGGAGGAGTAAAGGATTCACATGGTCTGAGCATAGCCTTTATTTCACTACTATAAAAGTGCATGAAGCTAGGCTGTCTCTGTGTGATCTCTCCCCCATTCCTTCCAGCACAGACAAGCCAGGCAATGATTCAGGAGAAGTAGGTCACTCTCTGCAGTCAAAAATTATGCAATGCTAAAAAAATGTGCCTTTGCTTGCACTGGAGCCTAGATAGAATATGTCCAGTGGCTCATGGATTGTTAAAAAAAATGGTGGTGGTGGTGGTGGTGGTGGTGTGTGTGTGTGTGTGTGTGTGTGTGTGTGTGTGTGTGTGTGTCTGTCTGTCTGTCTGTCTGTGCAGGATCCACCACCAAAACCATACCAGCTGATTACTTTACATTAAAAGCAACCTATTTGCTATAGCAGAACATGTCATTCATATGGGATTGAAAAATGAGAAGCCTTGATATAAATTATAAGCCTTTTCATCATGGGTTATTCTCGGAAGAGAAATTGCAGCAACTCTGTGGCAAGCAAAGTGGGTCTCTGCACCATTCCCATAGCAACCAGCCCTATTGCTGCTGGGAAATGCCAGCATGGAAGTGTATTATTTAATTAAGAGCAAACTGTTCGCTTTCTCTTTCTCTCCCTTTTTCTCTCCCAGACACACCTATCTTAGTTTCTGTCCAATAATTGAAAGCGGCATGTATTTACATAAGACTTGTGCCAACAAGCTTCTACATATTAACAGAAGGTGAAAGGAGCATATGAAAACAAATGGCTCCTTAATCATGCTAACTGGATTCAACAAAAAAGATTCGTGTCTAATTGGGATAGTGGATTCCAGATTCAACAAAAAGGTAAACACCTTTGAAAAAAGGAACCATTTTCTTATTAGGTCATTCTGGAAAAACACAACACCTCTAGGGACAAAGCAGTAAATGCAAGTACAGTGGACCCATTGGATGGCGAACAAATCAAAGTACAAACTAAAGTCCCGAGCACATTTTGTACCGACTGATGAACAAATCCTCCTTCTTGACTGACGTACAAGCAGCCAACCCACGCTTCGTGGCACAAACCTTCAGTTCTAGTCAAGCAATCGTGGTGTGATCGTGTTCAGTGCATTTTGTCGTTGCGTTTCTCTGCATTTTTGCACTATAAGCCTTCATTATGGGTCCCAAAAATGTGGAAATGGTAGTAAGAGTAAGAAGCCTCTAAGCGTATAACAGTTGAAGAATGTGAGTGTGAATGGTTGTCTGTCTCTGTGTGTTGCCCTACGGTGGATTGGTGACCTGCCCAGGGCGTATCCCGCCTCTCACCCGATGTCAGCTGGGACTGGCGCCAGCTTCCCCCCGCGACCCTGAACAGGATTAAGCGGAAGAAGACGAATAAATAAAGAAAATCGCAAAACATGAGAACCGCCACCATACCCCTCCGCCACCGTCCATCTACACCAGCAACTACGTATCCACCGCAAAGGCATTAAAATCATCTGTTTATTTAATTTAGTTTTATTTTTCTGTAATCAAGGTTTTTTAAAATTTTATTCCATCTTTTATTGCCACGCATAAACCCATAAAACACTTTAAAAACATGTTTTGAGCGCTGAAACACATTAATTGTATTTACATTCATTTCAATGAGAAAAATTGATTTGGGTCACGAACAAATCAGCCATGAACAGAGTCTCGGAACGAATCAAGTTCGTGAGACGAGGGTCCACTGTATAAGAAAGGTAGATGATGTGAATGTAAATGTAATTGTTATTGTAAGTCTTTATTTTTGTGATTATGGCATAGATGCAAAAAAGGGAACATTGTATATTCTGATTATTTTTGGCACTATCAAAAGTAACCTGGCAAATTGGGAAAAATGTACTAGACTTCTATGTTTATCTGAATGCTTGCCATCTTCTCTTTTTATA
>JAQLOM010000007.1:5891324-5901833 GCA_030068315.1 Chrysichthys thysi | reverse complement strand
CTTTATTTTACCACTAGACTTATCTTTGGGTGGCATAATGATGGCACTGGGCAGAAAAACAGTGAAAAACACCAAATATAAAATTTATTTAGTTAGTTATTTTTTTTCCTCAAGAAGACTTGGTGTATAGAACATTTAATCATGAATTTATTTGACATTTGCTATCGTTTATCCATTTTTCCTATAGCATTAATAAATATTACTGCCATTGGCATTTACGACACAGTTTCCTCTTGCTTAGTTTGTATGTAACTTTTCCCCTTTATGCCCCACATCATTTATATTGTGCTCCAGAATGAAACTACTCCTTGGAAAATTGTTGGGAAAATTTTTTCTGCAAATCAGCAAAAGAAGATCCTTCTGTTGTATAATGTTTACCTGCACTGATCAAGTTACTGCTGAATGAATGAAGCAAGTCCAAAATCTGTGTGAAAACATCATGTAGTAAATGCAATAAAGCATACATGAAGTATATGAAACAAGCACCAAATCATGGAAGACCTGTATAAATACACAACTGTTTTCTTTCCTCAGGGGATAAAGAAGTTTACTCATTTAAAGTGTATTAACTGAGATTGGACAATTTTAAGAACTAAAGAACATGCCTCCGAGGCCATCATCTGGAGAATTATGGGGCATCCATTTGATGCCCCCCAGGATTTTAGTGGACTGTCTGTTGCCCAATGGCATGATCCTGACCCTGGAGTGCCTCCGTGAGGCCACACTTGTGACCATCAAACATGAACTCTTTAAGGAAGCACGAAAGTTCCCGCTCCATCATCTGTTGCAAGAGGAAGCCTCGTACATCTTCGTCAGTGTAACACAGGAGGCAGAGCGGGAAGAGTTTTACGACGAGACTAGGAGACTGTGTGATCTCAGGCTCTTCCAGCCTTTCTTAAAAGTCATCGAACCTGTGGGCAACAGAGAGGAGAAAATTCTCAACCGGGAAATTGGTAGGAACTTTTTCTTTCCTCCCTTTTAGATAATAATGATATTTCTGTTATACAGAGGTTTCAAACTTGAGCATGAAATTGCTGACTTGTTTACAATTTACCACCTTACTTATAGCACCGACACCATGCACGCTGCAAGTTGTTGGATAGTTTGTATTTTACTGCAGAATCATAAGACTTTTTCTAGAAACGTGTGTGTGATTTTTCACTAAAAGTTGTTAAGAACTGCCTGCCTTCACAAAATTTCATACTGAGTAGATGTCCAAGCAGTGACCTTTAGCTTGTCAGTAAATATGGGGGGAAAAAAGTTTTTATAATATCTAAAGATGGGTCCTGTGGACGAGGGTTTTTTTTTTTTTTTTTTTTTTTTTTTAAACCAGTGAATGTATATTGCTTCGAAATATTGACTGACTGTTGCACAATGTTCCTGTTTGTCCTGCTGTAAACCGCTGCACCCAATACACAGAAGTGCATAAATCAAAGATTGTATCTTTTAAGATTCTGAAGCTTGGGCCTGCAAAAGTGTACAATTATATCAGCCGCATTCTGGTCTGTGAGCTGAGCATCTGAGAATGAGATTATGTTCATCTTCATAGGTATATAGAATGTTATACCATGCAAACAGCTTAAATGCATACAACATTTCAAATACAAGCATTAAAGTCTCAGCCTATAATAAAGGTAAAGTATGCACTTTTTTTAATACAAGCAGTTTATTAAAAGGGGAATCAAAAGCTAGAATGCTAAGGGTGTTCACACACAAGACATGTATATTGAACATAGTTCACAGACATAACTTTGCTTTGACTTTTGTACCCACCCAATTCACATGAAACTGATTTCTGTTTAGATACTGACCAAACCATGTAAAAATGTGCTTGAATATTTTTTTTTTCCTAATGGCTCTTCACTTTATTTCCATTGTGTTTCAGGTTTTGCGATTGGCATGCCTGTGTGCGAGTTTGATCTAGTGAAGGATCCTGAAGTGCAGGATTTCAGGCGAAATATACTTAATGTCTGCAAAGATGCAGTAGAACTCCGAGATGCCAATGGGCCCCATAGTCGTGCATTATATGTTTACCCTCCCAATGTGGAGTCTTCTCCAGAGCTTCCAAAGCACATTTTTGGCAAATTAGACAAAGGTAGGAGACATGAGTATTTGAGGTTCTCTTCAATTATGACTTGTGTGGTTTTTTTTTTTTCTTTTTCCATTTTAACAAATGCTCCTCTGGCCTTGGTGCACATTTATTTTCTTTTATTTTCTTTATATTTATACTTATTACTTAGTTATTTTATTCTGTCTACTGGGCTTATACCGGGACCAGGGAATCTAATTTCATTTCACCTCATGTTCTTTACATGTGATGTAATGACAATAAAGCTCCTTGAATCCTTGAATACGCAACAACTTTCATGTATATAACTCACTTAATTGAATACTCTGCATCTATTATGACCCTGAACATTTTTACTGTGCCGTGAAAAGAACGGAAAACCTACTCATGATAAAAAGGCCGTTGTTTGGGCAGGCAGTAAATATTAATGTGAATCACATGTTTTATATCCTGTTTACTTGATGTCAACCTTTTTCCCATGATTTGTGGCAGAAGCCATTTTCATATTTCTGTTCATAGTGTTGTTTACATTTTCAGTCTTTAGAGGCTAGTAAATAGAATTGTATAGTTGCTGTTATTCAAAAGAAAATTGCATAATATACTGAAAAAAGATCATGATGTTAATTTCTTTTAAATGGCCAAGGGTAGCTAATGTAGGAGCACAATCTTGGACTATAGCATTATTTTCACGTCTCAGTTGATATTTCAGAAATATTCACTGTGGTAACGCTGTAATGATTGGCTTAGCCCTGTCTACTAACCAACCAGGCAGTCTGAAGAGGGGTTTATTGATGGATATATTTTGGGCTGCTAGTTTTAAAGAAATTCGGGGAGGTGAACATTCCCATCCCTTACAGTATGCATAGTAAGTACAGTGAACCCCCGCCTATCGCGGGGGTTACGTTCCTCCGACCCCCCCGCGAAAGGTCAAACCGTGATCCTGCCGAGGTATATTGATTTTTTTTTTATTATTTATGTATATTTTCAGGCTTTATAAACCATTTCCACTCTCTTATTAACCTTTCCCACACTATTATAAACACATCCTATGCTCTTAAACACTTTCTGCACTCTTAAACACACGTTATTTTAATAACGTATAAAACTTCACATGCGTACTTACTGCCGATGAGGTCACTTACTATTTACAGTTCTAGCCAATCCTAGCGCTCCCTCGCGATCGCCTGATTTATATATATTTTCAGGCTTTATAAACCATTTCCACTCTCTTATTAACCTTTCCCACACTATTATAAACACTTCCCATGCTCTTAAACACTTTCTACACTCTTAAATCTACGTCATTTTGACAACATATAAAATCCTATATTAGGCGCTGACCAGATGGGATGAACGGTCACTGAGCCAATCAGTGCCCAGGATACACAACACAGCGCTCTGTGGTTGGTCGCCTTCCATCCAATAGTGTGTCATGTACAATCTCACATTTATTTCGCATTCACATCAGCTTTTGGCGTCCTCATTGGCTGATTAGCATGCCCCAAAAGAGAAAGCTAGCAAATGGATCTAAATCTGGTTCAGGAATGGAAAAGCTTTCTCGTAATTGTGTGGCATATGTGGAGTATTGTCGTGTATTGAAAGCATTTTTGAAATTAGCCGTAGATTCCCATTATAAGGGAGTTCAAGGTACCATTGAAGTCATGAAAATCATGGATAGGTTATAGATGCAGTATATGGAGGATTTTCCTGGAGTATACTTATAACCTTCATTGATTGAAAACAAAAGGTCTGTTGTATTGATACAAATTACAGACATTTTAAAATCTTACTCTGCCCTAACACCGGCAGCGATTTTGTTGCTGTATGTTGCTTGTGGGCATGGTTAATATAGTTTTGAGAAAGTGAGTGACCAACGTATTGACAGGAAATGTATAATTTTTCAAAAAAAAATATGTACTAATGATATAAGAACATACTGTATTTTGTGCTTATGTATGTTATTTGTCATTTTTACAAGATTCATTGTGTTTTCTTAAATTCAGGCCTAGTAACATATTTCCTGTTGCCCATAGTTATGGCATATTTTGTTGCCATGTGACTCATTGTGCCATGTCATTCAGTGTAGCCCAGCCACCACAGGAAATGTGTGACGTCCACTTTGTCACTTATTATTGCTGTTGGTGTGAGCGCAGGTTTAAACATTTCCCTTCTGGTTATATTGAAATTAGTTTTTTGTTTTTTTTTTCTTTTGAATCCAGGTCAGATTATAGTGGTCATCTGGGTTATTGTGTCACCCAACAATGATAAGCAGAAGTACACGCTGAAGATCAACCATGATTGTGTCCCTGAGCAGGTGATAGCAGAAGCTATCAGGAAAAAGACGCGCAGTATGTTGTTGTCTGCCGAACAGCTGAAGATGTGTGTGCAGGAATACCAGGGCAAGTATATCCTCAAAGTGTGTGGCTGTGACGAGTACCTGCTGGAAAAGTACCCCATCAGTCAATATAAGGTACAAAATTCTGACTCGCTGCATTTAGAACTTTCAGTTCCTTCAGATATGTCTCTCTACTGCTTTAAAACCCCTGTCAACTTATTTTCATAATTAGCATCATACTTTAATCAGTAACGTCTCTACCATCAGCTACAAAAGAAAGTCCAGTGTTGTAGGACTGGGCGATTAATTTTTATTTTCGATTATGATATTGGTTTCCAACAATTATGAGAAGGTAATTGATGGAAAATGATTTGTGTGCCATTGTATTTGGTAGAGGGTAATGTCAGTTCTGCTGAAATACCAACCTCAGAATTAGCCACCATAATACATCAGCTTCCCCTTGACCTCAGCCTCACAATTTGGAATGACAACTTGCTCTCTTCTTGAGACTGAGTAATTTTCATATAAATAATTTCAGTGTAATAATAGAGAAAAGCGATTTTTTTCTGTAACATTGTCACCATTGGCTTTCTCATTGGAGCTTTAGCCTTCATTCCTGCAGGGCTGCTTTGAGTCAGTCTATACTGAAGAATGATATAAAAAAAAATTTGTAATACAACAGGCTGAAATGGTCTCATTGTCTGAAAGGTTTCTTCACCAAATCTGCATCATTCTCCTGACCTTAGGTTTTTAAGGAAAAGCATTCAATGCACTGCTCCAAGCTGTTTTGGGTCCTTAACCATACTGCCCCAAAAACAGGATGTATTAGGAATGTTCACTTGATCATCATATTGTTATCTGTGAGGTTTGGGTAATATTACCTACAATCAATATTTTGTTACGAATGTCTAGTTAAGGCATGGGTAAACTGTAAAATGTAGCATGTTTAACAGTTAAAATGGAAAAAGTGTCATTTTCACATTATTTTTAATACACTAAATATATTATTTATACCACTAGATGGCATACAAACTTAGTGTATTTGAGAAATTTCTTTTAGATACTGTTAGTTCATCTGTGTGTAGTCTATGTTGAAGGCAGAAGTTGGAACAACATCTGTATGCTTAATTTGTAAGTAAGGTGGTGCAGTATCAATCAGCTCCATTTTTTAACAAAAATGAACTACACAGACATCTCAAAAGTAAATGGACACCATTTTTGAAAAATGTATTTCTAAAAACTTCCTTCTGGCTGCTCTGCCATAGTAGCCAAGTTGATGGAGGTGCCTCACAGAAGCACTCGGACTCACTTGAAGTTGCTCTGCAATAAGGTCAGCTTTACAACAATTTTTCCCCCCAACTTGACAGTCCGAAGACACCTGTCAGTGGGCCCAGGTCAACCTGAGTGGGATGCTTTTGATTCCTTTTCTTTGCTTTGCAGGATTTGTGTAATCATACTCTGGCTAAGTCCACCCTCAGACTGACCCACAATATGCCCTCTTTGAAAATCACACAACTCTTTTTTGCTTCTGGTGTTCGCAGCATGGCTAGTTGCTCTGAACAATTAATATGCTGTAATCTGAAATGGAAAAATAAAATTATATTAACAAGTTTGAAGCACCAGGTAATGTCTGCGTAGATAAAACCCAATGACTGGTGTCTTAAATTTTGAGATTTCTGTGTCTATTGTCCTTCATTAGTCTTGCCTTATAAATGGGAAGTCTGAACTTCCTAGAAAGTCATCCATATATTTATCATCACAAAACCGTGAACTGTTAGTAGTATAGGTTTAACAAGCTATGTTTGGAGACTGGTTATGGTGTGAGCAGGCATGATGATTTGACATTTGCCGGGCTCAGAGCTGGGGAGACTATCCCAAGTTGATGAGTAGGAGTTTTTGTTGATGTTTGAGTTGAGAGGGCATTTTCTAGTTTTTCTAGACAGAAATTACAGTTTATGATCCCATACAGAATTATCAGAGAAGCTGACTAGAGAAGATTAAAGAATAGCTGCCATTTTTTTTACAGGTTCGCCAGTCTAGCCATTTGATATTCTTTGTGATAAGACACTCCCTCCTCTCATGTTCAATTGCTCCTATTTCTGTTTGTATGAAATCATTTATTTTAGAAACATGGGAAGAGTAAAGAATGCAAGTGAATGGTCAGTGCAGTCTGTGTTTAATATCCTCCAGTATCATTTCTTGACAAACAGAACTACCGGAGCTAGCGTTCAAGCAGCTCGCAAGAGCATGAAACATTTCAGACAGCTTTTCTGCTGAGAGAACACTGATTTTATAAGTTTGTCTACGAATAATTTTTTCTTTCCCTCCATTTCTCCCAGTATGTGAGGAGTTGCATTATGCTGGGCCGAATGCCAAACCTAATGCTGATGTCAAAGGATAGCTTATACTCTCAGTTGCCCATGGACACGTTCACCATGCCCTCATATTCGCGACGCATCTCCACAGCCACACCATACATGAATGGGGAGGCCTCCAGCAAATCCTTGTGGACCATCAACAGCAACTTGAGGATACGTGTGCTCTGTGCAACATACGTCAATGTAAACATCCGTGACATTGATAAGGTGCTTATTTAAAAAGCATTATTTCTGATAAGTCAAAAGTTAACTGTAACTATAATTTTAAAAGTAGTAGTATATGACATGACTATTCTACATTTAAGCTTAATTACAGGTATTTAAGGATTGTTAATGTATTGGGAATTCTGTATTTTTGTATAAAAAGTCATATAATGGGGGGGGGGAAAGAAAAGGTTTGCATACTAAACAGAAACTAGTGTCATAAATTGCTGGTCTAAGATGGTCTAGTGTTTTATATGTACACTGATTCCATGATGACGTGCATTACCATTCTTTGACCATTTTTTGATAACTCGATAGCCATAGAAAAACTGTGAAAACAACAATAAAATTTGCCATCCAAATATTCATTCATCTTCAGTGATCGCTTTACCTTGGTCAGCGTCATGGTGGGTCCAGAGCCTATCCTGGAAAACTATCCTGAGGTGGGGTTAGACCCTGGATGAGACTCCAGTTCATTGCAGGGCACCATGCACACATTCGTTCACACCTAGGATTAATTTAGCACATTGAGTCCACATACCAGCATGTATTTTGTGAGTTAGGAAAAACTGAAGGGCCTACTAGAAATATGAATCCGGTACCCTGGAGCTCTGACACAATAGTACTACCTACTGTGCCTTGTTTGTTTGTTTATTTGTTGGTATTTTCTGGCCATGCATATACATGCGAACCAACTGTTGGCTGCATCTAAAGTTTTATTTTAAGCAGCATTGACTTTATGCATTATGTGTTTTGTTGCTATATCACAATCATCCTAAAATGATTTCTCCTTTGTTATAGATTTATGTCCGGACAGGGATCTATCATGGTGGAGAGCAGTTATGTGACAATGTCAACACGCAACGTGTGCCATGTTCAAACCCAAGGTATTGCAAAATTGTATAACATTCTTTGGTAATATAATCTTGCTTGTCTAGCTCTGTTGTTGTGTAGTGAATGGTTTTTTACTTCTAAACTGTAAAGCATCCTTGTGTTTGTGAAAGGCACTATGTTTTCATTTAATATCTCATTAATGTTCTCTTAGGTGGAATGAGTGGCTTACGTATGACATGAACATTCATGACATTCCCAGAGCTGCTCGTCTTTGTCTGTCCATTTGTTCTGTGAAGGGGAGGAAGGGAGCAAAAGAGGTGCCAGCACAGTTTGCCAATACTTTTTAATTTAGAACCAGACAAGACGGGGAGCTATTAATATTAACACTGTCTAGTACATTTTGACCAGCACACCTGTAATTGAGCCTCAGACTGAAATTTAAACTACCGGTCTTACCTTCAACTACTAAATTGATTGTATCTTCAGAATGCTTAGACTTGTCAGTGCACACAAGTTAGTTTAATTAAATTTTGATCTAATAGTTTAACCAGGTGGCATTTCCATTTTGTCTTAGGAGCACTGTCCGCTGGCTTGGGGAAATGTAAACCTCTTTGACTACACACATACGCTGGTCTCTGGGAAAATGGCACTAAATCTGTGGCCGGTGCCACACGGCCTAGAGGATCTGCTAAACCCCATTGGCGTCACAGGCTCCAACCCCAACAAGGTGTCAGTTCAATGCAGCCATATTTAAGACAGGGATTGGAACCATAAGCTATCTGGTACTACGTAATGATGAGACATGATTACTGCTTGCATATTTTGACCTATTGGTGAAATCTGAGTTGTTATAACATTTAGATTATAATCAGTATAACTTTTTAAAACACAATTTCTATACTGTGTTGATTAGGAAACCCCGTGTCTGGAATTAGAATTTGACTACTTCAGCTGTCCTGTGAAGTTCCCTGACATGGCCACAACAGAGGATCATGCTAATAAGATTATGTCCAGGGATATGGGATATAATTACTTTCAATCTGGACAGGTGAGCTTCCAAGCAAGCATCCCACTTTATTGTAGCAGCATGTTTCCTGATTTTCACCATAAGAATATTTTCTTTTACATCTTGTTTACAACCTTTTGGTGCTAGAACAACATTTCTTGCACCATTCCATCCAGTAATGTGTATTTCTTTGTTGTGAAACCCTGAGAGGTGTGATTGAGAGGAAAAGGCCTTTCTTGGCATGTATTTATTAAAAAAAAAAAAAAAGATAAAAATGCCCTATAGAAAAGAGTATTAATTTGATCACATTTCTAAAAAAAAAAAAAAAAAAAAAAATTCCAGTAGTAATTTCCCTTTTAATTAAATACATTTGTGTTATTGTACTTGACCAATAACGAATGCTTTCATAAGTGTCTTTCAACCTGTATTCATTTTTAATACATGCAAATATTCAGCTTAATGCACCATCTTTTTTTTTTCTCCACAGAGCAGCAGACAGGCTCGAGACCACCTCATAATGGAAAGTGATATCGAGCAGCTCCGGCAAATAGCAAACAGAGACCCACTTTCTGAGATCACTGAGCAGGAAAAGGACTTCCTGTGGAGACATAGGTACCCCAACATCACTATATATATCACTATATCACCCCTACTATACTGTTGTTACTATGACATCCGCTAGTGCTGGTCTCTAAAACATCTAACACTTTCATTTTTGTTTTTCAGGCAGTACTGTAAAAATTTACCAGAGATTCTTCCTAAGATTCTCCTTGCCGTAAAGTGGAACTCCAGAGACGAAGTCGCACAGGTTGATGAGAAATAATACTAACATTATCCTGAAAATATAGTCAAAATTCTTTCATTTTCATAAATACTGTACTAGCCTGGTAATGGGTATTTCCATTACTTACAAATAAATGCAAGACTATAATTCAGCCATCTGAAGGAAACATGTATTGTTCTTGTACAGTCAGATCCATAAAGATTTGTAAAAGGACACAAGGTTTATAATTTCAATTATCAGAAATATGTTATCTGTTTAGGAATTACAGCCATTTTTACATAGTCCCTCCATTTTCACAGGCTCAAGTGTAATTGGACAAGTGAATAATCAGTTTTGTAGATCTAGCGGAGACATACCAGTAACTTTCGAAGTGGCCAAATCAACAATTTGGTACATTTCTGAAAAAAGAAGGAATGCATGGGCAAGCTCAGCAACACCTAATAGCCTGGAAGACCACATGAAACAACCGATGGATGAACCTAGAATTCTTTCCTTGGTGAAGAAAAACCACTTCATAGCATTTAGGCCTGTTTTTGTCAATCTACAACAGAGAAATGTGCTCTTGAATGTAAATATGCAGGGCTTATGTCAAGATGCAAATTGCTTGTAAAACTCAAGAAAAGAAAGGCCAGATTAGACTTTGCTAGAAAGCCTGCCCAATTCTTGAACAAGATTTTTGGATAGATGACCCCAAGATTTTTTGTACCAGAGGTGGGTTCGAATCAAATATTCTACAGCGGAGCAAGATGGATCACTTGTGCAATAGGCAGAAGTACCACCGTGGACGCCATTTTGATAAGCCCACCGTAACTTATCTGTTTTGGCAAACAACGGCTAGTGCCACCTCTTGGAAAACATACGCTAAACTGTCCAAAGTTATTCAAGCAGTCATGAGGAGGT
>JAQLOM010000007.1:5838585-5852469 GCA_030068315.1 Chrysichthys thysi | reverse complement strand
AGTCACACTCCAAACTCCACTATGGCCAAGACCAAAGAGCTGTCAAAGGACACCAGAAACTAAACTGTAGACCTGCAAAAGACTGGGTTGAGCTGATCTACAATAGGCAAGCAGTTTGGTGAGAAGAGATCAACTGTTGGAGCAATTATTAGAAAATGGAATAAATACAAGATCACTGACAATCTCCCTCGACCTGGGGCTCCATACAAAATCTCACCTCGTGAGGTACAAATGATCTTGAGAACGGTGAGGAAACAGCCCTGAACTACACGAGGGGAACTGGTCAATGACCTGAAGAGAGCTGGGACCACAGTAACAAAGGTTACTATTAGTAACACACTATGTCGTCATGGATTAAAATCCTGCAGTGCTTAAAAGGTCCCCCCTGCTTAAGCCAATACGTGTCCAGACCCGTCTAAAGTTTGCCAGAGACCATCTGGATGATACAGAGGAGGATTGGGAAAATGTCATATGGTCAGATGAGACCAAAATAGAACTCTTGGGTATAAACGCCACTCGCCGTGTTTGGAGGGGGAAGAATGCTGAGTTGCATCCCAAGAGCATCATACCCACTGTGAAGCATGGGGGTGGAAACATTATGCTTTGGGGCTGCTTTTCTGCAAAGGAGACAGGATGACTGATCCGTATTAAGGAAAGGATGAATGCGGCCATGTATCGTGAGATTTTGGGCAAAAACCTAGTTCCATCAGTGAGAGCATTGAAGATGAAACGTGGCTGGATCTTCTAGCTTGACAATGATCCCAAATACACCGCCTGGGCAACGAAGGAGTGGCTATGCAAAAAGCATTTCAAGGTTCTGGAGTGGCCAGTCTCCAGACCTCCAATAGAGAATCTGTGGAGGGAGTTGAAAGTCTGTGTTGCCCAGCGACAGCCCCAAAACATCACAGCTCTTGAAGATCTGCATGGAAGAATGGGCCAAAATACCAGCTACAGTGTGTGCAAACCTGGTGAAGACTGACAGGAAACTTTTGACCTCTGTCATTGCCAACCAAGGTTACACTGCAAAGTATTGAGGTGAACTTTTGTTATTGACCAAATACTTATTTTCTGCACCATTATACAAATAAATACAATGTGATTTCCTGGATTTTTTTTTTCCTTTTCTTTTTTTTTACATTCTGTCTCTCAGTTGAAGTGTACCTATGATGAAAATGACAGGCCTCTCATCTTTTTATATGGGACAACTTGCACAATCAGTGGCTGCCAAATACTTTTTTGCCCCACTGTATATATTTAAAATCTTTAATAGGGCATACAAACAAGCTGAAATTCTCACACAGTTTCCAGAGGCAACTGACAACCATAACAAGAACCCTAGAAAGCGATCTGTGTCATTTCCTTAGTGAACAATCTGAACTCATTGATTCAGAAGCTGAGACCACAATACTCTGAAACCTTTTAAATGTCGTTTACTAAAATCTTTCTTACAGTCCAATGACAAGTCATTAGACGTCTTGTTCCTCATTAGAGAAGTATGAGGATTCTTTTCCAACAGCCGGTACCAAGAAATTCTTAATAACAACCTACGTTCCTACAGGTTAAGTGCGATCTAGGTAGAACTTCCACCTTCAACTCCAGTCCCGTCAACACCAGTAAATGGGTCTGGATCAGCCTCTGAGAGCTTACAGATGCCACTGAGAGCCTGAATCAGGGTTCCTCAAATGTTTTGCAATCATGTGAAATGTGAATTATATTTATGGACCCCATCAGTACAGATTTACTTTATGTTCATTATGCAAATATTCAAACATTAGGCACAGATTGAAAGCTTTAAAGAAGGATTGGAACAGAGAGCGCCACCCCACCCATGCTCTGTGGCATGTATTGTAATTAGTATGACATATCATGAACAGCTTAGGTTGTCTATCACATCATCTCATTAGACAAAGCCCTAGGTCCAGATGTGCAGAGCACTGGATGCAGAGACACTGATATCCTCCTACTGAGACTGCATTGTGTGTGGCATGCAATGGTGATATTCTGGCTTTATCACTGCAAGCAGTTGGGTAAATCTGCAAAAGTTGACTCTAGTGGGAGAGTTGATTGGAAACAATATGATTTTTATTGCAAATACTCTATCATATTTCACTTTGTATGGTATCTTTGGTGAAAGGTCTCTGCATGCATAGACACACAGATAAGAGGATATTGTGGTTATCCAGGGTACTTAAAACAACAGATATTCATAACTGCTATCGTTAGTCACTAGATACTGCTTGTTAGGAAGAAAATAAACCTGCACACAAAAATCTGAGGGTCCTACAGGCTATAAATTGTTGGTTTTAGTTGATTTGCATCAAGAATGCCCAGTCTTATCCAGAAAGGCCCAATGTGGGAGTGGCAGTGTTTTATTCCAACAAAGACTGGACACCACTACTGTGCATCTTCTTAGAGAAAGCCGTGATCTACAGTGGAATCAAAGACATGAAGGTTCTGAAAACCACGCAGTCGGGTTTTGAGGGCTTTCTGAGAGACCGCTTCACCACACTGCAGGAATCCAAGGACAGAGTCTTCTGTACCTCTGTCTACGCTAGGTGGCGCTACAACCAGTACCAGGAAGTAAACTTTGACATGGCATGGTAAATATATATATATATATATATATATATATATAAATGGTATAAATTTAGGATGAAGTGCAATATTCTAAATGTACATGAGATTGCTGTAATGCATGCTGTGTTTGTAGGAAAACTGTAAAGGACAGCATCATTGAGAAGTTTGCCGGCCCCTACGATCGCGGGGAGTATTCACCATCTGTTCAGAAGACACTCTATGATGCGCAGCTTCTTGTTCTCGAGAGACTGCCAGAGGCAAGTCAGACTGTTAGATTTGATTTGATGGTCAAGTTAAAAAAACAGGCTCAACATAATGCACTTTTATGTCAAGCTATTTCATCTTGTCTCATAGATTGAGGAGGTTGAAATCATCATGCCGAACCAGCACTACTTCACAATTGACATGACTAAACTGGGACTCTCCAATAAGGATGAGGTTGGTGTCTATAAAGCGTGTTGAAGCTAAATACTATTTTATTCACAGGCTTATAAGCTCATACATGTGTCATTTCTCATCTTTTACCTGGTTACACCTCCCCTTGCCTTGAGAATGCTAAGTCCTGCTATTTTTAGCCCACTCTTACGCTGACAGGGTATGCAATTCAGCTAAAGTTTGTTGCTCCAATTATTAGAAAATAAAGGTTTCTATAGGATTGAGATCCAGTGTATTCCGTGTCCCAGATTCGGACCGATGCATCCTGGATCTGAAAGTATCATCCAGCACTCTGGATCTTGAAAGCATCAGTGCTGCGATAAGCTTGGACATGAAACACAGACAGCAGTATTGGAGGAAAGTCTCGGAGGAAAAAAACCTTTCTGGTTGTATGCTAAAATACATTCATCCTTTGCGCGTGGCCTATTTATCTTTTTCAGTTAAGGAACTGCCATGAGACGACAGACAGTTGGATGGATGGACGTATAATTTAAATAGCAAAGCCATTGTGGTTAGAGAAGCTTTTGCCTGATTGCAATGCGTATTCATATTCTCCCGCTTTACCCTGAGCTACCCTTGGTGGTAGGTCAAACAGTTTCTGAATTATGATAAATAATGCTAGTTTTTTTTTTGTTTTGTTTGTTTTTAAAGAAAATACCACAGCAGCAAGGCAATTATAAAAAAACACATTTATTAAGCAATTTAGTCAAGTAATAAAGAAGCTGGTATAAACTCATGGACAACTTTCACCAGCATGGCCTATGTTTTGGCAGCTGGTAGCTGCTCAGACCAAACTGGATGTTTTAGCAGGGCTGAAAGCTTGGGTATCCATGGGGTCGTATAGTGTGGGTTAGTATCCAACCATTTAAATGATATAGAACAAATTCTATAATAAAAAACAACAGATGAAACGAGCTTCTGCAGCCATCATTCTGCCTGTTTTAGGTAGTTGGTTTTAACCAAAGTGATGACCACAGGGACTGAACAAGGTTGTGAGGTGTCATTGTCGAACAGCCTGGCTGGCATATACTGTATGAGTTATTTGATTATTTGTTTGTTTATATGCAGGCAATTGCACTACTCTTGCAGTGTAATTTAATCAAAAAGTTTTCACAAAAACCAATTTTCAACTGTTTTTTATTAGCGTAAATGGTGAGTCACTGTATTAGGGAAGATGTCAGTTAATCAGATAGTTGAAAATAAATCTTAATGAAATATAGACACAGCAGGCACAAGAACATTTGTAATGCATTGGGGATTTAAATATATACATTTATTTACTTATAAAATACAATGCCAATTAATGTAATTTTGTTAATTAGAAGGTAAAGTAACGTTCCATGAAACATCAGGCAATTTTAGGGGAAAAAAGAAAAAAAGGCAATCAACAAAAGATTTAATTTTGTCCATTTTATTTATTTTTTTTTTAATGGGGCGATGAGCCGTTTCCAATCCAAAAGACTTGCTTTTATCACTGAACGAAGCCAAATGATCTGACTCACAGAAACACTCATAAGGGTTCAACTGTCCTCCCTGGAGGACTTGGATTAACAACTTGCTCGTCATCAGGACAGAATCTTCACCTCTCAAGTTTAAGTTTCTATAAAATCCTTTAAGTTTTATAATACTTCTAAGTCTCCATTTTTTTTCTCTTTCAGGTCCTTCTGCCTGTTGACAACCCAGCAGGCAACATTACAGGAACTGTATGCAGGAAACCACGAGCCAAAATGTGAAACTATTCAGAAAAGGGGGGAATCCACAAAAAGCTGTCTTAACAGACTTTAATAAACTGCAATAAAAACAAGTAAAAAAAAAAAATACCTCATGTATTAAAATTTCACAAGTGGAGTTAATAACAAATAAAAACTCAAATTATACAAGTCGGTTTTAAAAAGACCTGAATTGGTCAGTGCGGCTCTGGATGCAATAGCTGCAACAAATATACTCACATTCAATAAATAAAAGGTTTAATAAATAAATTGAATGGGAGCATGTATACATATACATCTTTACACAATGTTGTGCAGGGCTAGGGTGTGATTCAGAACAGATTTGACTTTAATTTTGTGTGTTTTTGTTTCAAGAAATATCAAAATATCCAGATCAATAATTGAAGGTATGTGAAATTAGATATAATCAGAACTGACTTTAAATGTTGTATGGGTTCCTTTTATTCCTTATATAATGTGGTATTATTGCAGATATTGCAGAAAACAGCACAGTTAAATCCAAAAATGAGCAAAATACATCGATACAAGAAATAATTTGGGTATCCAATCATGGAACTTGCATAAGAAGTTGATTATGATTCGTTATTAGGATTGTTATCCTTTACTGAAATGGGCCCTAGGATTATGGCCGAGTCAGTGCCCCCCATTCAAGCACATGTTATTGCAAAAATCTGACATTCAGTGAATCCTCTATTGCAATTCAGATGCTATTTAAAAGACGCTTTGTAAAAATGAACATAACTTCTTATGCACCGGCATAAGAAACACTGTCAATTTCCAGTCCGTCATCAAGATGCATCAAAGTACAGATCCAGGGATGGATCAATGATTCTAAGGAATCATTTTGTGATCCTCAGGTCAAAATTAATCAGTAAGCAATTATACATACCTAATTGCCTTATAATGTAATGAACCCAGTTAAAACACAAAAGGAGCCTGGTTTTAATCAGACACCAGACCCTAGCTACCTGATACACTGCTTTAAAATCCTCAGTTAATTACATTTTAAATAAATCTTTAATAAAAACACATACAGCTGCAGCATGGTTAGTTTTCACAACCAAAAACGATCATGTGTGCTGTAACCTATTCAGAACCATTAAAGACTTAAATACCTTTAGGGAGAAGAGGAAGCAAGCACCAACAAAATAACTGATCCGCCACTCTTTTAGACACTTTTTATATACAGACCAATAATGCAATAAGCTCATTTTCCATAAAACCTCTGAAAATTCATGTTACACCTAGCAACAGCGCACACAATAGTGTTTATCATCTTAGTGCCACATACTTTCACACAATATTTTACTATATTTAAAAAAAGAAAAAAAAAAAAAAAAAGAAAAAAAAAGGCAAACAAAACAATATTTTGACATGTTTACATGGTTGCAATGGTCTTTTTTTTTTTTTTTAAACTTCAACTTCAGTCATAAGACCATTCCATCAACCCCCCCCACGCTACCCCACACACATACCAAAAGGAGACAGAGTTCAAAATGAGAAAGAAATTCACATTGAAGTATATATATATATATATATATATATTTTTTTTTTTTGTATTTGCCCACAAGGATGCATAAAACGCACATGAGGACATGGCCTTGTCTTCAGTCTGCAGTTACCCTGCTGTTCCATGGCATGATTGTCTTCCAAGGCTCGGCCTGTCCGGAGTGCTACGAGGCATTGCTTTTTAAGTGCTGGGTCTGAAGCGGCTTCACGTGGTACTCATAAATCTTCAGAGCCGGGCCCAGTTTTATTGACAGTCCAGTCAGAACGTCGTTACGTGTCATTAACAACAGAGACTTACCATCGATTTCCTGCGGGAAGAAAAAGGTTCAGGCCACAGGAAACAAAACTACTAAAGAGAAATGACCTTGTTTTCACTCATCTCCCATTCCACCAAGCAGTGGTGACAGATTCATAATTGTCAATATTAAATTTTCATATCACGATCACTGGGTATCCTTTCATCGTGGTTTTTAATACAATGTACAGCAAGCTGACTAACTGCTTCCCTAGTAAGCTAACAAATTATGTATACAGACAAACAGGTTTGAGTTCCATCAATTCAAGTTCAAGACAAATTGTTCATATAGTTATGACATGCTGCTGAATTCTCAAATCAGAAGGTAGTGGCTGATTTTCTATAACAGCAGATCTGACAGTAGTACCAGCTCCAAGACAAATCACATGTCTATAATAAATGCACTTGTTCTGATACTTTAATGTTTCTACAATTATACTACCCTAAAAATAAATAAATTAACAACTTCAGTGAAGCTTTTTGATGTGGTAAAACATTTTGTGAGCAAAAAAAGGTAAAGCTGTGACTTAAAAACCGGACCATGCTTAGGGCACATTCCCAGTAAAAAAGACAAGCTGTATTTTCTTTTGTCTATGACAAGAACTGACTTCTTCACATTACAGATATTCTGTAACACCAAATGTAATTATAAACATAAAATGAATGGTGTGACATTCATTAATAATTATTTAGAAACCAAATTAATAGGAAGAAACTGTTTCTATATTCATGTCATGCTTTATTCCTCAGTGAACCTTTCTGAAAGACAGATCCTCTGTTTTAGGGCATAAAAGCTGTCCTGTGAATACAAACTGAAGAACACTCTATGGTACCTGTATGAAACCTTTTTACAACCATACTTTTCAAACATTTCTAGCTAGACCCTAGCAAAATTCACCTTCAGAATTCAGGTATTTTACATCTTGTATATGATATGTCAGGAGTCACCCAAAAATTCTGTACATGCATACAACAGAAATGTGTGTAAAAACAAAACCAGTATAATAATTTATTCTACCTGATCCTGGAAAGCATTGGCTTGCTCTTCAAATCCAGTGGCTTTAAAATAATTGACAACATCGGCGACAGCCCAGTGGGCGGGGTCAGGAAGCTGCCCGTTCTCCACCGTACTGTGTGAGTGAGTGAGAGAGAAAGAGAGAGAGCCTACATTAACCAAATCTGTGCAAATTATTAATACTACAACATACTGCAAGTCACCATGTACAAGTTCATTCATTCAAACCTAATGAAACCACACCATGAATAACTTGGGACATCGGACTACCGATCAGTAGGTCGCAAGTTCAAATCCAAGTGCCACAAAGCTGTCTCTGTTGAACCCTTGAGCAAGGCCCTTAGCTGCTCAGTTGTATAAATGAGATCAAATGTAAGTCGCTCTGGATAAGGTGTCTGCTAAGTGACACTAATGTAATGTAATATAATGAATGAAACACTCTGTAGATCAGTAGCCTACTGTCATTGAATCGCAATACAAAGATCGTTAATGAAACTGCATTTGAATGTCAAGTGCCTTCAAAAATAATCCAGCTCCTGGTAATAACACTTTATCCGAAGCACTTCCAAAAATCATTTTCAAAAAGAAACTAAACATATTCAATAGTGGAGAGGCACAGAGTTATTACACGGCTTCTTCTGGGATTCATCAGGGTGGTGAACAGTGCAGTTTAGCGCTGAAAACTCATGGCACTGAAGAACTTCTGAATAAGGCTGTATCGTTATCCAATGCCAGCTTCAATTTCACCCCACCCCCCATCACCACATCAACAATTATACTCTTTGCTTTAACGACACTTTTTCATAAATACATTTATTAAGACTTGGATTATGTGGAGCGTCTGCTAAACAAGTCTCTGTGAATGAGCGGTTACTATAGCAAGGGCATATTAACTGCTTAATTAATAACCAGAGCATTTTAGACAAGATTTACAGAGAGAGTAAAATAAAATCGTTGAGTTAGACCGAGAAGACGTGTGAAATTGAACGGTGTGCGTCTCGGTTTTTGTGTAGCTTTAAATGTTACGGTTTGTAACTCTGGGTGGCGCTTTTGTTTGTTGAAAATGGTGTATTTCTTGGTCACATTGTACTGTGCCCTTAATTAACTTGGAACGTCAGTAAATGTGCAGGATTCAACCCCTTCCTTACCCTTTCCTTTCCAAGCGTGTATTAGAATGAATGGTGGCCATTAGATGCCCAAGTTCTTACATTCACACTCTCTTGCCTTTTCCATGCAAAAAAATAAGCATGAGTTTTCATTTTTCAAAATTTCGGTTCTCAAACTTGTTATCCAACACCCGCAAAGACTGCATTCTCTTCTTGCTTGTGCCACTTCATTTAGGATTCAGGTTGCTGCTGGTAAAAACACAAAACGTGGAAGGCGCTCTCTAGAGGTTTCTCCGTTCAGGGCTACTGTAGCAGCACAACATAGCGGCTCCGTAGAGGTGGACCCGCTCCCTATGTAGATATAAAGTGCTCATTCTAAGCTTGTGAAGTATAGGAAATTATGCACTAATGATAACATACTTATGAATTCCATAAGTACATTACGGAATACACACTCCATTTCGGGTAATAAATAGCCTCAAATTACTACTTAGCGGACTTTTAAGTGATTATGGTGCAACCGAAATTCAGGACGGTGCTAGTTTGAAGCTAGCTACTCTAAACATAAGGCTAAGATGTAGACTGTACACCCGGACTTACAATCGAATTTACGTTCTCCTGGTGCAACTGGCCACAGTTTTCCCACAGAGGTATTCTCTGCAATTTAATATACTTTTCCAAAGACCAGGCTTAATGCACTGTTTTTGTTTTATTATGTTCTACATATCTTCCAGGTTATTGGAAGGTACGGGGAGAACATGCAAACTCCACACAGAAAGGTGCCCAGGTCGACCCTGAGGATTGAACCCAGGACCATCTTGTTGTGCGGTGACAGTGTTAACCACTTAGCCATCGTGCCGTCCTCTTCCAGGTTATTTGCATAATACTACTACTACTACTACTACTACTAATAATAAAAAAACACTATTGCACCTGATGTGTAAAAGAAGTAGTTGTTACACATGATTAAAAATGTAATGTTTAGCTTGGATGAACTGTGCATTTTCTTAACTTAGGCTTGAATTGACTTGGCATGACATACAAGTTCAAATATCACTCACCTGCAGGAAGAAATATAAAATCAAATACTAATTTCGTAAAAGAAGGTGCTTTTCATGAGGTGATATAGCTGGAGAAAAGAAAACAAAAGACAAACAGTTTAGTACATACCTTTTGGTTTCCATCGAACCATTTGCCTTGGTTTCCATGACAGCTAGAAAAACACAAACAGCCCATTAAGAAGCTGCCAAGACTTGAACTCAACAGTGTGCCTTTGTCCCAGGCGGTGTGCTGAGCTCTACACTCACCAGCTAATGACTCAAAATTAAACCTGAATTAATACCATTTTTGAAATCTGAAACAAAATAATGCTAAATCACACACTAGGTTTGAGCTGGATTTTTTTTTAAACTGATCTTAAAGAAAAGCTAATGATGAAGACTTATTTAATTCCAACTATAAAAATTGTCACAAAAACAAGCAGCTTAGAAACTACTTCAATCATAACATACATAATGCAGTTCTGATGAAATGAAACTTTCACAGCAAAACGTCTCCCAGGGAAGAACATTAACTGATGTGCCTCTGGCCTTTGCAATCTGCTGAAGATCTGGAGTCGATTAAACACATAAGCCACAGTTCTACACGTCGACAGCATGCAGTTGCTTAGCAACAGGTTTGTTCAGCAATTCAGAATTCAGGTAAAAATGCAGTTTGCGAAACATTTCGCAGGCAGGTTGAAGATAAGCACTGACCAGTACAATATTTCATCAGGAAGGCTACGAAGTTGAGAGGGAAAAAAAAAAAAAAGAGGTTTCTAGAATTGGACGGACCTTGCTGAAGATCAATTTCATTATAATTTTATTTGCATAGCGATTTTAACAGTCACAAATCAGTTTGGCAAAATAAATAAATAAATAAAAATTGGGATGCGGCTTTAGATCCTTGATGCCAGAGGCAGTTATGGCACGGAAAAACTCTGAGATGACATGAGGAGGAGACCTGGCTCAGGACACCAGTCCTTTCCAGGATGACACTCCACAGAGGCATCATAAATCATTACTCTTGCACAATTGTACATGGTAGGTAAAGAATTAAAAAATAACAACAACAATAATAATAAAAAAAACGCTAGGCATGCTGTTAAACAGTCCACACTGTAGAGACCGGTTACAATCCTGGTTTGGTTTATTGTCCCATTACAGCATCCTGAAGTAGTTTGGTCCATTTATACTCCAGCAATTTGACACAGATTACATTTTTTTAATACAGGTGCTCCATGAGTTACGATGGCCCAACTTACGATTTTTCAAAGTTATGATGACGATTGTGATGCGCCAAAAATTGTAAAATATTTAGAAAATATTAAAACTTTTCGGGCAGGCATCGTTAGCAAGCCAGCATAACAGCGCATGATGTACACGGACATGTGGACGACACCTGGAAGTACACGGATGACGCCGGGATCACTCGCCTCACGCAATGTCTCACTCTCTCCCGCAACTCATGGAGTTACCTTGTGTATCGATGTACTGTACAGTGCATTACTGTGGGGTTTTTTGTGTGCTTCAAGAGCTCATTTTAAGTCAAAAGCATGTCTTCTACAGGAAAAGACTCCTGGGTAGGCTAGACCAAGCTTGGCTAAAATGGGCTAAGTGGTTTGACATGATATTTTCCACTTACGATGGGTTTGGCAGAACGCCTCTCCATCGTAACTTGAGGAGCACCTGTATATTAAAATCAACAACATGACTTTTTAACCCTTTATAGTCACATTTAACAGCATGGAACGTTTATCCAACAGAGCTGTTGTATAAAGTCAAGACAATACTCTGCGTGTTAAAAAGTGTGTTCAGTATAAGCATCACAGTCTTTATGATTACAGGAACATTACTACTAGCTTCCTTCTGAACTGAACCGCCAGGTTGACTTTGGGTTTCCTTTTAAATTAGACAATCATTGCATTATTTAATGAAATGCAGCAAATCCCCATTTTACTACAGAATTTCTGTTACTTATAAACAACTGCACGCACATATGTGGGAATGCAATTACAAATGCTTTATTGGATTAGCATTTTCCAAACACCACTGGAATCTGAATAAAATCTAAATCAAATTGCTGTCTTTGAAAACTATAATGCTGGGTCTATTTAACAGCATTTCAGGTTTTTTTTTTTTACCTAATGCCACATAGATCTGATCTTTTCAGGCCTGTGTGGACAGAAATCCCATGTGTGTGGCTTTCTGCATATATATATATATATATATATATATATATATATATATATATGCGCTGAGCTCTGTTATCTTCAGCCAGCACGGTGTGCTGTTGATTTGTGCTTCCTGTTGAAATCAGCTACATATCTGTTGTGTGTTGGGTTTAAAGTTAAGATGTTAGGTTTTAAATCTTAAGTTTAAGACTGGGGTTAGATTAAGGGCTACGGCTACAGTCGGGTTTATCCGCTACCGGTATCATTTTTCGTCAGGGTAGCACGAATCATCGGATCACCTGAAACGCAACTAAACAACAATGAAGGAGAACTACAGCTAATGAACTGTGTGCCATCTTCCAGAGCAAACCGTGATGCATTCATTAGCTACTAGCGTGTCCATTTTGTTGGTTTTAATACCACGAGTTGTCTTACAAATATGTTTTTTGCTGTTGGTGGTACAGATGACTCGTGCAAAAATGCCTCAAGGTGCAGATGGGTGACGTTTCAGAGAACAGATGTGTTCATATTACAATTAGATACAGGTCACTTGTAATTTGCCCAGAGTGTACCCCACCTTTCGCCCAAAGTTAGCTGGGACTGGCTCCAGCTTCCCCCCGCAACCCTAAACAGGATAAAGCGGCATGGAAAATAGATGGATGGACAGGTCACTTGTGATTACGAATGTTAACCGTCAAGATGGGCAAACCTATCTGAGCAAAAAAATGAACAAATTTATTAGCTTTTTTTTTTTTTTTTAAACAAACTCATGAGTTTGAATAAAAATGAAGAAAACAGATACCTGGTTGTCAAAGTTGAATGCAATGTTTCATCTGATGCCCTCAGCTCAAACCTCACGGTACGCTCAGTGCCATTGTTTTCACTGTCCTCTCAGCTCTCGAGTGTCTTCAGGATAAGTCACTGCGTGCCATACAAACCATACAAACACTAAGCTTATAAGAACCGCAAACATGATCATAACCACACAGCACCTATAATGGCACAAAGTAAAGTTGTGGGAACTGATGTTAAATTATCCAGTTTCCTCTGAAGAAGTGAAGACATCTTAAGGAAATTTATTTTTTTTAACATAAATCTGAAACATATCAGCTGCCATTCAAATCATTTAAAAAAACAAACAGATTATCTCTGTACTTAAAAAGGATCTTAAAAAAAAAAAAAAAAAAAAAAAAAAATTCTTAAATTTATTAATTTAATAATCTTTAGCCAATTTAAATAACTTTAAATATCGACCAGAAATAACAGATCTCTTTTTTATTTGATTACTGCTTATGAATTTTTTTTTTTTAAAGAAGTAAAAAGACTATGGTCTCCTGTTAGCATATATTTTATATGCACACTTGCAAACCCACACTAAAAACATCCTGAAAATAACCCCAGCTCTTCTTTTTATGTTATTATTAGGTACTTATGATTTCATTTGAGCATATTGAATTTGTCCACAACAGCACTTCATTTTTAAGACCTTTTAGATTTTCTAGGGTTTTTGTTTCCCAAACAGGATTATTATCTATTATTAAACCAAATAAAAGAACTGTCTCTATTTATCTCTATATTAGTCCTCATATAATTCTCCTTACATCCATGTCTGCACATCCTCAAGGTGGAAATTACATAAACACCTTATTTAATTATTTTAAAATGCACTCAGGTTTACACAAATCACACAAGTGTAAAGCAATTCTGCACAGGATAAGAAACTTAAATGAGATATTTTTGTAAAAGACCACTGATAAAAACTAGAGAACAACAATGACTGTTACAGGAAGAAAGATTACAAGTAAATTTTCTGAAGGTTACGACAGTCAAAAATTAATAGGAAGTGTTCAGGCCGTTGTTTTGAATGACTTCAGCACATTTGCAGCCGCAGGACATCACTAGTCTCTCACACAGCTATGGTGTGATTTCGGTCCACTCTTCTTGCAGTCTCCTCCACAGTTCAGTGACTGTAGTGGGTTTCATAGCCAGAACTTTGTCACCAAGGA
>JAQLOM010000007.1:5793808-5806938 GCA_030068315.1 Chrysichthys thysi | reverse complement strand
GTGAGTGAGTGAGTGAGTGAGTGAGTGAGTGAGTGAGTGAGTGAGTGAGTGAGTGAGTGAGGGAGGGAGGGAGGGAGGGAGGGAGGGAGGGAGGTCATCATAAACCACGCATTACACACAGTCAAACCCCCAGTGCTGAATAAACGCTTAGAGAGTTCATTTGAGTCCAGTGGATTTTCCTGTGCAGGTGATGAACAGCAGTCCCTTTCGGTAGTGAGAATTCCCTTTCTCAATTTAACATATCACAGGATCACGGTGATAAAGAAAAGTAGTCCAAATAGGTTTGATATTTGCGCTTGTGACATTCTTCTGTCTTGTGTCACCCTGCTGTTGATGTTCTTCCTCATTATAGCTGTTTCATCCGGATAATCACAAATTCCTTTTACACTCACTAAAATGCATGATCCCCCCCTCCTTTCTTCCCAGTGATTTGCTCTGAAACTTTGCTGTCAAGCTGCAGTTCATACAGTCCTAATTAATGGCCCTGTTCAGCCTCATTTGCTTGAAGAATACAGAAAAGCCCACTTTTCATACTCCTTTCCTTTTCCCTCTTGTTGTATTCCAAGCAAGGCATTCATCTGTCACTACCTACACTTGCAGGGGCTCCGATGCAGAACCAATTACTTTGCCCCTTGAAGATGAGATTGATTGTCTATTTTTTTGTTTTCCTCTAAAACGATCTAGTCATCTAAATAAGGGTTAAGGAAGGTTTTGAGATTGGCTTTCGTTTTTGTGTCTATAATTGGGCATAAATGTCAGAGCCTAATAGTTCCACTTTGTGTGTGTGTTTTTTTTTTTTGGGTGGGGTTATTAAACTGTAATACGCTGTTTTTATTTTTGGTGAGGTGAATTCTAAAACGCCCTCTGAATATTATATTATTATTATTATTATTATTATTATTATTATTATTATTATTATTATTATTATTATTATCCACAGAGAATTAACCACTTCCCCGGAATGGGAGAGATCTGTCGAAAAGACTGTCTGGCAAGAAACATGTCCAAGTAAGTCACTTTCACCTTTAGGATAATGCAAAAAAAACAACAACCAAACAATATTTTGGTTTTGCATAAATATCACATGCATAAATATTACAGCCCCAGATTAACGACTTCTTGATCAAACAATGTCCTCCAGGCGCTCTCCCTAGTCCAAGTACTAGAGTGACTATTTCTCCTTCTTTTTCTCCTCCTCCTTCTCTCAGGATGATTAAAAGCCAGCCTCAGGAATACTGCTTCATTCCCAAAACCTGGATCTTCCCGGCGGAGTATACTCAGTTCCAGAACTACGTGAAGGAGCTTAAACGCAAACGGAAGCAAAAGACGTTCATCGTCAAGCCCGCAAACGGAGCGATGGGTCATGGGTAGGTCGCAGTGCTCGAGTGCGGTCCTCTTTGCGCACATGTGTGAGATATGTTGCCATGGAAATAACATAACCTTGTCATAAATTGGCTGCAAGGTCGCATTTGACAGAAATCTCTCTTTGTTATTAATTATACACAGCTTATAATGAGAGTTCTGGCTGTCTGTCTGACTCTGCTGCACTTTCTTCTGCTCCCCTCACTTTCAGTCTCCGTCTCTTTCTTTGTCTGACGCCTGGTGAATATTTAGACTGTGTTTGATGTATATAGTTGTACCTCCTATTTGACTTCATTTTCATCACTTTATTTATTGGTGTTTATTAGAGGTGTAAGAATCTGATGATTTGGATCGATGCAGCAATTTAAAAGACAATGAGTTTTTATCAACTGATGTGTAGTAATGATAAAAATAATGATAATAATGATAATAATAATAATAATAATAATAATAATAATAATAATAATAATAACATTTTAATAGTTCAAATTTGCCTGTAATTCTGATATTTTAAAATAGTCCTTGTTTACATCACCATGACCAGTTTCAGATTTAGTAATTATTAAATGTTGAATAATGGCCTTACGAATTAAACCGTATACAGTGAACCCCCACCTATCTCGGGGGTTATGTCCCCCCCGTGACAGGTGAAATCCGCAAAGTAGCGCCGTCACATTTATTTTATTATTTATATATTTATTAAGGCTTTATAAACCATTTCCACTCTCTTATTAACCTTTTCCACACTCTTATAAACACGTCCTACGCTCTTAAACACTTTCGACACTCTTAAACCTACATAATTTTAACAACATATAAAATTCTACATGCGTACTTACAGCCAGTGAGGTCACTTCCTGTTGATTAGCTCAAGCGGAAATGGCGTACAGCACCACTGTGTATTCATCCGCTGATGAAATACAGTGCATACTGTTTTATTTCGATTTAAATGTTCTTTTAATGTTTGAAATAACTTTTTTTTTTTTAAATTATATTTTATATTCCAGAGTCCTGTGAAAGCCAAAAAATTCCACGAATCAAAATGTGAAAATCTGTGATGCACTGAACCCGCGATAGGTGAACCGCGATATTGTGGGGGTTCACTCTACTGTGTGGAAGTTGACACCACTAGTGCAGTGTAAATGTTTCATGATGTGAATATCCATAACAGCTCTAACTTTCATAACAATTAGGCTTATAAAAAGGGTTTAATTCGGGTTTCCCCCGAATTTTAGTCTTGGTGTGTTTTAATAATCCCCATCTGTAAATTTGACTTGTATTTCACTTGTACACCAGCAGATGGGGGTATTGACACAGATAAGGCAGAAGAAGAACCACAGGCGTTTAATATTTTTTTCTTTCTTTTTTTTTCTTCCTTAAGTCATCCTTAAGGTATAAGAATGTGCATTGCTTATGGTCGTACACTACAAGTAAGCCGGTATTTATTAAAACTAAGAGTCATCAAAAGTTGAATTATTGCAGCACGTTATGAAAGTGAAAGCAGATGAGCTTAACTCGGCCACTCGGAGGGGGGAGAGGCGGGAGATTAAATTTGAAAACGCTCGGCGTGACGCAGGAAATGAAGTTATATCTTCCTCCGTAATTTATTTTCCAGTTGGAAAGCTAAACTCATTGTTTATGTCTGAGCTTAGGCATGTAAAAAAAAAACAAAAAAAACCCAACAAAGCACAGAGCATCCGAGGCGTAAAGGAGAGATCCCCACCGGTGCCAAATTAAACAGTTGGCTAAAGTGGGTTTTGATTATCTGCCATCAGAGCTCATCAATCATGTCATATGATTCGCCACTATAGCCGCAAAACGACTCTAACCCCGTCCGGATGTAGCGCTGCTCAGGGAAGCGGAGCCAGGTTTCAAAATGGTAAACATACAGACGACAATATACACAGGCATCTCAAAAGTAAATTCAGACACCATCATTTTTGGAAAAAAAACAAAACAAAAACATTTTTCTAGAAAGTTCCTTCTGGCTGTTCTGCCATAGAAGCCAAATTTATGGAGATCCCTCACAGGAGTTCTCCGACTCACTTGGAGTTGCTCTGCAAC
The DNA here is from genome assembly GCA_030068315.1 of Chrysichthys thysi. Classification (NCBI taxonomy): domain Eukaryota; kingdom Metazoa; phylum Chordata; class Actinopteri; order Siluriformes; family Claroteidae; genus Chrysichthys; species Chrysichthys thysi. The sequence goes on along the minus strand of JAQLOM010000007.1, from coordinate 5,803,512 downwards.
ATCAGCAACCTTATAACGGGGATTTTTTTCAACAATCTGCTCGACAGTCTGAAGACACCTGTCAGAGGGTCCAGGTCGACCTGAGCGGGATGTTGTTGATTCCTTTCCTTTGCTTTTGAATTGTGCAATCACTCTGTTGACTGTGTACAAGAGGAATAACAAGGTTTTGTGCAATCATACGCTGGCTAAGTCCACCCTCAGACTGACCCATAATGCACACACACTTTGATAATCACACATCTCTTTGGCTTCTGGTGTTCGCCGCATGGCGAGTTGCTCTAAACCAGGTGTGTCCAGTCTTATCCACAAAGGGCCGGTCTGGGTGCAGGTTTTCATTCCAACCAAGCAGGAGCCTCACCTGAACCTCAAGATCAACTGGATAAACAGGTAGAATCAGGTTAAGCTCCTGCTTGGTTGGAATGAAAACCTGCACCCACACCAGCCCTTTGCGGATAAGATTGGACACCGCTGCTCTAAACAATTATTGTACTGTAATCTGAAATGAAAAATCTATATATATAAAATTCTTTTGGCGTTTGAAACGGAAATGGCGTATGACCACAGAACATATTATACGTGCGTATGAGCGGAAACGGTGTAACTAGCGCTTACATTTTAACTAATCACTTCGTTTGGAGACGCCATTTTTATATCGTCTTTACGAATCGTTATTATTTGTGTGAGTTATTTTACTGATATTGAAAAGAAGTAAACACCTATTTGGTAAGTAATTATTTAAGAAAACTTTGATCTAAATATATAAAATTCTTTTTGCGCTTGAAGCAGAAATAAAGTATGAGCACTATTTGTTGAAAAATAAAATTGGTAATTAGCAAACTTATTTTATAAATACTGCATTTTATTTTTTTTCCTTGCACTCAGTGAGCGAAGCCACTGGGGAATCAGCTAGTTAATCCTATATTAACAAGTTTGAAGCACCAGGTGGTGTCCGCATACAGAAAATATAATGAGGAGGTCTATTTACTTCTGAGATGTCTGTGTATGTCATATCACTGTGACTTGGATAAGCGGCCAGTTTTGTGTTTTGAGTTATTGGTGTTGATTAATGAGTTATATATTTTTTTTTGTTGGGTTTTTTTTTACATTACATTACATTACATTACAGTCATTTGGCAGACGCTCTTATCCAGAGCGACTGACATTTATTTTTATTTATACAACTGAGCAATTACAGGTTAAGGGCCTTGCTCAAGGACCCAGCAGTGGCAGCTTGGTGGTGCTTGGATTTGAACTCCTAACCTTCCGATCAGTAGCCCAACAGCTTAACCCCTTGAGCTACCACTGCCAGTGGTACTTTTTGGTCCAGAAATTTAAATTTTAAACCAGCAGTTTGCTTGAATGCCAACGAGTATTACTGGCATACAGCACTCAAGTCATTAAAACATTTTTAAGTGAATTCTGTTGGGAAACATTTCTGTCAAAAATACCATTTTATTTCTTGACACGTTTGTATTTTATTCATACCTGACCTAGGGTATAAACGTCTATAATTACCACTGGCTTCGGATTTTTAAATGTTGGCATGCTGTGTTCAGGATGTGACATTGTAGGAATCAGTGATAGCGTGGTGTGATGCTGTTCCCACCATGCAGATTAGATTCGAATAAAACCATTGTTTTATTCCTCTCATACCACGGCACTTTGCCAGTGACGACAAAGTTACTTTATTAATAAATGATGCATCATGCTTTTTGATCCTTCATTTTTATACACATCATCCCCTCCTCTTGAAATTAATGTAAAAAAAAAAATGCAGCTTGTAATGTTACTGAGGTTCTCTGACCTTGAAGAAAAACTTTCAGAAAACTTTGTCACAGTGCACTGAAACTCGTGACTCCTTGCATAGACGTTAAATAAAAGTCTCTTTATAGAAAACTTCACCCCGTTATCAAATATTCATTTTGATTTGTTAAATACAATAAATATGATGTTCTTAAAAAAAATATATGTTCATGCAGGTCCCTGTGAATGAACTGTTACTATAGAAACAATAACATATTAAAACGAGCTACATTTATAGGAAGTTCAATCAAGATTGTCTGACCAATCAGATTCGAGAATTCAGCAGCGCTGCAGTACAGTGAACCCTCAGCTCACGAAGATTTGTACGCAACCCGAATGAATTTTTCCCATTGAAATGAATGTAAATACAATGAATGTGTTTCAGCCCTCGAAACATGTTTTTTTAAAGTGTATTATGGGTTTATGTGTGGCAATAAAACATAGAATAAAATTAAAGTAACCTTAACTATAGAAAAATAAAATAAAAAATTTAATAAACAGATGATTTTAATGCACGTCATCTTTGTGGTGGATATGTAGTTGCTGGTGTAGGTGGACGGTGGCAGTTTTCATGTTTTGTAATTATTTCTTTATTTCAACTCTTATAGGCTTAGGCTTCTTACTCTCACTACCATTTCCATTTTCTTGGGACCCATAATGAAGCTTATAGAGCAAAAATGCAGAGAAACACAACGAAAAAAATGCATTGAACACGTTCACGCCACGAGTGCTTGACTGGAACTGAATGTTTGTGCCACGGAGCGTGAGTTGGCTGTATGTTTACCGACAGTACGTCAGTTGAGGCTTTCTTCGTCGGTCGGTTCAAAATCTGTTTGGGAATTTAGTCCGTACGTCGATTTGTTCGCCATCCAATGTGTTCGTGAGCTGAGGGTCCACCGTATGTGTTTATGTATTTGTTAGACTTATTGAACCAGTTATATTTAATTAAGGATCTCGTTCAGGATGCCATGTGAGGCGCTTGCCAAATGTATTCCTTTTACTTTCATAACCAGATTTAGATTTATGCTCATTTTCCCCAAATGAGTTACGCTGGCCCTGAGAAACAGCTGTTTTCTAAGTGTCAAGAGCAAATGTTGTGTTTAAATTAATTAGCTTATTAATCAGTTTAATACTGTCTTTGATAAAAGGCCTAAGACTAAGACGAGCAGGACCATTTCTGATGCATCATCGGAAGGCAGAGCACAGCAAGTGTAACATGTCTGACTCTTAATAGGTTGCAGAACAAATGAACTGTAACTCCCAAACCCTCTTTCTCTCCACTTGCGAGTGGCTTAGTGCCGCAAAGTTAGAGCCTCGGCTAAACATTTCAAACTCATGTAAACCAGAGCAGGAAAAGCATACAACCAATTAAGCTAACCTTGCCTGATGTCAGTATATTTTACTGCCTGAAGAGGTTTTTTTTAAGGCCCCCTGTTTGCAAAATGCCCACCGGTTCACTCCATCATGCATTCTTCCACTGGCGCATGTACTCATGACTGTGTGCCATAACGCCTGAGTGCCGGCGACAAGCTCCCCAAAGCAAATAAATGATTGCAGAGGCTGAAATGGTCCGTGATGTCTGATCCTATTAACCTGCGCCTAGTCATGGTCTAGAAACCAGCAGCAGAGGCAGTCAACTTAATAAAGCCCAGCCTTTCTGTTCTACTACAGAGATCCATATTCAGTACCAGTGCACAAAAGAGTTTCTTAAATATGCATGGAGCACATTTCAGGAATGTTCCCTGTAAAAAAAAAAAATAATTCCTATAGGGTTTTTTTTCTCTTGCAGTATCTCTTTGATTCGGAATTGTGAGAAACTCCCGGCGCAAGACCACTTCATCGTGCAGGAGTACTTGGACAAGCCCTTTTTAATGGAGGGCTACAAGTTTGACCTGCGCATTTACATCCTGGTCACTTCCTGTGACCCCCTAAGGATCTTCCTCTACAATGACGGCTTGGTGCGGATGGGAACGGAGAAGTATCACACGCCCAATGAGTCCAACCTGGTGAGAATGCCATACGTTCTCAAAACAGAAAGGAAGCATTGTTGACGTTCGTCTTAACCTTTCAATTGCAGCGTGTCTTTGTTGAATTCTACACTTTCTGACATTCGATACTGCCCGCAGTTTCATAGAACCCTGAGACCGATTAATAGAACCATGATGCCTGTCATCTGGATACAGTTATAGGGTGATATTAAGTGTTACCACAGCCACGTGAATAAATAAAGCATACAGACCTCATTTGTTGTTAATAGGTCTACAAACCTCTTGTAATGGATGCGAATGGTTCCTGTTTAAGCTGGGTTTTTTTTCTCCATTTCTCATTGTGTTTCTCTCAGAGTCAGCTATACATGCACCTGACGAATTACTCAGTAAACAAACACAACGAGAATTTCGAGCGCGACGAGACCGTGGACAAAGGCAGCAAGAGATCCATCGGTTGGTTCACCGAATTCCTCCGCATCAACAACTACGACGTCGGGAAATTCTGGGGTGACGTTTCTGTAAGTTTCCTGCGTTCACAAAGCAGACGATGCACATGGCACTTGGGTGGGGGAGCCTTCACATAAGGAAATGTTGGGGGGGTTGGTTTTTTTTTTACTATGGCTTTTCCAAACTGAAATATGTTTCTCCTTCACGCATATGTCAACCACAAGTAAAAATTATAGCTTTTTAAGTAAAATTATAGCATCTACTCCCCTCCAAAGTAGAGGAAATTGCATTTAAAGATTCCCTTCCAACAACAGCATCACAGATGTTTTGACAGCCGGTATTTGATTACAAAATGATTGATTAAACTTTTGTCCATAGCACATAGCTGTCCGACAACTTGATTAAAGCTTGACGTTCACCGTGTGGGGAAATCACACTTAGCTAGTGAGGTTATAAATATCTTTAAGCAGACTGCCTGTTTTCACCAAAACATTTGTTAAACCGGCTCCTTACCCAGCGTGATCCTTGCAGGCAGAGAGCCGAGGCAAGGTTAGAAAGTAAATAAAAACGTTTTCATGTCATTTCTTGAAATATATTTCCGGTTTCCTAAAGCTGAGGTGTCAAAGTATGATATAAGCAGGCAAATACATTTAGCCAAAACCTGATTTAAAAAAAAAAATGGTTTTTTTTTTGTCCTTTCTGGCCGTTTTCCCAGAACGCCTCACATAAGCGATTTATTTATTTATTTATTTTTGCACCATTTAACACATTAGAGTTCACAGAAAATGTGCATTTTTGTTGTCTCTGTACACCTGTGTTGACAGCGCGTGTTCAATTAAAACAGTATTACGGACGGACAGCTGTGTATCTCGCCTGATCAGTCATCAGGAAATGGCCATTGTTCCTTCAATCAAAAATGCCCATATGTTTCTGTGTAGCACTTTAGCCTGACACTTTGGCTACATGCTATTCCACTTTACCCTTTTTTTTTTACCCCCAAGGGAACTTTCTAGTCTGTGTTTTTATTTCAGGCTGCAGTTGGAGCTGTCATTCTTTTTTTCTTTCTTTCTGTCTTTCTTTCTTTCGCTGTTCTATTTTCGTCCTGTGCTTCTGTGTTTTACCAGCTCATCTGTCAGCACCGCGGTGTCTCAGAGCAGCGTTCCTACCTTTAACAGACGGCCTCAACCTGTCCCACTAGTGTAACTGCCCTTCACCTCTCTGACATTCGTGAATGCGTGAATATGCACCGATTAGCAATCCTGCTTGGCCGTTTTCTTCTGCTAGCTGGCTTTACTGGTTTTAAAATCCTCTGGGAATTGTAAATAGTTATATAGATTCTGTTTGCTGTCTTTTCTTTCACCTTTACAGCCATTTGATTCCTGCTATTTATTATTTTCCATTTTAAGTTACTGTACATTGATATCTAGTGTATCTCATGCCAAATAAAAGTCTGTTCACAGTTTCACTAGGCTAGTTTGCTCCAGAAAAGAGGAATACGTTCTAGCCATTGTGTATTCATTCATTGATGAAATACAGTGCATACTGTTTTATTTCGATTTAAATGTTCTTTTAATGTTTGAATTAACATTTTTTAAAATTATATATTCTATATTCCAGAGTCCCTTGAAAGCCAAAAAATTCCACGAATCAATATTTGAAAATCTGTGATGCACTGAACCAGCGATAGGTGAACCGCGATATCGTGGGGGTTCACTGTATTCGGCGTCACATTCCCAGCATGTGGCCATTTCTTGTATTCATCCCTTCCTGTCTTGTTTGAACTTATAAATACTAATTACTGAGAAGGGGTGGACAAGTATATACTCATTAACTAGCCCACGGGGCAAGTCCACATTTCAGTTGGCTGAAAAAAAATGGCAGGCTAGAAAATGGTACCTAATGTTAATTAAACCCAAATGGATGACAAGCTAGTTAGCAGACCGGCCCTTTAAAGAAAAATCTAGTTCGGAAACACAATAAACATGTTCGTATTGAAATATTTGTCATGCGTTTAGTGATTCTGGGGCTAATTTGTTGGTTGGTGCTGTATTCCCATGAGTAGTTAGTGGTTGTGCGCTGCTCTGCCATCACAGGGGGACATTGCTAGTGCAGTTACAGTGGTGTTATGGAGGGGGGGGGAAACAATTCAGCGATCTTGGACATAAAACAGAAGAGTAAGAGCTTCTTCTTTCCAACATATTCATGAGAAATTAAATAGTGTAGAAATAGCAGAGGCAGGAAATGTTGGACTCAAAGGTTTCGGGATATCCCAGAATGCAATAACTGTTACCAGCCGGATATGGATTATTATTTTTCTGTAACAGCACAGCCCAAAGTGTGTTATTCCTTTTATACTATGATGTTTTACTTAGTGCAGGCAAGATAACAGATTCCAGCTTCACACAGCTGGGAGCTTGGAAGGGATACGAAGAAAATTTCAAAGCAATATCTTGCTACTCTGTATTGTTCTTGTAGCAAACCAAAACTCTGCCAGGAATAAACCGTTGTCGTTGCCTCATTATTTACTCTCATAATGTGTACATCCAGATTCTGGAAATGCTCAGGCATGTTTTTCTGTTCGTTTTCTTGATTAGTGTTGTTCCAGGGAGTCAGAGTTACTCAGTGTTGTCGAGGAACTAGCAGATGTTTAAGAGTGGAGCCTTTTTTCTTTCTTTTGCTGTACTAGTGCAGCATGTCAGGATAGTTAAAAAAAAAAAAAAACAACCCTAAAATAGCACTTACTCCAAATTTAGGTTTGACTCGTGTAAATTTGACTCACATTTGAAACAGGTCATGCAAAAAAAATCCTTTTTCAGAGTTACAACCGTTTTTGTAATATTCATTTTGTAAAATTAACCAAACTAAAAGAAGACATGGTGCATTTTCATTCATGACCCCATTTGTAAAACAAACAATGAATCCCGTGTAAGGTTGCGACTCAAGTTTGGGAAGCCCTAATTGTTTGGTTCATGCTTTTCATGCACAGTTTGCGTTAATCCTCTGGTCCTTTCGTGAGCGTCGTTTTCTGAAGCTGCTGGCTGGACAGTTTTGCTTGGTGGACTTTTCCTAACTGCTAGGTCTGATATGCCTCTACCAACAGTTTATCGTCGCTGAGAACGGTCCACTACCCAAATAACATATGGTCAGCGGTGTATCTCTGGTGCCTCTTTTCCTCTGGTTGTTTCATTCCATTAATTTGACACATTGTACATAGCAGCAGATACTGGATTACTTGATACAATGGTCAGTCAGGGTAAATACAACATAGGTTTTCCTGACAGACTGATAATATTCTGTGAATACACAGTAGTCCCTCGTCTACTTTACGTTCCAAAACTTCCCACGAAAGACAAAAATCCGCAATACACGAACACGCCACACCCAAATGCTTTTTTTAATAGTTGAAAAAAATTTAATTCACAATCCTCACTCTTTTAAACACATTCTAGACACAATTAAACACATTAAGAAAACATTTGTAAGCATATAACAAGATGAATTTGTACAAACATCACATTTATAGTGAGTACTGTAATGTGTTGTATGCTATACTAGTGAAGCCTACACATATATTTTAAGTACTGTATGTATGTAGTACACTAGCCTAGCCTAGGCTTTTTTCTATACTGTATAATACTGTAATTAACAACCACTTGTTACAGACTGGATTTCAGAACCACTACAGTTATATTTAAAATAAAATTATATTTTTATTAATAAATGACCATATGTCAACATAAAAATCCACAAAATCAATTCACTAGAGGTTTTGTGGATGCCGCAAATTACCAGGGAAATCTGCAAAAAAAAAAAAGAGATATATTCCACATAAAAAACCGCGAATAGCCGGGGGCGTGAAATGTGAACCTCGATATAGCGGGGGATTACTGTAATTCAGTTATGCAGATTGACTGACATACACATTGATATACACACAGAGACCCAAACACAACCACCTACAGACATCGGTGTGCATGAGTGCTGATGAAACACCAAAGAGCCCAGCACTCACACTTGCGGCACAGTGGTGCTGCAACTGAAAAATTTCCTTTTGGGAATACATAGAACATGGAAGGCCTTAGCCCACTTCCACCCAAGAACTGAGTAGACATTTGTTTTTTTTAACATTTTAGGTCATTCAGAAATGTTCAGCGAAACTTCTGTTATGATTTCCTGAAAGAGAATTCATCAGTACTACTAAATGGTGATAATGATTTCATCTTCTGTGCATGATTGGCACCTGTGTCATCATTAAACTTGCTATTCACATGACGTCAAAGTCAGGAGATGTGAATTTGTGTGGCAGGATTCCTGCTTTAAGACCAAACATCACTGCTGAATTTGACCTGGGTGTGATTCTTGTTCTCTTATGGCAGGAGCTGGTGGTCAAGACGCTGATTGTGGCCGAGCCTCATGTGCTCCATGCGTACCGTATGTGCCGTCCGGGACAACCTCCAGGAAGCGACAGTGTCTGCTTCGAGGTGCTCGGCTTTGACATCATCCTTGACCGCAAGCTAAAGCCGTGGCTGCTGGAGGTACAGATGTTATTCTTATTCTGTTTTCTTGTTCTTAGATTTCATGAGTATGTTCACTCGCGATTTCTGCTGGTTCCTGACTTTTCTGCAGAAAAATCAAACGTGTACTGTAAGGGGTGTGTGTGTGTGTGTGTGTGTGTGTGTGTGTGTGTGTGTGTGTGTGTGTGTGTGTAGAGTTGGGGCAGGTGACAGAGAGGCAGATTGCTGTTAACATCAACCTCACAGATATATATATATATATATATATATGTATGATATACACATACAGTGGAACCTCTGGTCATGAACGGCTCCGAAGACGAACTTAATCAGTTCCCGACCACAAAATCCACCAAAATTTTGCATCTGGTCATGACCACTTAATCGGGTGCTGAACAAACTCAGCCTCGGCCATTTTCCCATTCTGCTTTCGTACAAGCCAGTGTTTTCCCATTTTCTGTATGCGTATTGCACAATTGCATATTGCGCACCAAACAAAAATGCACATGTCCCTTTAATCGGTCAGACATGCGTTCATTGGCTGTACAGTAACCTCCGCCCCGCCCATCTTCCTCCTCACTTCCTTAACGCCAGAAGTCGAATCATGCAAGGTTAATTTTCTTGGTTATTTACAGTAAGTCTTTGTATAATTAAGGATTGTTCAAATTTTTTCTATTTTTTTCCTGTGCTTAAAACTCAAAAAAAATGTTCACAGCATTTTTTCGTTGTGTTTCTATGCATTTTTGCTCTATAAGCCTTCAATATGGGTTCCAAGAAAGTGGTAACGTCAAATTGCAAAGGCTTTGCAAATCTCATCATCTACAGTGCATACATAACATCATTAAAAGATTCAGAGAAACTAGAGATATCTCTGTGCGTAAGGGACAAGGCCGAAGACCTTTATTGGATGCCCGTGGTCTTCGGGCCCTCAGATGACACTGCATCACTCATC
>JAQLOM010000007.1:5783232-5793708 GCA_030068315.1 Chrysichthys thysi | reverse complement strand
CCTGTCCCAACTATTTTGAGACCTGTAGCAAGCATCAAATTTGAAATGAGCTCATTTTGTGCATAAAATTGTAAAAAATTTTCAGTTTGAACATTTGTTACATTATCTATATTCTGTTGTGAATAAAATATTGCCTCGTGTGATTTTGAAAGTCTTTAGTTTTCATTTTAAACTAATTTTAAAGAACGTTCCAACTTTTCCGGAATTCGGGTTGTACTTCATCAGTCTCAGATTACTGCTCGTGCCTGACAGGGGTGGAACCCCGGGATGTTTTCTGTTTTTGTTACCCATCCGCCCCAAGGTTGGGTGTCTTCTGCTGTGCCTTTCTGTTCAGCATGGCTGTATAGAGTAGTTATCTGAGAAACAATAGCCGTCTGGTCAACTGGAACTAACCTGGCCATCTCACGGCATCAACGAGGCATTTCTGCCTGTGTAGCACCAGCAACCATGCCATGCTCAAAGTCACTGAGATCCAGATTTCCCCCAGTGCGATGTTGGATGTGAACATTAGTGTGAGGCTCTTGACCTGGATGATTTTGTGCCTTGTACTTATGCGCTAGGATTGGCTGATAATTGCATGAGTGAGCAGCGTGCAGGTGTTCTTGTTAGAGTGTTAGACGTATCAGAAAGAAGATGAACGTGCAATGAAGCAGACGTGTACGATTATTACACAGGAAGAAAAATCTTTCGTTAGCCGTGCAAGCAAAGTTGCAAGCAAAGCATAGTTGTTTCCTAGATGCTTAATCTGTATTCCATATAAAATGGTATGTACATTTATTTATGACAGATATACAAGAGAAAGTCTGTGCTGCTGAAATAAAAGTGATAAATGGAAATTTTATTATTATTTTCTTTCGTTATTTTTTTTTACCTTGAATGTTGTTTGTATTGACATTAAAGCTTCTAAATGTACAGTAATTTCACAGTCCTTGGTCAAACCTTGTAGAGAAAGTGCATAATATCAGATAGTCAGTGCCTGAAGCGTTTTTATTTAATGATACATTTTTAATCTGAAATGCGTCACTTTTTAAGTGCGTACATGTGAGCTGTAAGGCTGGGACAGGGTGCAGCAAATGTTTCAGGTGCATGGATGCTAAAGATTAGAGGCAAAAGGCTGTCTGGATCACCTCATTAAAAACCCAGTCTCTTTTAAGACAGGAGTGATAAACAGGAAGCGACTAATCACGTAAACACGTGGGTTGCATTGCTTACGCTACATACCACACGCTCTCTCTCTCTCTCTCTCTCTCTCTCTCTCTCTCTCTCTCTCTCTCTCTCTGTCTTCTCTGTCTGTCTCTTTCTCTTGCTCTCAGACTCACAGAAAAAATGTAGGTCAGGACTGTAATTTCCGCAATGGCTGGGGCCCACGATTGCTAGAATTCTTTCTTTTTTTAGGTTTGTGTGTGTATGGTTGGGTGGGTGATGGAGGTGGTGGTGGTGGGGGTGGCGGTGATGAGGGGTGTTATGAATTTAAGGAATGCTTGTTTCTGAACATTCCATGTCAGGTTTTCGTTCTGTCCCACACCGATGTCAGCCAGTTAAAGCATGACCCAAATCCTTTAACCCAAAGTGCTTAAAAAAAATAAATAAATAAATAAAAATAAAAAAAAAATCCTTCTTCCACCCTTTTCCTTTCCCCTCCAATTGACTCCAGGATATGAGCTGCCTTCTAAGTAGTAAATATTTTTTATTATTATTATTATTATAAAAAAAGCCCCCCACCTGCATTTTTCTACTTTTTCATAAACTCCTAATAAATCCTTTATAGAAAGCTTGAAAGTTTAAACACGCATGGACGGTTTCTCTCTGGTTTCTTTGCTTGAGATGTGTACTTCTCAGACCGTGGCGTTGTTTGCTGAATGCTGAATGAAGCCGCAGTTCACAGACCGGCTTCCTCCTAGGTCTTCGAGCCTCTGTGAATGGGGGAAGAGTGCAAACAGTGGTAGATACAGTTGTTACACTTCGGCGCTAATGATCTCTCGGTGCTACTAGCAGCCCACCGCAAACTGTCATCAATTAACATCCCCGCAAGTTCCGCACAGAGGGGGAAAAAAAGCTGTTTCTCTTTCACGCTACATTTACAGCAGTACACATTTATTTCCGATTTCGAGAGATTAGTCAGGAGACGCTTCCAAACTCAGTCTCAGTAGAGGCAGCATGGTCCGACTGTAACTTTTAAAACGCGCAAGAGACGTATTAGTGTGAGCGCTTGTAGAGCATGCGTAATGGGTAAACAATATTTAGCTAGCACAAAGATCATGTCAGAATTAGATTAAATACAAAATGTAATTTAAGCCAACCACAATGTTAATCTTATTATTATTAATAATAATAAATATGTACACAAGGATTTCTACTGAAATAAAAATGGCTTGAGAGTACTGACAGTGTACGAATTGAAGAATAATTAAAGTATTATTATTATGATTATGATTTCCAAGGCATTATTTATTTCTCTTTTCTCGTGCAGATGGTTTCCATCCCGGAGTCTTGGCTCGCCTGATTGGTGTCAGCCTAGATTAGGCAGCCGCTCTGATAGCAGTCCCAGCCCTCAGCCTCTAATGGTGTTAGCAAGGCCCTTTTCCTGCCTGGCTTCAGACAGCCTGCGAACTCCCGAGTGCAAGCAAACCTAACGAGGGAACGAAACCATGTCCCAAATCAATTTTGCGCACATATGCACACTCATCTGAAAGGTAGATGATGTATAAATGTAGAACGGGATTTTTTTTTTCTTTCTTCTTTCCCCTCTTGCATGGCACATATTTCAAGGAAATGTCCTTCACATTAAATTCGGTAATTATGTTACAAAGTCATTATGTTTTTCAGCCTTATAGACTTTATTCCGATTTATTCCTCAATATCATCAGCCATTATGCTTTCGTGTATGTGAGCAGGCAGACAGAGTAACAAGAATACCACTCAGCATTAACCACTTGATCCGAAGCAGAGAAACAATACAAAAATACTACAGTTCTATTTAAAACGCATTATAAGGTTTGCATGAGGCTTCCAAGTCTACACCTGCGAAAATTATTCTGTGGTGCTTCTCTCGTCGTCAGGCGTACGACGGGAGCACGATGGGAGGCCGAGCAGCTTGGCAAAAATGTTCAAGCTCGTCAGGCACACGGCGTTGTGCCGTGCGGAGAGAAAAGGCAGCTTTTTTTTTTACGATCCTTATCTTAATTCCCCAGGTTTTCGACAACTGCTTTTACTTCCCTTTGACATTCAAAACGTTTAGGGCATTTACATGAGTGGGGACGCCGAAAACAGCGTAACTCGAGAAGCCTCGCTTTCTCCGCTAGATGTGGTTAGCCACCGTTGGTCAGGTTCTTTGGTGACCGCCGCTGTCGGGATGCTAATTTTCAGGGCCATGCGATTCAGGCCTATGTTGCTAGGAAGGATAGCCCCCTCCAGAGGTCAGGAGGATTCCAAAGGGACGCGAACACCCATTAGTCAAATGCTGCGGTGGAACACTGATATCATTGCCCCCTGGGCCCACTCTCTGTTTTTTCTTCTTCTTCTTCTTCCTCCCCTCCTTTTATTTTTTCCTCCAAAGTCTTTGCAGAAGCCGGTCACACTGGAGCTGTTAAGCTGGCATGATGAATAATGCAAAGGCAAAAGGAAAGGGAGATATTCCGGGTACACAGAAAGACTGAGGGACAGAGGAAGATAGACAAAGAGGAAGAAAGGCGGCAAGAAAGCCAGATAAAATATACATTCACAATAATGTGTCCCAGGTCCACGAGGGCGGACTCTGGCTGGGAGGGGGTTTATTATGGTTATGAATTTTGCGTGGCGGCTTTTACAGGCCCGCCATACAGGGGTGGTGGACCCCTCGCAGCGTTCAGCCTCATTAAAGCGCAGATTACTTTGCGGAATCTTAACACACACACGCACACACAAAATGCACATGCAAATACAGGGGGGAGAAAGATTTTTTTTTCCAAACAATACCGTAATTATACCTGTAGAAGGATTGGTGGGAGTCTTTGTCCTTAGTGAAAGAAGGATTGCTGGGTATGTGCATGCATGGACACACACACACACACACACACACACACACACGCGCACACACATTCTTGTGAGCACCGTTTGGCTCCTATTTTTTTTGGTAGGGACAAAATGTCTTATCAAAGACTGTTAGATTCTTGTGCTTGTGGACACACACACACACAATTGTTTTACTATCCTTGTCAGGTCCTTCTGCTGACATGATTATAAATGCAACTAATTAATCCCTAACCTTAACCTCAGTAACCAAAAGGTAACCTTTTAACTATTTAAATTTTTTTTTTTTTTTTAAATAAAAGCTGCAGTTTTGGTTAAAAAAAAAAAAAAAATGCTTTCTCCTCATGGAGGCCATGCAAATGTCTGCAGAAGATCAAAACTGTCCAGTTGTTCTATCCGTTGTGTGGTCATTAGGCTGCCTAGATATAAAAACGTTTACACACACGCACGCACGCGCGCGCGCAGGATTGTCTTACTATCCTTGTCAGGTCCTTCCACCGACAGGATTAACCTCAGTAACCAAAAGGTAACCTTTTAGCTCTTTTTTTTTTAATTATATTTTATAAAAGCTTGCAGTTCTGGTAAAAAAAAAAAAACACGCTTTCTCCGCATGCAGCCCATGCAAATGTCTGCAGAAGATCAAAACTATCCAGTTGTGCTATCGTTTGGTTGCCACCAAGATACAAAAACATGTTTTTACACACACACACACACACACACACACACAAACACACACACACACACGTTTATTTATTTGTGGAGACCTCCTCTCATTTCTATAGGCATAACCTTAACCCTAAATATGACAAGCCTAACCCTTACCCAACCCTAACCTTAACCATACGTAACCAAAAAAAACCCAAGACTTTTGGCTATTTCAGTTTTTTAATTGTTTTCACAGATTTGTGTAAAATTGGGTTTTCCTTTGTGGGGACAAGAAAAATGCCCCCAGAAGGTAAAAATAACAGGCTTATATCACATTGTGGGGCCATTGTTGTCTCCACATTGTATTAAAAACATGGCGCGCACACAGAAAATGCACAACAGTTATTAAAGCAGCAATCAACTCTGCTTTTCAGTTAAGGGCCAGAGCACATGACCTCTGCACACATGGTCACATCCCTGCTTCTTTTTGGCCCCCACACACTCAATGGCAAACAAACACAGCACCACACATTGCTAGGTTTGTGACATGTAGAACATGCACAGTTATCAGGGCTTGTTTTTCAGGACATGTGGCCTAAATGCCACTCTGCAGGAGAGGGTGCGAAGTCCCGGTGCGTGATTGGCAGCCGTTGAAGGAGCCGTGATTTAGAAGCATTTACAAGGCTTGTACCTACCGCGGGCCCAGAGTGCCTCCGTGTGTCATCTCACTTCCTTCCTGCCTTTCTTCCCTGCCTCCCTGTCTCTGTTTTTCTGTCTGCGGCATTCCCACCCCAATCATTTCAAGATGAGCTCGGTCACCTTTTCCCTTGAAAGGCGACACAAACCAGACCTTGGCTCTTTCTTCCCGTGCACGGCGAGCGAATGAATGGAAGTGATCTGGATCAGAGAGCGTATACAAACAGAGGCCTATTTGAAGGTGCACTCAGACGCGCCCGTTTGATCTCACGGCTGTCTCCGCAACCCTCCAACGCCCAATTCCCGCTTGTTTCGCCGCATGCAGGCGGGACGTACTCGCTCTGAGACGCAGCCACAAAGCTGACAAATTGTCTCGAAGAAACTGGCCTTGTTTTGCTTTGCATGTCTATAATGCAAATTCTTTCATTTGTAAAGCGGTATCTGTAGGAACGGGTTTCCAGCGCTTCCGACACAGGAAAAGAAATATTTTCAGTCAGAAAAAAACCATTTTCTGGAAAACCTGGAATTTGGTAAAGCACGCATTCGGTTATTCTGCTTTTCAGGCATTCGCGCATGAAAGAAATGTTCAGATTCTTTTATAGCTGCCATATTTAGGATTACGCAGCGCTATCGTAAATTATACAACAAGTGCCTAATATTTGAAGGTCTTGTTTCCCCGTGTATGTTCGTTCTTCTGTGTACATTTACCGTTAAGCAAATCAATTCCGTCCCCCAGCTTTTGATTTATCTCTCCAAGTGGCTGTGGTGCGATTTGATGAGTTCAATAACTCTAGATGGCAGTGTTTAGCTTTCCCATGTGGTGCCATTGGGAGATTTATTAAAGAATGATAGCAGCCATCCATTCATCTGTCTGTCTTTATCTATACTCACACAAAAACGAAATTACACTTTTACTGTACTTTCCGAAGAAATAGACACTTTAAGCACGGGCAGTGCCGCCGAAGAGCCACGACAGTCATGCTGCCATTTATCATTAAGCCGTGGGTTTTTGTGCGGCCCAAGAGACTGTGTGGGTGTGTGTGTGTTTGTCCTAGACCGTGTGTAAATGCGAGTGTGGAAGCCCTCCCAGCCGTATGGTATAGGTGACCCCGAGGGCTGCAGGTTGGCTAGCTCCCTGACCTTTAAAATGCACAGGCGGCAGCTATTGGGTTTCAGTGCTGGAATTAGGCGCTTGAAATGCGGCAAAGGGACAAAAAAATGATTGATAACGACGTGAAACGGGAGCCGCAAAAGGCAGACAGACCCGGCTGCAGCAGCCTCCCCGTTCCACTCTGAGATTTGCATTGCAGCAGTCGGGCTGTTTGGCAGTCGGCATTTCGGCACCATTGTGTGCTTTGCTCCCTGAGAATCCAAGAAAGCAGTGTTTGCTTATTCTCACACGGGCACGGATAAGGCGCTCTTTCTAAAGATAAATATCACATACGAAGTTTTTAAAATATTCCTCAGCGAGCATTTGCGCTCCTCACAAATATTTGTCTGGCGTCTTTGGCAGTCCGAGTGTGCAAAATTTATGCTGGCGTTTACTTCCTTGATTTCCACAACAGGAATATTCAAATCAAACCTTGTAAAATTTAGCTCATGCCGCGACTGTGCGTCTGTGCTCGAGGAACACTAATCAAAATCGTTAGCCCACTAGTAGATCAAAGTGAGCGCAAAGCAAAAGCCTCGTACATGTGGGACTAATCGCGCAGAGAAATTGAATCATTGAAGCGTCGTCTCTCACCACTGGTCCCTGAGATCACTGACAGGTTATTTATGCATCAAAGCCAGATATATTCAGGTGGGGAGGTGGAAACTAAATACTCAGTCAGTATAGTTTACCTCTAAAGCATGCTCTTAATTGGACTGGGTTTTCAAAATGCAGAATGGGAAATCCGTCAAAAATTGTACAAATGTTTTTTCATGTTGTTATGTGTTTGTCCATAGTACATTTATTTTTTTAATTGGCTAAAAAAAAAGATCAAGATCAATATCTTTGATAGTTTTATTTAATACCTTGTCAAACGTGCCATTTTAGGCCCCTAATAAAGTTGCCTAAACAATTGAGCGCTGAAGTTTTCACCAATTAGAGGGCTTCATTAACCTCCGACCTGCTCGGCTGCCTCTCGGTGAGCTTGCCCTGTTCGCACGCCGATAGACGCGGCCTATGCATTCGATTGAAAAGAACCTCGAATGCGCTACCGCACACACTCCGCGTCTGACCTGGAAAACTATGATGACTCCCCGAATCCGCTGAATTATCGAGAAGAATAAAAGTTGAGAAAGAGCCGTCCTTTATACCTGACATGGTAAATGTGCAACACACCTGGGTCGCCAAACTTGACGAACACTCTTTGTTGGTTTGCGAGTTGAGCCGTTTGTGTGAGTAACATTGCATAGCTCAAAGCATCCAGAGAGCGAGAGAGAGAGAGAGAGAGCGAGAGCTGCTAAGGTTACATCTGGTACAGTAAATTCGTTGATTTAGCCTGCCATTGCCGGGCCTCTCTCCTTTTATTTGCGCCTGGCACTCAGTTGTGATGTAAATATTATCTTACAGCTCACTTCTAAGCTGGACACACATCAGTAAGCACCTTTGTGGGATTAGCATCCAGCCAGGGCTTGATTTATCCAGGGAACTGGAAGGCTTTGTGTAGCCATGGTCGCATAGGAGGAGGGATGCAGCTGGGTTGCGCTTTTCACTTGCTTTTTTTTTTTTTTTTTAAACTCTGTGTCCCAATCTGCCACCGTTCCGCGCGTCCGCGCTGCCCCTGTGGCCCTCTTAAACACTCCTAGCCGCTGAAATGCACTAAACCTGTTTGAAGAGAAAGAGAGAGAGTGGGGAGGAAAAAACAACACGATAGCCTGTTTACGGATTCCTTTCACACTGTTCTGAGACGCATTAAGAGAAACGGCATTGACGCTATGAATGGATTTCACCGCGCTCAGATCATGCATGAGAAAAAAAAAGGGTTTAAAGCGTTTCGTTTTGTTTCTCTTCAGTCCGAACGTTTCTAGCAGAGAAACATTCGGCGGTATTGTGTTGCGGGGGAATTTTCTCGAAGAATGTGTCAGATGGTAGTGTCTTAGCTCTTGTGCTGAGATGTGGCACTTCTGCTGTTATTTGACCTCGCGCTTTTTTTTTTTTTCTTTTCCAACTGGCCAGCAATTCAATCAGTGCACTCCTTCAGTCCTTTTGTTACCCCGAGTAGCTCTCAGGCCATCTGGAGAGACAGAGCAAAGAATTGATTTTGGCATCTTACAAATAACACTTGATACCTGAATTCATTGGCTTGACAACTGTTTACCTGCTAAAAAGAACAGGAAGGTTATTCGAAAATTCTGGACGTTTTTGGGTGTGTGTGTGTGTGTGTGTGCACGTCAGGTGGACATTATCGACTTCCATGGCGACCCTTATTAGCAGAGAACACGATACAGTCTCCTTATAAAGAGGTTTCTTATGCGATGCAGATAACACCAACAGTAGTTTTCAGCAGTTGGTTATAAAAAAGGATGCTGAGAGGAAAAGGAAAGAAGGGAGAGAGAGCGAGAGAGAGAGAGAAAGAGTGAGGCCGTGCTGCTGACTGACAGGAGATGCTAACTATCAAGTGACAGCCGCCCCTAGCTCGGCAGGATGTACACAGAGACGAGGTCAAAGGTCAGCTTGAACCCAAGCACCCTAGAAAAGTTTCTCCTTCACAACAGGGTTCGCTGCGGTTTCCTGGGAACGTAGGGAAGAAAGAAATGGTGCACTCGGCCAAAAAAAAAAAAAAAATCCACACTTGTATTTTTCAGATCAATCGAGCTCCGAGTTTTGGGACGGACCAGAAGATTGATTATGACGTGAAGAGGGGGGTCTTGCTCAACGCCCTGAAACTGCTGAACATCAGGTAGGCTGGAAAGTGTGCCCCCCCTCCCCAAACGTAATAGTCTCTCTCAGTAGCCGTATTTCAGATCGAGCGTCTCTTTGATGTTTAGGAGCATCCTGATTATCCATTAGAGACTGCGTGAGAATTTTATGCCCGTTTGCTTCTGCTTGTATATTAGGTGCAGTTTAAGTTCTGCAACAGAGTATGGAATAATCCCCCAGCATTGTGTTCTCTAAAGCCCGCAAACTGCCTTTTAGCATAGAATGATATATTCCTGTAAGCGTGTATTCCTGATATTATTTGCAAGTGATTGGGAACGCGTGTGGGATCGTTCTAGGTGTAATGTGGTATGTACTAGTGAACACATATTCTTTTTAACTGTATCCATTAATGAATCACTTGCATGCGGGACATACCGCGTACAGCACACAGTGTGTGTTCGACCCGCGTGCGAATTTATCCGCATTTGTTTGTGTATGTGCGCGTGCGCTAAGACTACAGTCCCCAGGTAGTACACACAGTCCAGGCTGATTGATCATCTCAGACCTGACCTCTGAGCTTGGACTCTCGTGTCCTAAATATAGCCCTCCAAAGCAGCACTGGCACTACATCAGGACAATAAGAGGATGCGAACGCTCTGCAGCTCACAGGATCGTGTTTCAAGTGTAAACGAACCAAGATGCATCGTGATCCCACTGTCAGAGTGAATTCATCCCAGGCTCTCCAGACGTTTAGTTCAGCTCTGCGGATTTCCAGACTAAGAGTCACTCTGACCTGAAAGCCAACACGTTGCACCATTAAGCAGGCAGTATATCCTTCGTGCCCGAGCGACCTGTCTTGCCCATTCCGGAAAGTTAGCATGACGTCTTTAGTGCTTGGAAGTAGTAATACTGTGGCTCGCTGGGTTAGTTCTTCCAGCATTAGGGATATATAGGGAGCTCTCTATAGAGAGAAAGTACAGAGGCCTGCACGTCAAACAAAAGAGTTGCAAAAGTTCTAGTTTGTGAGGAAAAAAGTGCTAGGCCTTTTAACAGCAAATCTGCCGAGATGTACAAGCTTCCGAACATTTTGTCACACTTATATTTTTTTTCTTCACAGAGCAAGTGATAAGCGACGAAACCTGGCTCAGCAGAAGGCCGAGGCACAGAGACGCCTCTACGGCCAGGGCACCATGAAGAAGCTTTCAGCAGGTTCGTCTGAGTGGGAAAAGCAGCACCTCACCCTGGAGCGGAGGAAAGAAGAGCTGGTGAGGCGTTTTTTT
>JAQLOM010000007.1:5755876-5774607 GCA_030068315.1 Chrysichthys thysi | reverse complement strand
TGAATTTATTTACCAGCTGTTATAAATATGTAAAACAGGTCAAGTTGATCTTTTTTTGAATTATGTATGTAATAGGCTCTTATGCACACAGAGGCCACTTGCCTTACGGCATGAATGTCTGAATGATGAGGTGCACGCACATAAATGTGTTCCTAAACATGTCAGAATATGGTCCATGGCTCCATCTTCTCTACATCTTATTGTAACACATGCATATCCCTTAACACACACCTCATTTGCTCCCTCTAACATGTGCCCCAGCTCACACGTTCTCTCTTCTCTATGCTAATCTGACTAGCCCCTAAACTCCCTCCACTCAGCGGTGCTCCTCTCTTTAAGCACTCCTCGTAACGAGCGTTAAGATGTCCCACAGTCAGAGCAGCACTGGCACTTTTACACTCCATCTCACAATCTGACAGTTCTGACATGCTGAGCCAACCTCCAGTCACCTGGGCTCATCTGGCACAGCGGGTACCTCTGGGATCTAGGCTGGAGCCGCCAAGCAATAGCTCGCGGCTGTGCCACTCTAATTGTGGCATCCTCGCCTCACCTCGCTCTCCAGGCCTGCGGAGAGCGGCGAGGAAAGGAAAAGCTGATGACGGAAGGAAAAAAGGCAGCGCGCGCTAATTCATCTTCATTGCGTTGTGTGTGTGTTTGTGTGTGCGCCCGCGCCGCAGGGAGAGTCCCTGCTGAACACGAGGAGCAAGGAGCAGGAGGCGGAGCTGACGCGGCAGACGCTGGCCGCGCTGGGGGAGTTGCGCATCCGATTCCCAGGGAAGAGTGAGGAGGAAGCGGAGGCCGTGCTGGACGAGGTGAGTTAGTATGCCGCTCTCCTCCTGTTCCCCCAGCTCATTTGCGGAGAGCGCTTCCTGTAGCACTGGCTCGCAGGTTCTCTCTCTTTCTCTCTCTCGCACTCTTTCACTCTGTCTCATTTTGTGCATAGTGTCATTAGCCGTCCACCTGTATGGTTAATGAGAGCTATTAGCTGTCGCTATGGAAAACGCAGCTGGGCAGCAGCACCTGTTTGAGACCCTTTCCAATATCATAACATTTTTTCACTTGCACATTGAAAGGGGGGAAAAAAAACAAATGTTTGCAAGTTTTGTGCTTACTCTGTCTCTCATGTAATGCAATGGGAAAAAAAAAATTCAGACAGTGTTCCTTGCGACTAATATGAGTTCATGAATTGCATTTACAAAAAAACTCAAATATCTGTTGTACATTAGAAAGTGGAACTCTGTGATTTAGCTATCTGTGGGCATCAGTGTAATTTATGGCCTCCTGATTAGTATGGAGCAGATGTAAGCCTAAATGAATTATTAATGATTTATCCAAGAAGATGAATTTAACGTTTATGACCATATCAATGCCTGAGTGCTCCGCCATCATCCTTCATTGTAACCATGTCCACGGTTCGTTTCCTCTGCGGAGGAACAAGCCAGAGATTTGTCTTGACTTGCAAGTCCAGTAGAGAACATAAATAGAATATTAGCTCAGCAACGCAGGGACAAGGCGTGCTGATGAGAGAACAAGCATACGGCGAGAGATTCCGCCTGTTCAAAATTGATCATAATCTCAGTGTAGTCACACATTAAGATTGATCTATGAACTAGTTAAAAATGAATAAAGGAAACAATAAAGTGTGCCGCGTCTCACTGCAGAAAGAAAGAGGGAAAAAGAACGCTGCGTGGTCTGTTTATGTCAAGATTTGTCTTTGTTTATGCATGTGTTGCAGAGAGGCATTGATTTTATTTCTCAGTAGTAAAAAACAGTTCAAATAATGTAAAAACAACTTAGCAGGGCCATACTTAGGAAACGCCTGAAGGGGGAAAAAACGCACTGAATATGGGCAACTTAATGGGAAATGCATACTTAATGGGACAGACAGAAATGTTGTGTTTTGTCCCAAAATGAATGTAATGCTTTTTTTTGTCATTTGCAGATTTTAAACAACTGGAAATATCATAAACCAAAAGTGGCTTCTTATTGGCTTGTGAAGTTAGATGCCACCAAACAAAGAAAGGTAAAGTATTATGAATCCACTTAGAGGATACGACACAAAAAGATTTAAAGTTGTTATATATTTTTTTTCATAGTGAAACATGGTTATAATTCAAATAATTAGTTTAATAAACTTGAATTAAGAATTTTTTACCTGAGGTGTCTTTCTAAAGTTGAAAAAAAAAATGTTGGTGATTTTCTTGGAAGGAAAAACATATGAACAACTTTGGTTTTATTAATCAGTTACATGGTGTTGTGTGCCTGTTAATTATTTTGTGCATACATGTGCAGCACATGAACTGGAAACTTTCTGGATATGATATGGAAACAGCGCTGACATCCATCTGAAAATTCCATTTGACAGAGTGAGAAGGCTTGAAAACTGATGCTACACTAGCTTTTGTGCCTGCTTGACATTTTTACTGTATATATTTCGGAGAACTAGGCCTCCCCGAACTGACACTGGTGTCTTATTTGCACATATCTCGATCACAAGTAAAGTTACAGCATTTTCAAAATTGAGTTACCTCCAAAAGTGAAAACCGAGAAAATCACATTTATTGGTTTCCATTCCATTCCACTACATTTGTAACCTAATCTGCATATGGAAAATGGCATCCATACCAAATTTTTAAAGAAGTCTAAATGAGTTACCACTTTGATTATCAGAATCATCTACATCAGTCTCTGTCTAATTACCTTAGGTAAAAGCCACTCCTGGCGTTCAGATCCTCATCATCTTCGTCTCTTCACTTAGCTGATCTCTGTTCACGCTGCCGTGAGTCATGAAAATAATCACTGATTAATGCACTCAGTTCCATTCAGTTGAGTAAATTTCTGTTTATTAAGATATTTTTTTTTTTATTATTTTTTTTTGTAACCATTTTTACATTTAACTTTGTCTGCTGTCATCTCTTTAGCAGATGTTATGGTGCAGGAGCATCTAACAGTTTGACGATCAGTATCTGACTACAAACTAAGTCAATTAGTTTATGGACATGTCCATTTTTGTTTACGTAAAAAAAAATTAAGAAATAAATAAATGTCACAAAAAGAAAATCATGCTGCATTTAGGCAAGAATATGTTTTGTTTGAATGGTTGGCAAAAATCTGATCTTCACAGCAAGAAGGCTCTGGATTTGAACCTCACAGGAGACTTTTTGTGCAGAGTTTGCATCCTTTCCCCATCCGTGCCTGCGTGGGTTTCCTCCAGGTGCTCCGGTTTCCTCCCACAGTCCAAAGACATGCAGATTAGGTTAACTGGCTACTCTAAATTGCCCATAGGCGTGAACATGAGTGTGAGTGGTTGTTCATCTCTGTGTTAGCCCTGCAATAGATTGGCGAACTGCCAAACCGCCAAAGTCAGCTGGGATTTGGCTCCCGCTTCCCTGGGAACCTAGCGGATAAGGGATATCGATAACAGAGAGTGGATTGGATTTGGGTGGAAGCTGACTAGTTAGGTGGTTAAGTCTGGAAGTGAGAAGGGCTCAAATTGCTTACAGCAGCTCTAATTACCTAATAAAACTCGTATTATATATTTGGATGGAACCGTTTTCTGGGACATTTCTGTTGTTACAAGGTGTTATTAATTAGTCCTAAACAGTTTAGTGATTATAAGACTGCTAATTAGCCTTTTTTATTTTTGCTGACAACCTGCTTGTAATTTCTGACTACAAATGTAATTATTTCTTTAAATAGGTTCAGACTGATCCATGATCGATACTGGTTACTAACTAAGGTTTTCTTTTCTCGAATTCTCCAACGTAATGTAGGAAATGTGAGAAATTTAACTCCAACGTAAGAAATTTCTGAATTTAACACACCTGTCTAGAATTACTTTTGACGATGTTCCCGGTTCTCCACAGTAAACTCTCCAGAATATGTTTAATACATTTTTTTATTATTATTCCTAAAACGTTTGAATGGACAGAAACTCTCATTGTGCACTATTTTCTGATGAGCTAACAATTTTCGAGAAATATCACTAATTGATTAAGGATTGTTATATCAGCAGTCTTACTCTTTCTCAGAGTGGAGAAATGTCAGAACGTTCCTACATTTCTCCATTGTAATGTAAGACTGCTGATATATGGAATTGTCATGTGGTTTTAGTCTTTCCAAAATAACCAGCCTGATTTTTTTTTTTATTTTTTTATTCCCAGTTCCAAGGAGCGTGCATTTTAGGGCTTTGTCAGCCGAGTATGGCAGAGTGAGGGTAGCTTTTCTTGAAATTATATGCTCAGCTCTGTTTCACTCTGTCTTTTGGAAATAAAGGAAATAGTTTAATGAGCCTGTTGATAATTTATTTATTTTTTTTGGTGGTGATGGTGGTGGTAGTAGTGGTATTTTCTACACACTAATCGATTGCCATATTGCTTCGATAACTCTTGAAAACTCAGGACTGCATAAAATCATATTCATGTTCATACAAAATAACCTTAAGTTTGGTCGAGGCATTTATTTGTGTTCACTCATGTTATGTTCAGAATAATGGCGTGAATTGCTGTGAGACTCCTGCACCGCTGGGTTGCTAAGTAACAGCTGCTCTCACCTTTCTCGCTTTCTATCAGATTGTTGCAGTACATCCTGGCTTCTCACAATTGTCTGCCAGATGGGCTGTACAGTACACTATGCTCCTGTCGTGTCCGAATGCATAACCACTTCATTTACTTTGCTGTAACACCCAGCACCAAATAATGAAACAGCAGTTCCTTGATAAGCATATAGGTTCCTCGATCGTATCGCAGGACTCCTATACTGTTAGCTTCTATGTGGTTTGTGAAGCGCATTGCAGATTGAAATGAGCTGGCATATTATGGGATTAGAGCTCGATTTAACACACAAGATGGTGAGTATTTACATTCTATTTTAAATATATAAAAATTCCAAAACTTTCTGTTTGTTTCCAAGTAAAAATAAATGAGGTTTTAGACTTCTGGACCCCACTGTATATACACAGACATCTCAAAAGTAAATAGAAACCATCGTTTTTGAAAAGATTTTTGAAAAAGTTGATAGAGCTGTCTCACAAACGTACTCTCACTCAATTGGAGTTGCTATGCAACATCAGCAGCATTACAACGGGGATATTTTTCAACAATCCTCTTGATAGACGGAAGTCAGAGGGCCCAGGTCGACCTGAGCGGGATGCTGTTGATTCCTTTGCTTTTGAATTGTAATTGATTTGAATTGTATAATCACTCTGTTGACTGTGGCAAGAAGAATCCCAAGGTTTTGTGCAATCATACGCTGGCTAAGTCCACCCTCAGACTAACCCACAATACGACCTCTTTTGAAAATCAAATAAAAACCATAAAAAACTAAAATAAAATAACTCTTGCTTCTGGTGTTCGTGGCATGGCTAGATGCTCTAAACAATTAATAAACTGTAATCTGAAATGGAAAATAATAAATGAACAAGTTTAGAGCACCAAGTGGTGTCTGCATAGATACAACGTAATGAAGAATGTTTATTTACTTTTGAGATGTCTGTGTATACACACAAATACACTCACTGGGCACTTTATTAGGAACACCTGTACACCTATTCATTCATATCATTAATATACGTACAGCAATCAGCCAGCCTGCCTGGTTGGTGCCCCATGGGCTGTCTGAAGACCTCTGACCCATTGAAGCATGAACTTTTGACAGCTTTTGTCCTGTAATTTGCAAGGTGGAGACACTGTGTATTTTACCCGGTTGTCCAGAACAGCATGTGCTCTATTGGGGTCATATCTGGGGAATTTGGAGGTACAGTCAAGACCTTGAGCTCTTTATTCATGTTCCTCAAACTATTCTTGAGCTCTGTTTGCAGTGGAGCAGGACACATTATTCTGCTGAAAGAGGCCACTGCCATTAAGGAATACAGTCGCCACAAAGGGGTGTACTTGGTCTGCAACAGTGTTTATGTAGGTTCTATGTGTCAAAGCAACATCCACATGAATGCCAGGACCCAGGTCTTCCAGGCAGAACACTGCCCAGAGCATCACACTGCCTCCATTGGCTTGCCATCCTTACATAGTTCATCCTGGTGCCATTTCTCCCCAGGAAAGAGCTACACGCCTGGCTGTCCACATGATGTTAAAGAAAATGTGATTCATCGGACCAGGCCACCTTCTTCCATTGCTCCATGGTTCAGTTCTGATGATCACTTGCCCTTTGTAGGAGCTTTTGGCAGTGAACAGGGGACCAGTCTGCAACTACTCAGCCCCATATGCAGCAAGCTGTGATGGACTGTGTGTTCTGACACCTTTCTACCATAGCCAGCATTAACTTTTCTAGCAATTTGCGCTACAGTAGCTCTTCTGTGGGATTGGACCAGATGGGCTAGCCTTTGCTCCCCACAAGCATCATTGAGCCTTGTGTGACAGTGACCCTGTCACCGGTTCACTGGTTGTCCTTCCTTGGACCACTTTTGGTAGGTAGTAACCACTGCGTACCGGGAACACCCAACAAAACCTGCTGTTTTGGAGATACTGTGGCGAAATCATAATTTCACCCTTGTCAAAGTCGCTGAGATTCTTGCGCTTGCCCTTCTTTTCATGCTTCCAACACAGCAACTATGAGAACTGACTGTTCACTTGCTGCTTAATATATCTCACCCCTTGACAGGTGCCATTGTAACAAGTACAATGACTCATTGTGAATAGTCAGTGTTTTTCACTTCATTTGTCAATGTTTTAATGTTGCCAGTGTTGTCTGTGAGGGATGCTGAACGATAATTTTTTTGCAGAATGTGGAATGCTATAAATGCCTCATAGCGGTGTATCCCTTCCAAATATCATACAATTAAACTTTTTGTGTTCTGCACAATGGATGATAAACCCGCAGTGACTTAGATTACAGTATATGACAATGACTGAAAAAAAAAAATCAAAGATGACTGCCATTAGCCAAGCAGACTAGCTAAGCGTGCTGGCATTGAGTGCAGAAAAGGGTGGTCTGCTGTACATTTTATTTCTGTTTGCAGTAAACCTTACAATTTATGACAAATGTTTGAAACAGTTAATGTCCCTCAAAACCAAAAAAAATATTCTTCATGCATTTCTGGACCTCTCGAAAATGGAGTCACTGGCTTTCTGGTCAGTTTAGCTGTGTATTTGTTGAACCTGCGAGCAGAGGTCTTTACCTGTTCTTCACAACAGGGGAGCAATATGGTGAAATAAATAGATATTCCAAATATGCTCAGTGGAAGACTGGAACATGTTAAAAATGAATGCCTGGTAATTTTGCAGTTACAGTAGCATGTCAATATCATTTATTTTGTGAATATCTATATTCATGAGTCAGTCACATGAAAAACAATGAACAAGGGTGGTGCTCAATGGACGGTAGCATGCAGCAAACCACTGTTTCACCGCTTCCTTTACTTCATCATCAGTGGTGAACCTGCGACCAAGCAGCACCTCCTTCAGTGGACTGAAGACATGATAATCACTCGGCACCAGATCCGAGCTCTTTTTGGACAGCATTCCTCTTCTTTTGCTGCAAATTGCAATGCACAGTAATTTGCACCGTACACTTTTTGCCCATGTTCTTGGAAATGTGGCATAATAGCCTCCTGTTATGTCCTTTTGAATTTCTTCTTTGAATTTCTTCTTTGTTGGAGAAGAAATGCTTCATCTAATATTTTTTTATATATATTTAAACCTTACCTACTGTGAAATCTGTATTGTGAGCTTGGCATGACTAATATAATGAAGGTCTGATTGCTTACAGGGATTGTCACTTTTATGCTGAATGTTAGCTGAAATAAAAAGGCTCACTGTGC
Source organism: Chrysichthys thysi (assembly GCA_030068315.1). Taxonomy (NCBI): domain Eukaryota; kingdom Metazoa; phylum Chordata; class Actinopteri; order Siluriformes; family Claroteidae; genus Chrysichthys; species Chrysichthys thysi. Next base: position 5,766,833 of record JAQLOM010000007.1, on the reverse strand, counting down.
AGAGATTTTACAGAATGTCACATGACAGAAAATTGCCAATCAGCCTGTGGGACTGTTAGGGTTCTTCATCCTGTTTAGCCTCAGTTCAGGCTTGGAATGACATTCTCATACTTATCTTTCAGCCTTGCACTCCAATCACTCTATTCAGTCTCTGCACCTGTCTTTCCATCTCTTTCCCCCTCTCTACCCCCACTACAGACCTCATCGATTGATTAGACCTGCATCAAAGCCTGCAGTCTTGAGTCTTTATGATTGTGACTACAGAAAGCAAAAATTACATCCTTACTTTTAATTGCATATGCTTGCTTTTATTTTGTAGTGTCATTCATTTGACATCTTTCATGTACTTCACACCTAAAGGTCCTGGACATTGTCCGCACCAACGTTCGTTCATTGCTGCAGAGGATCTGGAAGGAGCCTGATATCGAGAGTTTACATCTCTACCGCCTGTTTAACCGTGTCTTCAGTCGCCTGCTCTGGAGCCATGGCCAAGGCCTGTGGAACTGTTTCTGCAGCTCTGGGTAAGGAGCACTTCTTCATACAGATAATAAGCCAATTGATTCATAAACAGCATAAAGGGTCACTGGCCGGACTCCCCTTTTGACAGAGTAAAGATAAAAATGATCATTTATAACATGCTTCCTTTTAATGGTCAATGAAATAAAGTGGGTTTTTTTTTTTTTTTTGGTGAATGATCTAGATTAATTCGGTAAGGAATTATAGACCTTTTCACTGAGATACAAAAGGATACAAGTACTCATCGGCCACTTTAGTAGGAAACCGTACACCTGCACGTTCATTAATTTATCCAGTCAGCTAGCAGCACAAAGCATAACATCATGCAAATACAGGTTAAAAGCTTCAGTTCATTTTAACATCAGACATCAACATGGAGAAAATGTGAGCTCGGTCGTTGCTGGTGCCAGACTGGTTGGTTTGAATATTTCAGAAATTGCTGATCTCCTGGGTTTCCAAAACACAACAGTCTCTCAAGCTTACACGGAAGGGTGCAAAAAACAAGTGGCAGTGCTGTGGGCGGCAACGCTTCATTAATGTGAGAGGTCAGAGGAGAATGCATGTTTCAGTAACCACTCTTTACAAATGTGGTGAGCAGAAAAGCAGATCAAAGCTTGAGACAGATGGCCTCCAGCAGCACAAGACCACATAAGGTTCCACTCCTGTCAGTCAGAAATCATAGGCTACAGATTAGAAAAATACCACATTTCTCCACTACAATGGCCTGAAGCTCTTGATCTTTGCCTGCATGATTTGATGTATTACGCTGCTGCCACATGACTGCCTAATTGCATAACTGCATGGATGAGCACGTATACAGGTGTTGCTAATAAAGTGGCCGGTGAGTGTACATGTCCATTATGAACATGCATTTGAAAAAAAGCTAATTAACAAACGTGAAAAGTTCTTCACTTGTTGGTTCTCCAGGAAGACAAGGCTGGATGTGCCATTTAATGTCCGTTTTATATATTCCATTGTGTAAGTTTTTTTAACCAGCATTTATCACGAGTGCCACCAACACCTTCGTTTTTATGTTTCTTGACCGTGAGGACAAAGAAATACACCAAATCCCTCATGTGTCCTTCTATTCATTTCTTGTGTGGGTAGAGTAGTGGGTCTACAAGGATTTTCTACAACCCACTTGTACGTATAATTGACAGATATAGAGATATGTAACCACCCAGGTTTATTTTAACTTAATGAGAGTGTGCATGGCACTAGGGGATTAGTGCTGGTGCTAAGCACCCCATGCTGCTGCCATTTAATCAGGGCCCGGTGCATGAAGGAGGTCTGTGGGCAGCGAGTGCTCAGAGGAAAGCCCAGCATGGGAGCATTGTGAAGGCCTCCTCGCCTGTAATGTACTCTCAGATCCCCAGCCATTATATTCCTTCATCTTCACAATCAAACACAATCACTGCTGCCGTCCAGTGACTTTGAAAAGAAAAAGACATTATTTTAGCTCAACATTTTCCCTTTTTTTCAGCCCACGCTGAGGACCAGGGCATTTGAATTTTTTTGACACTCATTCATCAAAGTGTCTGGGGAGACAGAAGTCCTGGAGTGTTTACTGAATTCTTTTTGGGCATTTTTGTATTAAGATCTTTCTGTCTCTCTCTCTCTCCCTCTTTTTTTTTTCTATATGCTTGGACCCACAGCAGGTCATCATGGGAGAGCATCTTCAGCAAGAGCAGCGAGGTGGTGACGCCGCAGGAGTTGCAGTGCTGCCAGCGCTTGGTGCAGCTGTGCCGTGACTGCCTGCTCGTGGTTTACAAGTTTGTAGTGGAGTCGCGCGGGTCGCTGACCGGCCTGAACCCAGAGTGGGATGACCCCAGGTAAACCCCTCCCCTCCGATTCTCTTTCCTTCACACTTCTTCTTCTTTTTTTTTTCCATCTGTTCAGTCTCGGTCTCCTGTGCAGCAAAGTTCACGGGGAGATGGCTGGGAAGGGGCATATCTGACTTTTCAGCTACACAGGGGAAGCTGTGAACAGAAAAGAATGACCCTCAGATTATCACTTAACTTAGTAGGCCCCCTGAGGCGCAGCTAATTCAATTATAAAAGAGATGAGCCAGAGCGAAATAATCTTAAGAGCTTGTGCACAGCCTGCTTCCTGAGATCTATAGCTGCAGATAATACCTTAGATTTTGAGCCTATATATAAAGGTTGTAATATACGGCACATTGTCGTTGCTTGGTAGTTAGGCTATAATTTAATTTAAAGGCTGTCATTTATTTGGTTTCATTCTAATTGAATGAGATTTAATTGCATTAAAAGTGCAGTTGCAGAACTAACTGCATGTGAGCTCAGTGTTTTACTAACAGCTGTGTAATTACAGTAAATGCAGGTTTAAGGTGTAATCCAAATGAAGTCTGAATTTCTATAATATTTTCAGTATTTCTGTGGTAAGCACTCTGACTTTGTGCTTAGCCTGTATGTTTGGTACACTGTGTTTGACTCGAGTCTAGACCAAGGTCCTGCCCATACTATATTTTTTGCCCATTTATAAAAATTAAGTGTGGATAAAACATGCAAAAAGTATAGATGTTAACACATGATACTACGAAACACTTGTTTTCAGTATAGCTGTACACGTATTTATGTCAGTGAAACCTGCAACATTTTTGTTGTTATTTTGGGTTTTTTTTTTGTTTTTTTTTTACCATGACTAGCGTTTTTAAATTATTACTTAACACTTTATTCGTTCCAAAATTTGGATTATGCTGTGGCTAGTATTCACTGAAATTTATTACAGGCGTGACAAATTAATATCCTTACTTATAACTCGTTAACAGATTAAAGCTTTGTATGGGCATGGCTTATTTCATTTTTCTCCTCCGACATTAAAACTATGACCCTGTCTTTCTGCTCTTGACTTGCGGACTGTGGTGAAGCTCGCCCTCAGCTGCCGGACCAGTCTCGTCTCGTGGCTCGACCCCTTCCTCTTCTACCCTCTCACTCCTTGACGCAGGTCTTTCTATTCTTGATTTTGGATCAACCTCTCCCTCCATATCTACAGTCTGTCCCGACTGTAACCACCCACCCTCGTGCACCTGTTTGCCACTTTTGCTCGCTTGTCTCTGAACATGGCATCTTGGAGGGGGTGCTGAGTAAAAAAAAAAAAAAAAGTTCTCTAAGAAAGCAATCCAGCCATTCCTCCATCCTCTCCACTTACCATGGCAACAAGCACCCGCTCATTCGTCACAGCGAATCGCAACAGTTTCACTGCATGGTGCATGACGCGCACTTCCATATCTTTCCCAGGACATGCCTCATTGATGGCTCAGTGGCAGAACGGAGCAGGGGGATGACAGATTAGACTTTTCACTTAGCCGGCATATGCTTTGCCTCGTTAGGAAAATGATGTCTGAGTAGGGGCATGGCACCATATTGCTGGTGACCCCCCCTCCTTTCAACAGCCACTCATCCTCTTCTCTGGCATGTGTGCGTTGCCCCCCTACCTGCACCCATACGCCGCCTGTCCTACATCTGCCTCCACTTGCCAGTCTTGGCCAGTGGAGAGACAAGGGGTCCAGAGCCATCAGGGTGGCAGAGACAGATTCTCAAGCGACTGTCTAAGATGCATTTGTAAAAGGATGCAGGCTGCAAAACATGATTTCAGTCATTGTGGTGAGATCTTAGAAAAGAAGATGCTTGTTTAAAATTAAGAGGGTTTTATGATCGAATTTTTTTATAGTTTATATAGACCAGTAAAATACATGTAAAACACATGCTGAACTTTTTCTACTTTGTTGATGAGCAAAGTAGTATATTTTTTATATATATATATATATATATATATATATATATATACACACACACACGAGTGTGTGTGTGTGTGTGTGTGTGTGTGTGTGTATACACACACACACAGTGTATATATATATATACAGTGTATATATATATATGAAAGATCACGTCATATCACATCATATCACATCAAGTCTGATTTCTTTATTTATTTTCCCCCTCAAAATTTTTCTGCAGCACGGTGTGGCAGGACTATGGAGTATATACTTTAAACATGCAGTGTGACTGACTGGAGATACGTGCAGATCTCCAAGTCATTGTGTATAATTAGGAAGACCCACACATTCTCAAAAAAAAAATACAGTTAGACAGCTGCTGGCTCTCAGGGGGCTTTCCGCTGGCAGGTTTTTCTTAAGAACTACTCAGTGATCAAAAGCCAAGGACCTGGTGGAAGCATTATAGAGATCCAATTAAATATTGCCGGCAGCTTGATTGGACTCTGAGTCACGGAGCCCCTTTACATGCATCCTTAAACAGACACCTTTTTCAGAGACTTATATGGGAATGGCACCTTTGGCTAGGAAAATATTTGTGAACTCTTTGGAATTGCATGGATCTTTGTGTGTGTGAAGAGCTCCAGAAGTGTAATAAAAACCCAAAGTCTCATTTCTCAAATAACTGGCTATACGGTCAAGTATTTTGTCTAGTCGTTGTAGTCACTGTTTGATACAACTATTCTCAAATGTTGACATTTATGAATGACATATATGTTAATGTTTGAACATTTAGCTAGTTGGAAAAAGGTCTTTTCTCCCCTCCGTTCATTACTGCGCTTTGGTGAGCGGGCTGGGTGTACAGTAGTTAATCTACATTCTAAAATATCTGCTTGACAAGCACTAGCGGTACTCTTGAGCAGTTTCAAGGGCATTCTTCTTGAACTAAATGAAGTTAATTTGACTTTTCACAAGTCTCCTGGGTATGGCAGCAATGCAGCAGAAGCCCTCAGAGCAAATCTTTTTTGGTATACTTAGACGAAGCAGCATGGCTAATTTGTCCTGGGGATATTGTACAAGGAAGACTGTCACGAGAACCAAGTTGTAGTGACAAGTCCAGGGGTTATTTTACAGTTACTGTTTTTTTTTTGTTTTTTTTTTACTGTCATATTGCACTAACCAGGTGTAGGTCATCTGGTTAGAGCAAAGCACTGTGTTAGCTTTCACTGCCTTTTAATGAATAAACAATTTAAATGCCCTCATTAACAGTCTGTGATGAGATCTGTACAGCTATCCTATGTGGGTCATATCCTGCCTCAATTGATTCACCTCCATGTCTCATTTCAGGCCCTAATTATCCTAGTCAGTATCCATTTTCGGACATCCTTCTCCGGTTAGAAAGATTTGAGCGGTGTTGACGTTAAACAATGTCCACCGCAAGTCTATTAACACGAGGCTTGTTCAGCTGCCCGAGTCAAGATGCAAAATGTCACTCATCATTAAAAACAGACGGCATTTACAAGAAGGGATCAGGGGAAAACAGAGAGGTTGGAGCGTGTTGGGTTGGACAGTAGCGAGCTAAGGGGGGTAGATGGGTGGGTTTGCTTAATGCTGTCAGATCGCTAACGCTGCCTGATCTCCTAATGTGACCTTTTGCAACTCTAATCCTTCTTCCACGTCTCCTGTCCATCCCTTGTCCCTGTTCCTCATCTCTGTGTGTGTAGGTATCTGGTGCCAGTGACCTCCCAGTTCATCATCAAGTGGCCTTCCTCCAGCTCGAGCCGGAATGTGACCTCTCGCAGTCTTTTCACCACCCGCATGGGCCACTTCTAATCCACCCTGGACACTTGCCGCCTCCTGGGAAGGAAAGGGGCACAGATCCCTCTGCTAAACCCCCGCCTTGGGGACTCTGGAAGCATGCGAAAAAGGGATTTTGCCAGTCCGCTTTATTAAATGTAGTCGTTGGTGCATCAGAGGCAGAAGATTAGGCAGCCTCTCCCTTGAGTTTGGCTTGTGCCCGTGGATCTCGTGGGGAAAAAAAGAAAGAAAGAAAATGAAGAAGGGGAAAAAAAAGAAAAAAAAACATTGTTTGCTGTACAGTTATCTCCTTTATTATACTGAAAAATATGACATCATGGATTTATGTCCAGGACTTGCGAAACAGTTTTGTCAATAACAGTGAATGTTTCAGTGAAATTTAGACGGAATGGGATTTGCGCGTATGCTCGTTTTTGAAGAAAGATAACATGCAATGCTTTTTTTTTTTTTCTTCTTCTTCTTCTTTTTCGCTGCTTGCAATGTTTGCCAATGGCCGGTGCTGTTTTTCCTTAACTGATTTTATTACATTTTGCCACAGTATGTAGTAGTACGAAGCATTTAGGAGTACAGAATGGTCCTGACATACTGCTCTTTTCCCTCAAGAGCCAGAATGGGTTAGAACCCTTGGTCTTCTGAGAGAGTAAAATTCTGCAGTGCTCCAGCCAATAGCGGGCACTTGTGTATGCCAATACATAGTCCTTTAAACTTGTGTGTTTTCAGCTGACGAGGGGGAAATCACTACACATCAGAAATACTTGAATTTATTTATACTATTTATTTGATTTTAAATCGTTTCATTTACATGCACTACTAACTTAAGGTTTTAAGACATATTTTCATTTTGTCTAAATATTATGGATGTTAAGTTTATTTTTTGTGATATACTAAAGGTACGAGAATGAGTTTTAAAGTACTGTAGGTCTTGGCTAAACTGCCATGTTTGTGTTTTAGCAGCTATGCCCTGTATTTTCTCTGCCTGTATGCAAGTGCCAGTGCAGATTGTGGCGTGCCAAGACTAAGCACAACCAGGAATGTGTTAATGGCTTCTAAATTGAGGTTAGTGAGTAATTAGAATGCTCTGTATGACAGTAGGTAGTGTTAGAATTTCAATTTGAAAAAGCTCCTGGTAGCTAATTTTCAGGTAGATTGTATTCTGTAAAAAAAAAAAAAAAAAAAAAAAAAAGCTAATGCAGGATGTTTTTGGTTATGTCCTTCAGCAGTCCTTTTTTAACAAATATGGCGATAATGTTATGCTAAGAAACTGATATGCTATTTTTCCCCCTCCTATCCCTGAGTGTCATTTCACTATGCCTGGATTTCATTCATGTTCATTCTAGATAACGATTTTTAAGTTTAACAGCAATAAAAGACTGATGGTTCTAGGTTTTGGGGCTGTATTTTATCATTATGTTGTCTCTGCCTCTTTTCTGCCCACTGAACTGAGTGACAACTTTGTCTTTGGACTACTTTCTAATGTTGTTGTAACATGAGAGATCTTGAGAATATCTAAATAAGCGACACACGCACTCATTCCTCAACCTGTGCAAAACTGACATTCTGTGTCATTCCACCCTGTCTCATGTGAAACTCAGAAGAGCAAGTGCATTACCCTTGTCGTGTCATGTCCTGACTCAAGGCCAGGGGAATAGATGTGATCCTATCCCTTATTTACACTAGCGCACTCAATTTCAGACTGCCAGCCATCTTTTTCTTGTCTCTGGCTTCCCTCCCCCTACATCACTCCTTCCTCCTATCTGTCAAGTGTGGTGCTGTAGAGCCATGACCTTGAAATTCTTCCATGAACAATGGCAGTCCTTTCTAAGCAACTGACTCAGAAACTTGAGGACTATTCCCCTGCCCTCTGGTGTTAAATCCTTGTCACCCAGCATGGTCAGCTAGCGGGACACGGGCTAGTTTCACCTGCAGTGAAGTGTGGAATCTATGTAGGTTCTTGCAGGTGACCCACTTACAGGATTCGTTAATACCATGGGTATCAGACTGTGTCTGGCTCTGATCACGTTTTGGGTGAATGCAATCAAAAAACCTATTTGTTTTAATCCTGCATTTCAGAAGGACAGAAATCAAGGGGCTTTAATCAAGACTTGTCAAAATAAGACATCCGGTGGCCTAATTTACACCCATACCTTCCCTGTCTTTATTTCTGGAAAACTCTCAAACATGTTTAAAAGTTCATTTCTGGGTTGTTTTAAAGGTTCTTGTCACTGAAGACCATAATCATGCGTGGCTTTCCCGAGTTGTGCATGACTTGGCCAATTCGAATTGCTATTAGATGTCACCAGGTTCTTGTCTCCAGCACCACATGGCCTCAACTGATGCTTTCTGAATGGATATTGTAGGAGAACATGTACTGTTTTCACCATGTGGTACACTGTAATAATCCTGCTCATGACTGGACCTGGAGTCCTGGGTTTATCTTACAAAGAGCACCTCAGCCCTTTGTTCCAGAAGCAGTATGACAGGCAGCATAAAATTCAAGTGACTGCCCTAAAGACCATCTCCTGAGTGTGCTGAGATAATAGATCTACAGATATAGCTACCTTCATGTACTGTGCTTTCAATAAAAGTGATGGCTTAAAGATTGAGCTTGCCTGTGTGCCCTGAACCAGGAAGAATCGCAAATTCACAAGCTCCTTCTCGGGGACAAATTAGCACTTCTGACGCAGCTGGGGCTCGGATCCGCAGAGCAGGATCACTCTCTTCCTCTTACTCGCTACCACTTGGGGAGCTTCAAAAAGCAGGAAGGAGCCCCACTGCTCCTTCTCAATGGTACAACAGTGTCAGAGTAGAAAGACCAAGCGTTCCCAGGGGACTGGTCTGGGAGTTCTTGTGGGGATTGAGACATCCTCGTGGAGATTATCAATATATCCCCTCCAGCCAGGCTCAGAGACATGAGACAGAGCTGCTCTGCCCATTAGTCTACTGCTGAGCTCACGGAACAAACAGCTGTCTGCTCACTCCGAGACCAGACAGACTCTATCACTCTCCCACCTTGATGTTGCATGCCAATGCACCGAAGGCTTACCTTCACTGAATTTGGCTAATTAGAAGTGATAGCTGTTTTTTCCTACTGTGTAATTCTGCATGGATACCTTTGGCTCAAGAATTATGTGGAGGGACGCTTGACCAAATGGAAACAGATTGATCCATTGACAAAGCACTCTGCCCTCCAGTCTCCCATTCTTCATGCTGTCAAGATATCCCAAGACTTTAAGGACAGATTCCTGATGTTGACCCAAGTGAAAGTATTGATCTAAAGTTCACAAATAGTCTTGGTGAGAGGACGTTCCCACCTCACACTGATTGGTTAACCTCCAGAGGCTTGGGGTGCTGGAGTATTCAATTATTCAAGTGGCAAAAACAGTCCTGTCAACCTATTGAATGTTAGTGGAATCTTGCTTCACTTGTTTTCTTGGCTTCTTGGGTTATTAAGTGTAGGTAATTGCATATATAACATTCATGATAGTTCTGAATGTAATTAATATTTACCAAAGCACACTGCTTGCTCTGGAAAGATGCATGTGAAGCTGGTCAACAAGAGAGCTATGTGGAAAAAAGATCTTCACTAGCTTAGCCTTTGGATATTCATTGTTTTGTTTTTTCCCCCCCTCATATAGAAAACTGGTTTTGTACTGATCCTGTTAATGGAAATCAAGACCAGATGCGTTGCACCTTGTTTTCAAAGCCACAGTATGTCGAGTCCAGTCATTTTCTGAATTGATGGTTATTCACAGTGGCCTGGCCTGCTTACTTCTGTTCACCTACCATTGCACAATAAGGGCTGTCAGAGTGCTCTCTGGATTTCAGAAAACGCTGGATAGAATCTTAAGAAGGGCAGCAGAAGGTCAGGGTGAAGCATAAATAAACAGTATATAACCAGGGTTTAAACCTTTGCTCCATGCCTAGACTTCAGTTCCCGCTTTGTGAATATTTTTCCTCATATCGGACATCTTCACACAATTGAAAGGTCAAACATTTGCTAGCAAAATTAACTCAGATCTGAAGCTGCGAATCTGACAGATTTTTGCCTGTTATTTTTAAGGTTTTTATTTTTCCAAATATTGGCTAAAAGTAATTTATTTTCACAAGCTGACATGGTTCTCTTGTTTTACTGAATGTGCAAAAAGAACCAAAAATGATCCAACAAAATAACATTCCTATCAAAATAAACACGTTTTCCTGTTGTCCCACCAGGGAACCCCTTAAAGGTTGTATGTCGATCCTTAGAACAGAGGATTTCCCTTTCAAAGAGAGTTTCAATTCAGATCCTTTAGGAAGAAAAAAAGCCCCTAACAATCCCAAAATCCCGCCCCTCCCACCATTTTTCTACAAATGTACTGTTTTTTCTCCTGATTTCATTTAAGAAGGATAAGCCTTTATTTATCACACATACATTACAGCTCAGTGATTTTTTTTTCCCCCCCACATATCCCAACTTGTTAGGAAGCTGGGGTCAGCCATGATACTGCACCCCTGAGGGGGTGCTTACGGAGGCAGTTGGGCAGTGTTGGGGCTTGAACCACTGACCTTCCTCTCAGTAACCCAGCACTTTAACTGGTTTTTCCCCTTTTAACTTGACAGATATCCCTCAAGTAGATTTTACACTTTACTGCAGACTTGTGTTGTTTTTCTGTCTCTGTCTCATTTTGATTCGCGGAATTTTTTGGCTCTTGCAGGACTCTGGAATATAAAATATAATTTAAAAAAAGTTAATTCAAACATTAAAAGAACATTTAAATCCAAATAAATCAGTATGCACTGTATTTCATCAGCAGATGAATACACAGTGGCGGTGTACGCTGCTTCCGCTTGAGCTAGTAAACAGGCTGTAAACAGGAAGTGACCTCACCGGCAGTAAGTACGCAT
>JAQLOM010000007.1:5744701-5755776 GCA_030068315.1 Chrysichthys thysi | reverse complement strand
ACATCAAACTTTGTTTTTCGTCCTGACTCAGTAATGCAGAAATTGGAAAAATAAATACCTAGAATAAAATTTGTACATAAAAAAATAGGGTGCCTAAGACTTTTGCACAGTACTGTGTATAATATAAATAACAAAATCAGGCGGAAAAGCCAGGTGATCACGAGGGAGCGCTAGGATTGGCTAGGGTGGCTGTAAACGGGAAGTGACCTCACCAGCAGTAAGTACGCATGTACAGTTTTATGTTGTTAAAATTACATAGGTTTAAGAGTGTAGAAAGTGTTTACGAGTATAGGATGTGTTTGTAAGAGTGTGGAAAAGGTTAATAAGAGAGTGGAAATGGTTTATAAAGCCTAAATAATAAATGTGACTGCGCTACTTCGCGGATTTCACCTGTTGCCGGGGGGCCGGAACCTAACCCCTGCGATAGGTGGGGGTTCACTGTATTCTTATGCCCATGAGGGTTTCCTCTGGGTTCTCCAGTTTCCTCTTTCCTCTCAGAAACCTGCAGCTAGCTGCATTGGCTATGCTAATTGATCCTAGGTGTGAATGCTTGTCCATGATGCCCTGTGACGGAGTGACCTCCTATCCAGTGTTTGTTCCTGCCTAGTCTAGTGCTCCCAGAATAGGCTCTGGACCCACTGTGACCCTGACCAGGATAAAACTGGATGAATGAAGATGAATGGCTGAAAAAATAACAGTGAAACTTGCAGTCTTCAATCAGTGGGACTTTCCAAAATTTCCATTTACCTGAACTCACTCTTTGGTATTTGCCCCTGCTGCAGCTGTCTTTTGGACCTCATGCCAATCAGTAAGTCTGGCCAGCCTCCACTGGAAGTCAAAAATTAGGTTAAGCTCTGCTCAGAGTCAGAAGATTTGAAGCTTTTTGGGCTCTGGTTCAAGAGTGCCAAGCGGAGATTCGGGAATTTGGGAAGCCGATTTAGTTCAACAGGTGGCTCTGTGACCTCATTCCACTGCAGAATAGTGGTCTATTGACCAGAAGGCTAATGGATTCAAAGTCTAATGAGTGAAAAGCAGCTCAAAATTTTGGTGTGTTCACCCAAATTTTATTTCATTATTAATATGTCATAGTTTGGCATGTCTAGTTTAGGTTTTAGCAAATTAGTCACCACCTTCTGTTTTTGTAGCATGAGCTCAAATATTGGGCTAAATATCCGTTAGTCTTTTCTACTTATGCAGTGTTGCATCACTCACATAGACATACTTACCCCGCATAGGCAATATTAGTGTTGCAGTGAGGCCAAGAGATCCAGAAATTTCTGATGACAAGGGCAGTGCAGTAGTCTAGCATGAAATCAGTTTGGTAAATATAGCTCTCTGGTAATATAAATATAGCCGTCTGTCATCTTTTACTATTTGATGAGTCAGAGGCAAAAGGATTTTCAAGGAATCATTCTGGGGATAGCTGCCTGCGGAGGATGCAGACACATTCACTCTGCATGCCGTCAGACCTCTTATTCACTTTTTACCTTCACTTGATCCGATGGGTTGGGACTGAAATATTGCACAGGCATATACCTTGGGAGGATTTTCAACCTTAATTCAATTTTCGATTCCAGTGAAAGACACTGTTTAACAACAACAACAACAAAAAAAAATGTAAATAAATAAATGGCTTGTTGTGTGCTTTATATTAGGTCAGGAGTTGTATTTCTCTACTTGGCTTTTATTGGGTCGCATTTATCAAGCTGGATCCCAACAGATTTATTCCTAAATTGTCCGTGGGAGCATTTACATAAGAAATGTGGTATTCCTGAAAATCCGGTTAGCTCACAGGGAAAAAAACCCCCACTGGTATCCAACTTGAGCTCCTGAGTTTGTGTGAGGAAACTCACTAATGTGAACCTTGATTGATAGGCTTCAACAGGTAACGGTAATCTTTTCATATTAATGATATGAACTAAAGCAATCCACAAGAAAACCATAAATTAAAGGCAAATTAAAGTATTTTTAAAGCATGAACAGTTACGTTGGGCCTACGCTAGCCGACAAGCTGTAGTGGTTGACTGGATTTAGTGTCTTTGAGGTGCTCTAGTCACCGTTTTCTCATTTTTAGCTTTCTGTGAGAGCCGAAACACTCTGCACTTTATGGGTGATTGCCAATTATCGACATGCATGTGCAAGTACGAAGAAAATTAGCTGGTGGGAATTTTTAGTTTAGTTGGGCCTATGAAACCATGCACACACAATTTTCCTAAATGACTTGTAAATGAGCACTGCTGTATACAGACTTTTGCCTTGGTTGTTGGGAAATAAAAGAGCCTCAGTGAAATCACTTGCTTGTTAACATTGTATTAACCTGGCTAATGTCAGGTTATTTGCTGGATTTAATGAGTTAAAATGGATTCCAACGCAAAGAAAATACCAAGAAGACACGAGACATCAGCCCTTCAGACTTATGGTTTTGCCATAATACCGTGGCACTATTTAAGTTCTGCAGAATTGCTTGATGCTGATGGATTTATGCTGAGAAGCGTTACGCCTGCTGGAGAGAACTTCCAAAACATGTTTTCATGCTTCCACAGGGGGACATTGCTCTTTCCCTGCAACCTTTCTTAATGTTCTCTTAACATTCATAGAGCTTGTATTTCTTACAACACTGTCATTAGCCATACAAGACATGCAGTCCAAAGGCATTCTGTTGCTTTATGAGGGTTTTATTTTTCTTTTTTTTTTTGGTTGGTTTTGTTTTGTTGCACGAGTCTCTCCAGGCAAAGTTAAGTTTGGTTGAACATGTCGTGTGTTCGTGGGTATTTTTCTCTCTGTTAAAAGCAGTTAATAAATTAGTCCGAAATATTGCGTTAAGGGGAATAAAACAGCGTATACTTATTTATATACTTAATTCGATTTTTGTGTGAATAAACAATGAGCAATCCTTAGCTGTAAATGCACGAGAACTGAATGTCTTAGAGCTGCCCCTTCTTCTGGGTGATGAGACAAATTGCTGCTTGTGATATTAATTGTGTGTAGCGACTCCAATGACGGTTATTACAGCCTTTTTGTTTTCATTCGTTTCTTTTATACCGCACAGTCTTCACATAACCCCCAGATACAGACCCGTATTTGATGCACACTGATCACAGAGTTGGTGGTAGATTTTGAAGCTCAAAAAGACAAACCTCTACAGTCGTGTATTCTATTGGCATCGATTTTCATTTCAAATCAAGACGTAGCTAGAGATTTCACTTCGCATGTCGACGAACCGAGTTGTGTTTGTGTTGAGAAATTTATTTTTAAGGCTTCCACTTACACTGAACTGATCTCTTGCTTCTTCAGCGTAAATCCCCTTCTGCTGCGACTTAAAATCTAGCCTGGGTTTGAGTCAAAAGCTCCGGGGAACGCTGTGCATAAAGAAGTCATAAATAACACTCTTATGATAAGAGTTCCTGAATGTATTATGTACGTGCTTGGGAGGGGGGAAAAGGACACATGGTCAAGTGTTCAGTGGCTGCGACAGCGCCGAGACAGTCAGGTGGGCTCCCATCCTCTCACAGCGAGAGAAAGATTCTGTCTCCATTCGAGCACCCAGGAAGCCATCGTTTATGCCCTCTTGTCTCCAGCTCTATGGCCGGATAGTCTACCAGATCAATTAAGCCGACACCACGGAGACATCATAAAATAAAAAACAGCCTTAAAAAAGGAACACAAAAGCGAGCTATTTAGCAAAAGAGTTAAAAGTTCGAACAAATACCGAAATCATTTTGTATAGTTCGCAATGCAGCCCCAGCGGGGCACAAGCCAGTGTCTTTTCGGACCGGTCCCAAGCCCGGATAAACGCAAAGGGTTGTGGCAGGAAGGGCATCCGACGTAAAACTGTGCCAGAAATATATGCAAATTATTTCTGTGACTCACATACCGGATAGATCGAGGCCCAGGTTAACAACGACCGCAACTGGGGCTGTCGACCTACAAGGTGCCGGTGGAAATTGGGCTACTGTTGGTAGAAGAAGGAGAGGAGGAATGTGTGTATGGATGTAGTGAAAGAGGACCCAAATTTAGTTGGTGTGAGAAAAGATGATTACAGAGAATAGAGTTAGATGGACGCAGATGATTCGACCCCTGAAGGGAACAGCCGAAAGGAGGAGTAATAGTACTAGTAGTATTTTGTATAGTTCGCAATCCATGCAAAACAGCAAAATATCATCTGTTTGTTAATGATCACACAATAATATCCACCAAGGATGTAATATTTTCTAGTCTGCAGGTCTAACGGTTGGTTCAGCTTGGGCTGCTGTTTAGGAGGGATATCAGGCAGTTCTAGAAAGAAGCACATGTTCTATTGCAATCAAAGAAAAACAGCTCAAGAGCCTCTTGTGTAGGTAAAAATAGCACAAGGTCTGATCAATGCAACGAGAGAGGATTTTAAAATCCTGATTACAATGCCGGGAATGCCGGCAGAGACCTGGTGGAACTTCAGGAACAAACCTGCCTACATCTATGTAGAAATGACATCGGGTGGGTTTCATAACCCTAAGGTTTGTGCTTATCCCAGGACTCCTGTTCCCAATGTTCTCATGCTGAACATCCTTTCCACACAGTAACGTTTGCCTTTACACCTATACACTGTAACATAATTCCTTCATGAGTCTGGTTCTTCTCGACATCCCTTCCTCATGTCGTCCCCTTGCCGCTGTTAACTTTGCCTTGCTCGTTAAATGTCTTGATCTTCGTCTGGGTTTCTGTAAATCTACTTTGTGACGATGTCTATCAAAACCCATGCCTGTTGGTAAAACCGCTATACAGTATATAAACAAAACTGAACTGAATTGCTTTACTGAAAAAGCTTTTACAAAATAATAGCCTATTCAAGACTTGCTGTATATCCCACCCATTCAGTCCTAAGGTAAACAAATCATTTGATCCAGCTGTGCCTTGGTCCAGATGTTCAGCTATGCAGGTCTTGGTACAGCATTGACTCATATTCCCTTGACCCTAGTTGACTCGTTCTCAGCCTCCCACAAGCCCGGTAAAACAAACGGTACCCCTGACCCACTCCGACAGGGTGTTTGGAGATACGGTCAGCCGCGTCCAGCCGTGAGATGTCCTGCTGCGAGAGCCACGGGGATGTGGACGGGTCACGGGCCACTACACCCCACACAGAGCCACGGAAAGATACAAAGCGAAGAAAAGGAAAAGAATATGGTTTGAGTGTAGAGCAAAAAATTGGAAGAGAGTGCAGGGAGAACCTGAGAACATCCCAGCTGCAAGTCCCATCCACCCCTACTCTTCTCATTAACCTTTGAGCACCGGCTAGTGTGTACAGGGATTGTTTTCACCAAACTGCTCAAGCCATCAACCGAGTGGCAGCTGATATGCGGTTTAATAAAAGTCTTGGCGCCCCTTTTCCCATTCCAGACATCAAAAGAACTTCAAATGGCTTGATGTTGCACACAGCAGGGATGTTACTTTTGAGCAGTGGCTGTAGCCTCTTAGGACAAAGTGACAGGTGATGTCTAAAATCATCAGACACTAGTCGTTATGTGAATCAACAAACGTCAACATCCATGGTGCTCTGAGAGTTTCTAAAAAGCAAACTGAGAAAAAAAAAAAAAACAAAAAACAACCCTGAAGGTCAACTCATCATACACTGCTATATGCTCTCCAAGGCCTGCTAACATCATGCTGCTACTGTTGGCACAGTTTACTTACAGCATGAAAAAGTGTTGCGCCATGAAAACAAGCACAGCATATTATCCTCATGTTTTTGCTACTAAGTAATTCTTGTCCGAAACTGAACAGTGCCTCTGAATTGTTCTTCGCTGACACTTAAAAGCAAACACGCTTTTCAACTTAACGTTCGGTAACAAGGAGCAGGTTGTAATTACATGCTCCCATATTTCTCTCATTTTTTTCTGATTGATATATCCCATCTGACAGCTTTTCCAACAGAATCGGGGCCTCGGCTGCCAGGAAATCACAAAGTAAATGAGCTGAACACAGCTCTCATTATGTGTCCAGGCTGCTCTGCTGTTACTCAGCTCCACCGTGGTGGACAGATGGTCACAAACACTGGCCAGGCATTTCCTGGTCACCTGAGTGCTGAGGGCCAACTCCTCGTGTGCCCACTTCCTGCTCGCCTTTGAGGGTCCTGAGAAGGGTCATGATGGCCTGATGTGCAGAGGGAACCATACCGGGATATTTGTTATTCCGCTTAAGTCCTCTTTCAACCCTGGAGGATATCAGGCCACCAACGTCTTCCAGGATTTAAGAAACTCCAGTTCACATGATGACCATCTGAACTCTGGACTTGAACTTGCAAGATTAAAAAAAGGTCATGATTGGGATTCAGCCGTGTTTATTTTCACATATATCATCAAAAGTTGCTAACAATACTCTGGCTAGCTTTTAGGAGGATTTTATTGTTCATTTGACACCAAACATGGTTTCATTACTTCAGAGACAGGACCCTTCTGTTTTCCTTCTGAACCGCCGAGCAGAGATTACTTTGTTATGGGAGTCGAGATAAGGTTTGAATTATGAAGGGAAATATTTACCCAGCCAGAGCAATATTACTCTCCCCCTTTTAGCTGTTCCCCACATTCATGAAAGGGAAGAGACAATAACATGAAGGAGTGGAAGATCTAACTTCATTAGTTGCCCGGAGTAATGAAGGCAAGTGAAGATCACTGACTCAGATAGACCAGTATACAAACACTGACTTTAATGCACCTGACCAATTTATTGCACCTTATTGCATTTACCAACATCTGAGATGAAACACTGACATGCTTCGGCTTTGTCCTCCTGAGCAGGTACGTCGATCTCCAGGGTCAAGCCCTCTGAATAGTAATAATCCATTGGGAAGGAGATTTGCTCTGGGATTACTGCTCTGAAAAATGTGCAAAATGCCTCCCAGCGATAGTGAGGCACTTCTCTTTCCCTGGTGCTACACAGCAAAATTACCTGCGCTAATATAATACCTACAGAGTTAAACAGTTCTCCGAGGTACACTATGCAATTATGTCCATCAGTATATGCTGTAAGTGTTCATTTAAGCTGAATGGTTTGAAGAGCTGCGATCTGGTCCTTACTCCTTAAAATATGGGTATAAAGGTGAAATAAGCATTATATTCATAAGAAATGGGAGACTATGATTTTTTTTAAAGAAATGAAATAAATAAATAAATTATTATTATTATTTATTATTATTATTGTTATTATTACTACACCACCACCACCCCAGTAATAATAATAATAATAATAACAATAGTAATAATAATATTAATAATAATAATAATAATAATAATAATAATAATAATTTACATAAGAGTTTAAAAAATTGCTCTCACAGTCAGGGGAAAGATTAATGCTTTTTCAAACAATTATTACATCTGATTTGTAGAAGTAGTAGTAGCAGTAACAACAGTAATAATAATCATTATTATTATTATTATTATTATTATTATTACTACTACTACTACTACTACTACAACAATAAGAATTAGAAGGGGGAAAAATGGCTTTCTCCGTGGTTGCTCTCACAAGTCAGGAGAAAGATGAACAGCTTTTCAAATTATTGTGACTGATTTGAGTAATACTACTACTACTACTACTACTACTACTAATAATAATAGTAATTGAACTATTAGAATAAAGAGATCTTTCTCCATAGTTCTTTCCGCAGTTGTTCTCGCACTTGGGAGCAAGATTAATGGTTTTCCAAACATGATTAATGAGTCCGATTCATGATGACAGACTCCAAGTGACACGTTACAGGTGTGGGACTCGCCCACCCCCCTTTCGGCGTCTTCCTTTTAACAAAGACAGAAACAGCTGCCTCTGCGCATACCACTTTACCCCCTCAATCAGCTGCAAAGCACCAAGACTTTTTGTAAGAGATTATCACAAGGCGCAGCCTTAGACTGTGTTGATAAACATTTGTCAGGTTCGCCGGCAAAGTTTTGGTCCGACGGGTTCGCCGTCAAATCCTGCAGCTTACACGGCCCTTAGCGACCACAGGAGAGGCCGGTGGAGTGAAAGAAACAGTTAAGCTGTCATCTACAGATTGGACATGCAATGGCGTGCGGGACATTTGGTGAGCAGTTGGCAGGATCCTTGGGAAATATCAAAGAGCCTGAAAAAAACAACTGCAAATGGGTTTTATGTTACAAAGTATGAACTGACCCAAAATGACAGGAAACATCAATAGGGAGCTTGTGTTTCCAAAACATTTAATGAGAATCTTACAGTGTGCTCCTTGTGCAAACAGGTTTTGCTTGCTTCTGTCAGTTCCTGGGAAGCAAATGAAAAATCTGTTTGGCTCCAGGGTGGGTATTACAAAATGTCCAAGTTTTGGGATGCAGTGCACAAACATTAATAAGGATAAGTAGCCTTTAGGCATGAATGTAGCCATTTTATAGCCAGCACTCACTGGGACAGCTATTGAAAAACAGCGATGGTGGAACGAATTCTCAAATTAATCTTCGCATTATGGTGGAATGGCACAGCAATTTATAAGGGCCCACGAAAAGTCATTACAGAAGCAAACATCAGTCTTCATTTGTTGCAGCAGCATTATCAGTTTAATTAATTCAGGATTAGGCTTTTCTGCAAACTCGGATGGGGGAAAAATTCCGTAGTTATTTGCCGTGGACGGGCCAAGCAAGACATCTTAGCGCGCCTTTGAGTTTGCTAAAAAGAATAGCAGCAAATGTCTAAAACCCCCATTGTGTATTGAGGCTCCCCTTTACCTCCCCATTCACCACCTATTGCTCCTCTCCAAGAAATGAAAGAGAGAGAAAAAGAGAATGCACGCACAAATCATTCTGCTCTGTAAATGGACTTGACAACCTCAGATATTGCCTCACCTCCCCCAAAAGAGCTCAGTTCTCACTGCAATTTTGAAAGGCAAGGATAGCTGTGCTACCGCTGCACAACCCGCGACTGCTTTCACTCATTGAAACGACTGACTTTGGCACGTACGCGCCCACTGACAGGTGAAAGCGGACTGTGGCAGGTTTTTGAAGACGCACCTTTCTTTCTGCCTGCTAAAAACAAGGGTAACAAAAATGAGGTAAACAAGAACATTTTGGGGGGTTTTTTCGCCATCAGATTTTCAGCGGAACGACCATTGCAATGATTTGAAAATCAGGACGATTTGTATTAGCCAACCGGACATTGCGAGAAATGAAAACAAATGGAAAAAAAGACAAAATGTTTGCCTATTTTAGGAGCGGGGGGGGGTGGCGGTGGCGCGGTGGTGGTAAAAAAAGTGCCGAAAGAAAAGGTTCGGTACAGTGCCAGGGAATTTGAATGAGATGGGCATTGCAGCCGTATAAAAAGTAGGACGGCGCAACGAAAAACGAAATGGCGCCGCAAGAAACAAAAATGGCAAAACGTGAAAAAGGCTGTCCTACGAGGTAGTAAAGAGGGGGAAGAAATGAGAGTTGGGGCAGTCCCAGGGAATTTAATTCAGACGGCCATTCCAATCATACGAAAAGCAGGGCAACTCGTTTTGGCAAACAGAACAACACAAGAAACAAACAAACGGGGGGGGGGGGAGCGTAAAAAGGTTGGCCTAGGAATAACTAAAAAGGGTACGGAGAGATTTAGTGTACTGCCAGAGAATTTGAATGAGAAGGCCGGTCTGATCATTTAGAAAGCAGGTCAATTTATATTGGCAAAGAGAACAACACAATGAGGTATAAAATAGCAAAAAAAAAGGGAGAGAAGTGCACAAAGGGTGCCTAGGACAGGCTAAAAAGGGTACCAAGAGCGATCTAGTCCAATGCCATGGAATTCGAATGAGCCTTATCAAATAAAGGCGAACTCATATCGGCCAACAGAACAACAAAAAGGAAAGAAAGAAAGGGCAAATAAAGGGGCATAAATTGGAGCAACGTCGGCCTAGGAATAAATAAAAAGGGTACAGTGAGAGAGAGATTTAGCACAGTGCCAGAGAATGTAAAGAAATGATCTTTTTACTGATGTACCAAGCAGGGCAGCTCAGGTCAGCAAAAAAACAACAACAAAAAAAAAAAACCCAGCACCACAAAAAAGGCAAAAAACCAGAAAAGAAATACTGCCTTATAAAGTAATAACATCACAGCTCTTCACCTATTTGCTGCTACAAAGTGGGCTTTGCAGAAAAAGAACAGAGAGAGTAAAACAGAAATCTGTGCAGGTCGAGGCAGAACAAGGACCTCATGGACCGCTAAACCTGGCTGAAGCAGAGGTCCCGTGTAGCTCTGTGTGCAGGTTGGTTTCTAATCGGACGGCGGGACTGGGGCTGCTTTATGATGTAGTACTGGGCTAAACCAGATGGTGGTGGTCTCCGCTCTCACTCCATAAATCACCCACTCATCTGTCCTCTCTAGCGTTATTCATTAAAGCGGCCCAGAATAATAAGTCCCTAAGAAACTGGGAACACGTGATGAACTTAATAATGTATGTGTGTGTGTGTGTGTATATTATATATATATATATATATATATATATATATATACACAATCCCCTCCCTTTCACTCTTCTACTCTCTCTACATGTCCTCCAAAAGCTGAAACCCTCCAAGTCTTGCTCCCATATACACAAACACACACACACACACACACACACACACACACACA
The DNA here is from genome assembly GCA_030068315.1 of Chrysichthys thysi. NCBI lineage: Eukaryota > Metazoa > Chordata > Actinopteri > Siluriformes > Claroteidae > Chrysichthys > Chrysichthys thysi. Next base: position 5,745,193 of record JAQLOM010000007.1, on the reverse strand, counting down.
CACATACCATTGCCATGAATATGGTAATCATGTTTGACATATTTCTGTTTTACTCTACTTTGAAACACGAAAAGTGAATTATTCGCAGTCAGATCCGACAGCTCCGTACGTTCTGGCCGTAGCCCTGCAGGACTATTACACTATTTAATGTGATGACAGGAACGTAGTTACGCCCCCAACTAGCATTTTTTTGTACTCTATCCATTTTGGCACGACAGTAAAGTTCCGTGTCAGACGCACATACTCACATATCCAAGTCTGTTTAAAAATCAGCAAGTGCAAAGCTCTCCGTTTGCCTGAGCTGGCTTTTTTTTTCTTTTTTTTCCCTGTTCATTCCGCTCTGCAGGGCAGCCAAGGATTTTTCTGTGGAGTGTCTTTGACAAAGGGGAAACATATAGTTTGAGTTTATGCAGATGTCTAAATCACACACACACACACACACACACACACACACACACACACACACACACACACACACACACACACACACAC
>JAQLOM010000007.1:5716439-5728939 GCA_030068315.1 Chrysichthys thysi | reverse complement strand
AAATGGTTTCTAAAAATATTTCAAAAAGTTGATGTGCTGGGAACCAGCACCTATGCAATACAGTGACAATAAATCAAAGTAGGTTTATAATTGTATGTGTAGTGATACTAGATATAGTGGCTAAATGCTAGCTTCTTTTCCTGACCAGATTTGAGTGCAGTCTGTGAACGCCACCTTAGGAGAAACTTAATTCCCTGTCATGTTCGAAATTCACCTCTTATATTGTGATTCATGATAAAATATGTTACTCATTTAGCTTACAAGTGCTGTTCTCTATGTAGCAAACCAGCCAGATTTGTGAGTTATAGTGACAATAAACTGGTCGAACACAGGAATACGCTGACACTGTTTATTTTAAAGGTACTTTGAGGACATATTTTATATTTGGAGTTCTGAATTTTAGAGAACTTTGGAGTTTAACTGAATGTTAAATATAAGATGTAAAACGCTGTTGAAGGAATTTTGCCCGAAACATCCTGTTTCACTGGAAAATACGCTGGACTACACTGAAATTTTTCTACATCTGTGTCCACTACAGTGAGAAAGGAAGGTATTAAAAAAAAACCCTAGATCTTATTTTTTATAAAGTCCCATTTTTGGATCAGTTAAGTCCTTAAATATGAAAACGTAAGTCTTTTGTGAAGCATTTGTTCAATTGTTTTCCTTAATAAAAATAGACATTTTGTCATTTTATTTAACCTTTCACCAGTGTAATAAAATCATAAAGACATCCAGGTGTTCAAAAACATTTGACTAGCAGTGTAGCTCACGTCGCTTTTTTTGTGACACATTCAAACCAAGAAATTAAGCTGGGACTTAGGAGGTGGGGATGCTCTACTTTCTCCGTTGGGAATAAATGCAAGAACACCACAGTTCAATTTAGGTGTTATTACAATTCTCATTAACACTGATATCATGGAAATGTGACTAAAACTAGTTTTCAATATATCTTTTACTACCTAAAGGGCTTAATTTAAGTAACCGCAGTTGGGTGGTCGGACCTCAAGTTTGGAGTTTCACTCATTTTGGTAGTAAAATTCTAATCAAAATCTGATTCGGATTCTTTTCTGGTGACGCTACATGATACAGTATAATCCTTTAAATGAGAAAAATGCAAACATTTTCCCATAATGATGACACGCAGCAGTTACATTTTGCAACAAAATGAAAAGAAAACTCTGTAAAGCAATATAGAGCTGTATTACAGCATCGTTATCATTACCACCATTATGTCATGCTATGATTTACATTTCCACTAAATGATTGTACTGGAGCTCATCTTTACATGTCATTCACATACACCAAAAGTGCTCATGCTCAGAGGTTAAATTGGCATAGGGTGTGTTTGGCTTCTCAGGGGAGCTAAACTCCCTCAACCCCAACACCATAATTTTTCCCAGGTGCATATTTTGATAAAGCTAAACTGTCTAAAATGACCTAAAAAAAAAAAGGCCTTAAAATGTTCGTTATTTTACCTCTTAATGCAATTCATTCATGATTCTGCACAGAGGTCACTGTTGCTTGAATGTGAATCATTAGCTCTGAAGCACGAATATATCATTTACACTCTCTGGTTCTTATGCAAATAATCATAAGTGTTAGTTAAACATTGCTGAAAAGAGTGTGTGGAGTTCAAAAATCTACACATGCGAATCATGGATTACCTTAGTTCACCATATGTGTTTGGATAACTTGGGACAGTCTGGTGAAAACGGGACTTGGAGTAATGTTGGTTGAGAATGCAACTAAACGAAACATCATTACTATACACATGTTCATGGAGAAACTGTAGCTAGCAAAAATTATATACACAAATCGCCACTTTAGTGGAGCTTGCTGCAGACTACACAACCTTTCTGCTGACTCTGACTGCAACTATACAGACTCCGCACAGGGCCACAAATCCAGCTTCATTACTCCTTTTGTTCTTCAGTGGAGAAAATCAAGGCAATAGATACAGCAGAGTTTAGGATGGCGTCATAACACAATGCTGTTATACTGTAATTAATGTGTTAGAACTGGTGTGTGATAGGCACTGAATGTAATCTTAGGTAAGGGGGTATTCATAGTTTTTTTTTAAAAATCCGGCATAATTTCAATTCTGATTATATAAATTAATAGATTGAAATACAGATTAGCCGACATATATGGAACAATTAGCTATGCGCGAGCTGCACATGCCGTTCATAAATTACAGATGTATCCTGATCTCTCTGTGTATAGAAAATCCTATATTATAATTAAAATCTACTTCCTATACAGGATTGTCAGTGTGAGCCCCTTTTTTCTGGTTGTTCATAAACTTTTGCCTGGCCCTGCTGTATTTGTGTCCAGCACGTTTTCTGGCCACAGAGTCATCATACCAAATTTAACCACAACTCAGGTGCTATGAAATCCTAATCAAACTCAGACATTTAAGCCAAATTACTTGTAAATTCCATTAAACCTGTTGAGTTCTTCCCAAAGGTTCCATGGCTGAGTTGGAGGTGTCTGAATTTTTTTTTTTTTTTTTTTTTTTTTCCTCAAACATAATCTGCTAATTATATCCAGGTCTGCAGAAATATGTGCAAAGCTCCTCCTAGACTTTGCATTTCAAGAAAGAGATAAGAACTAAGGGATCAGGCAACTCATTAGAAGTCTAATCCTCCAAATGAAGTCTCCTGACGTTGCTCACAGCAGCTTTGGGTGAGGACCTCTGCTCATAAATAGGAACTGCCAGACTAGCCAGTAAATTGTTCGGCTAATATGGGTGCCAATAAATATATGCTACTGCAATATGTTCCAAGCAAAAGATCCAGTTAATTAGCCTACAGTTTTAACCCAATGTGAGTGCCTATAAATAACCACATCTTGAAAAGGCAATCCACTACATGATGTAAATTTAGGATTTTACAGAAAACTAGTATGGAGACCATAATGATGATTGGGCAGTGATGTAATGTTTTTTGTCCTTGTAGTTCTTGTAGACTCAGTGATTTGAAATGAATCGTGAGCTACCAAGTTAAAATAATAAATGTCATAATTTGTGCGTCCATGTTGGGTGAACTGGGCAGACGTTACAGCAGAAATTATAGGAGAAGAGAGACAGGTACGGCTCACTGACTTATATTTATATTTTATTTATATTTTTCTATCTTCATCTTCAGCACCTAATCATTACTGACATATAGCACCGATGATCGCAGACTTTCGTTAATCAATCTTGTAACCTTGATTTAAGGTTCAGTAATGAACAATTTATTAACAAATGATACATTGTTGACAAATTAAAGATTAGGTTTGAATCAGTGATCAGTAAATGAATAGTTATTGTATAATATCTACAGTTCATATAAAACACTCTGGGATATGCTGTTATCGCACAAACAATCAACATTAGGATAATTTAGGAAATCTGATGCAAAGTGGATTATTTTCCGATACTACAAGTGCTTTATTTCTCTCATACCGTAGAGATTTTCCAGCGATATTTACTTTAACACATCCCACTTTATGTCCATTTATTGCTCTATTTAATGTTATGGAACATCTGCCAAACAAGATTAATCCCTTACATTATAGCAGCTATAAACAGTAATTCCCTCACCAGTCTCTCTTTTTTTTTTAATTAATAAAAAAACCCCTGAAACAAATCTATATTAAAACAAACAACATTTTCATAAGTACCAGCACATTAACATCAAAGTATGATTTGAATTGCCGCTGGCACTGCTGTCAGTGCCGAAACCCTTCTAACCAATCAGATTTGAGAATTCAACAGCGCTGTGGTATCAAAAGTAATTAGCCTAAAACTTTATTATAAAGGTTTCCTAATAATGATCGAATGAATTTTTTTTTACATGACTTTAACAATAATACCTTTAATGTTGCTTTTATTTTTAAAGTTATGAATATTCTTACATCTGCGGAGCTCAGGGCCTCATAGTACACTTCCCCGTGTATTTTTAAGCTTCCTCTGCTGCCAAAACTCCTCAACATCTTAATAATGAGCTAAGGAGGCCTTTCCTCAAATCAGGTGGTTTGGGAGCAGAAGAAAAATCCTGGATCGTTTGCAAAGGCAGTGGAACCCGCGGAGTGGAGTTACGAAACCATGCTGAGTGTTTACATTTTTAGTGTGAAATTGTGAAATGATTGTATTTATTGTAATCTGTTTAGTAATCTATCTGCAAGAAGTTACCATCTTTAATTAGTAATCTCTATATGCTTTGAAATAGTTTATTAATGAACATTAAATGTAATAAACGCTGCCTACCTTTATTTTCATAAGCTTCATTGTAGTTACTGAAAAAATATGCTATAAAATGGAAGTGAATAGTATTCTGGGAGTCCTAGCTGGTAAATATATAATGTTTCCAGATGTGGGTTGTAATTAATCTATGCCAAAAGGAAGTAGGAGGATGCCCACTCTTCTCTACAAAATGAAATAAATTAAATGCACTATAATATATGAACAATATGCTACAGTATGTAATCGTTGAGGAAAGTAATGTGAGTATCCTCATGAAACAGAGATATTTGCTCACTACAAATATCTGCAGCTCTTAAATTCATATCTATGATTATAATTATGCAAAGCCATCTACAGTATATTATTTCATGTCAATTTTATGGCAAAAAAAAAAACAACAACAACAACCCAGTTCAGGGAATCTCTTTATAACTACAATGCAGGATGCAGAAAGGCCAATCATGGAATATATTCTACAAACAAGTGTCAGTTATGAACTATAGTCCTGTATGTTGATGTATTCACATGCACTGCTCTCCCAAGAGCCATCTGCAAAATGGCAAACCAATTCTAATACTTTTTTTTTTCATCCCCCGCCAATAGCTTCCAAACAGCCTTGGCTTGTTTTCTTGCCATCTGAAAGTGATATGAGAGGGAAGTGCATCGTCGACCCTGGCTCTGACTTTGGGAAATTGCTCTGACCTTGCTGTGCTTATGAGAGGAAACAACCTGGCACATACCAAGTAGGAAAAGCGGTCAGCTTTGAGGCGGGCCGAGGGGACCCCGTTCTGCCTTTCATATACATGCACTGGGAGCTCCTTGCCGATCAGGTTTCAGCTCTGCAGCACTCTAGAAGCAAAAAACGCTCTTTTTTTTTTAGCTTCCTTTAGATTATGGGAAGTGTCAACGCTGACTACCTGTGCTGCTCAGAGATGCCCTGAAAGCCAATTGAAGTAGAAGATCCAGGAAAAGTGCACAGGGAATGGAAATGAAATAGTGACCTCAAAGTAAAAGGGGCTTCCCAATGGCCTCAGGGCGTGCACAGAGTAGCGGGTCAGGCACCGCATGCCAGAGTTTCCAGAACAAACACGCTCAGTATGCCACACAGCCGGCTCGGCAAGAGGTCACACACCCTTACACTTGAATCACACACGCTGAAGCAATCCACCTCAGACATCTTGCTATAATAACAATTCCATAAGGACCAGGATAAAGAGAGAGTGAGGAAAAAAATAGCTGTGAGAAGACACCTGGTCTTGTAGGATAGGAGACCTGAGCAGAATTGGACTGGGGAAGGGATCGGATGGTACAGTAAGTCATTTCAAAACTGTAACAGCAACAACAATAATAAAAATAGTAGTAAAAATAATTATAATCATCATAATCATCATCATCATCATCATCAGTATTATTCCTCCAGCCTTTAATATCATTATTTTGGGTTACAAAATAAATGTCCGAATGGGCTTTACATAGAAATATTAAATGATCAAACACCCATGAATGATCATGAGCATACAATCTATATCATTAGACTGAAATAGTGAAATATCTATAAGCCAAAGTCCAAAATCTAAAAAAGATTTAAAAGCGCTCTATGGAGCCTGAAGTTGTAATATGTCTTGGCAATACACACCATTTTCAGGTTTTTATTCATTTTTCAATCCTGCAATTTAATGTTTGATTGGATTGTGATATTCATTTCGGGATTTCTTTTATTAAAATGTACTGATTATACCGAACAGTTCCTTAAAAAAAAAACCCAAAAAACTTTTAGCTGTTATTTAAATTCTTTAATATTTTAACTCACGTATTTTACCTTTTAAAATGTCCTTTAATTACCAATAATTTCTGAAAACCTTCTGAACTAGAGCAGTGCATGAACACTCTAGGTCCTTTCATTCTTTAGGTATTGAGGGCAGAATGAATTCTTACTTATTATTATTATTATTATTATTATTATTATTATTATTATTATTATTAACAATTGTTCTGTACTCGCTGTCTAGTTTGATGGTTGTTATGCTTTTGCATATCACACTTCATCTAGCAAAAATAATTAACTCTAATTTCTGTAGTCTAGTTGGCCACGTTACGACTTTACCATTTACACACCCAAATGAAAAATAATAAGGGAATAGAGATGATGATTATGCGCCAAGTGGTGCCGTTTGTCCTAATGCTTTGGTGCGAGCCACTGTAAACCCTGCCAGAGAGTAAAGAGTGGATTTCTTCTCTGTGTCTATTTGCTACTATCAGTTGCTCACCCACAGCCCATAGCTGAGGAACATTTCTCCTCAGGGCTCACAGCATGGGGGGACGCGCAATGTGCATATGAAAAATGAGATTTAGTCACCTCGCAGGAAGCCTTAGGAGAATGGCAGAAAAAGAAAAACCAACAGTCCTATCAAATGTAGAAGGCCAGGAAGGCGAGGAAATAAAAATGCAAGAGCAGAGGATTGCACTTCCTGACCTTCAGAATACTTGAGTTATAAGAGAAGCGCTTGTTTAATGGTTCCTTCCTGATATGTTTCATCATTTTACTAAAGTACCATTTAACACTCTTTTTGCTTGGCAAGAACACTGGTACAAATATTACATGATTTCGTCTTGTGAAAGCTAATTTCTCTGCATGAAATGTTTTTTTTTAATATTAATAATAATTTCTCCCATAGCTCCTCTTTCAGTGTTGAAACTTTTCCACCAAGCCATTTCTATTTGGCTTTTTTTTTTATTTTTAAATATAACCCACTGCATATACTTACTGTATGAGGTCTCAATACTGCCTTACTGTAAGAACTGAAGATAGAAGATAATCTTTGTGCAATATCATCACAGTTTTATTTATTTTCTCTCCCTGCATGACAACCTGGCATGAAGTGTAAAAAATTTTTTAAAAAAATATATCATTGTTCCATCATTTTCCAAAGCGAAGGCCATTCCTATTGTAAATTGGTGACCGTGCTTACTCTGTGTCTGTCATTCACCATTTGTATACACCGTCTGTTTGAATGTTTTAATTGCTGATTGTTCTGTATGATTTACTGTGAATCAATTGTTTAACTATTGTTTTTTTTTTTATTTTTAAGACTCAGGCTGGGGCAGAGTAAACATATAAACCATATTTGTTATATGTCTGTTATAACGCAGTGCTGTTGAATCCTTCATTCTGATTGGTCAGTAGGTGTTGATGAATTTTCCCCAGTATGGCTTGGACAATACTTTTGGCTCTAGGGTAAATCATTGGATTATATTGATTCTAATGCATTATTATTTCTATAGCAACAACATGCACAGAGATATCTATGCTGTAGGATTCACATGATAATAATAATAATAATAATAATAATAATAATAATAATAATAATAATAATAATAATAATAATAATAATAATAATAATAAAAATAAAAGGTAAGAAAGTCTAAAGTAATTGCTGACACCGTGACGTTTTCTGTGAGGAGATGTTTATTCAACATTTACGGGCGCATGTTCCAGTGGCAGCCCTTCAAGGTGTTCTTTTAAGTTTTACTACACGTTCGCAGGTAGCACCCCAATCTACCAAAGAGGTGTGCTTCTTTGAAAGTATAAAACCTGCTAGCAGAAGTACTGAAGCCCTGACAACTGTACATTTATAAAATAAAAATGCTGACTGGTTGCGCTGTGCAAAATGGATGAGAAAATTGCAGGGCTTGGAATACCCAGAAGTTAAACCACCAGAGAGATTGTTTTTGTATATTTTGACCGTCTCATTTGTATGTTGTCACCACAGTGAACTAGTTCATGAAGGAATTAGTCTAATAAAACAAACAAACAAACAATAACAACAACAACAACAACAACAACAACAAAAAAAAACAACCAGAGGACTTTAAGATACCAGATTGCAAGTGGATGTATGTGAAACGCAAAATGGGGCATTTTTTTTTTTTTTTTTACTAATCAGAAAAATAAAAGTGGGTAAATGGACAAAAATAAAACAAAATTTGGAAGCATATAATAAGCTTAAATTAATATTACTTTTTATATCTATTTCTAGGTGATCCATATTTTGTTAGAATTAAAACATCCATTCTCATGCCGTTTCAAGGAATGTGACATCCGTCGGAGTCATTTCTACTTACAGTCTGCGTCTATGTGCGGCAATGTAGGTCTCCCTGAAAAGCCAGACGGATGTCTCACTTTTCGAAGGTCTACATCGTTAAGGGGCTAAATTTCAGTATCTGCACGGTGCGTTAAATATCACGTGTAAAAAAACAACAACAGCGACAAATATCCCAGGCTTTTTTATTTTTGTGTCTGTCTCTAATAACTGCGTGATTCGCACCGATCCTGTAGACCATTGTAATTCTGACAACAAATGTGAAATAGGCGTTATGGCCGTTGGCTGTTGGTGTTCAAAGCTGCCCATTGTTTCGAATGTGACTCACACTTTTTTTTCTCTCTTTCTCTTTTTCCTGTTTTTTTTTTATACAAAATGGGTGCGCGATGTAACACAGGCTACGACGCTGCAGCTTTTTCCAATTCCCCCATTTCAAAATAAACCAGCCAGCTCTGCTTTGACTGTGAGCTTATAATCAACAAATGGAAACAACACAGGAATTAGTGAAGCGCAACATGAAATAACATCGGTTGCAAAAAAAAACACAAACAAGTAACATAATATGAAAAATGTCAGGGAAAATCACTTCCATTTTGCTAAGGCACCCAACACTGAGTGAATTGTTCGGTGTAGTGGCGGCTGAGGCATTTTCCCTAAGTGATGTCATGTGGACTGCAGTGTTAGTCTCCGAGAGACTATCGGATTATTCCTCATCTCGACAGGCCCTCGCTCACGGCAGGGGGGCAAATACACCTCTTTCTCATTTGCAGCAAATAACAGGCCCAGGAAAGGAAGGCCTTGCTTTACTGCACTCAGGCAACAGGCTCTACCTTTGTTTGGATTTGGCTTAAACGGACACCTCGCTGCTTGTTTCTGGCATTAGCAAGCAATTTCACTTCCGAAGCTGATTATACAGTAAAGCCTCTTGTTTATACAGAGCAGGGTGCAATGTTTCAGAGGTTAGTCCCTCGATGAATTTACTGGCTGGTCTGCTTGTGTTATTTAGATATGTATAGTCGTGTCATCGTGCCAGATTAGTGCAAACAGGACTATTCTACTGTATACTGTAATTTTCAGTACCAGTACTCATTAAGCTGTGCTGAAGTCTCCAATTATGGATGGAGAGGAGAGCAGGCTTTAATATAATATTATCGTTAGGGCTTTATAGCAGTGCTATTGTGGGGACGGTGTTAAATTCCCCAATTGTATGTTTCGAAAAAAAAAACCCAAAAAACATGAAACAAAGTTCGTCGAGTCACGTAGAAAGTCTGAGCATCCACTGAGTTTCATTATCAATGAGTCCGTTAGTATAATAAAGTTGCAAGAATAGGAAATTCACAGTTTTCTTTCAAAGGATTCATTTAAGAACAACTTGTAAGGCTTACTTTCTTTTGTTGTGTAAGGCAGTGATATTTAGCAATACTTTGCCTCTAATGCAGCTAATTGGCATGCAGTCAGGACAACTTTCAGACATTATAATAAGGAAATAAGAACAAGGTACTCGAGATATGAATCCATTAATGTTGTGAATTTTATTTATTTGTTTTATTATTCATTTGATATGCTTTATCAACTTTCTCTGTGCATAAATTACTTTTTAATCCTATTAAATTAATCCTTAACAGGCATTCAGATTTCATTTCTTTCTTTTTTTTTCTCCCATAGATTTCTTTCTTTCTTTCTTTTTTTTTTTTAATTACCAATACCGATGTTTCATTTCAGCACGAGCATCGTGGAACGTTTTATGGTATTATAACGAAAGCCGCTACAGAATTAAAAAAAAAAAAAAGTTGGGATAATTTAGATCCAGTTTTAATGAGGATCCAAATATTTCAGTAGGTAGTACCCACTGTTATTTGTCTTCCTCTTTGCGAGAGTCAACTTATTTTTTCATTATTATAGATATAAGCTACGTCAAGTACATTGCTGGTATAAATGCTTGTTGCAAATAAAATAATATTCATCAAACTATGACGTGCTCTCCTGTTTCATAAGGACACTGTTTTTTCTTCCTTTGAAGGTTTCTGATTTCATGTGGGTGCGAGCGTACGGTCGGATATGAAGCTCATGGGTCAAAGGTCATTAACCCTTACAGCATTTATTCTTTTTGTTCGTCGTACCTGCCGGGTTCGGGTTCTGGTGGTTTGAATAATTATTTTACAACAAAACTGACTAAATTTGTTGGAAAATATCATGGACAGGTACAAAAACGAAAATAACTGGAAGGCGTTTTTTTTTATTTTCTTTTTAAAATGAAAAAGAAAAAAAATGGCAAATCCACACTCAACACAGATAGAGTTACGGATATTTGGAGTGCTTAGTAGATACAGCCACACAGTGGCATTGAATTACACCGTCACTATGCATGAAATATACTTTCTATGCTTTTTTTAAGCTTCCTTACAAAATACATAAAATGCATAATCCAGAAATAAAAGCAGTCTGTCAAACTGATTCATGCTTAATAATTAAAACATTTACTATTGCTTCTCACACCTTGTAATTGGCATCAACAAGACCTTTGTAGAAACCCACAGTGGTCATTAAACAAACCCAGAAAACTGACTATTAGCCACGTCTGATCTCCTGACTCTAATAACATGATGATAATTCTGCACTGTGTATTTGCTGCTCCTTCTTCGTTACTTCTTTAAACCAATGCTTAATTGTGTCGGTGTTTTACAGAGAGCTCATGAACCTAACACCATGTTAGCAGCACAGCTAGACACCGTAGTTGTTGCTTTTAGCTGTCTGACATTTTGGTTTAATAGGCAGACAGGTTGCTTTGGCCATATTTCTCTGGCGTGTTTGTGTATATGTGTGTATAAATTTTTCCTATAAGCTCAAAGTTGGACTCCGAGTCCTTGTTAGTGGTCGGTGCAGCCTCATTATGACAAAGTATGGGGTGTTGTGACTGTTTGGGTTTTGAGAACTGAGCAGGATGTGGAGCCCATTGTTTGCATTTACAAATAAAACTGCAGCTCCAGCTACTACGCATGCTGACATGAAACCAACAGACAGTTATTTTATCTTTTCAGCGCACCACATCATATTACTGAGAGGTTTTTTTTTTTCTTTCTTGTTGTTGGTTAAAATATCAATACAGCGTGAAATTGCGTGTGACGAAAACTACTCCCGAAAAGTGCGAGGGTTTCTTAACCGTCACGGCTATGTCCGAGTTAAAAGTTCCGATAGGTTCGGCTCCTTTGTCTTTCCAGACTAATTGAAAGTATTTGCATGCTGTCTGGCTAATGAAGGTCTAGTTTTGCATGTTACATCTAATGTTACACTAATTCAAATAAAAGCTTGGCTTCTGCCTCCATCCTGACATTTTGTTCTCCTGTATCAAAATGGCCATTACAGGAAGAGAAGTAACCTAATTAGCTCCTACAAGATCTGATATATGACCTTCCTCCTGTACTCAGAGTGCAAATCAAAGCTGCACATCTTCTAATCAGATATATTGTGCCTAATTACCAAGACATTGAGATAATTTCTACAGGTAGGCTTTATCCGCATGCTGGTCACGAATACAGATTTCACACGCAGCCCTTGGCAACCTGACAAACTGAAATATGTCAGAAAGATGAAAATATTTTGTTTGGGGAAGAAAGAAGAGGAAGAAGAAGAAGAAGAAGAAGAAGAAGAAGAAGAAGAAGAAGAAGCTGCCCACTTCTGTAATTAACAAGCAAAAATAAATAAATAAATAAAATAGCTGTCAGTCTGTGTACTTTCATCTACGAATGCTCAGGACATGAGTCGACATTGTTATAGGAATAATAATCAGGCATAGACATCACAAAATCCAGCGAAACTCATGTAAAGGTCATCTCAATTATACAGATGGACTGTCAAGCAGTCGCGGGTCTGCATAAAACGGATGGCATAAGTGTAAACATGGCACGTTGTAGAGCAACACCACTGCTGTCATACTTGTAAATAGTCAAGGTGATGAAGGCAGAGAAGGGGAAATCCACAGGAACTGAAATTCAGGCTGAATATATAACCTACATCCAAGGGGGGGAAAAAACCCTTTTTTGACGTGGCTTAGTAAAAAGCATGTTTCACGTTTTCAGTAAGCTGGAAATCCTGCAGACATGTGTGTGTGTGTGTGTGTGTGTGTGTGTGTGTGTGTGTGTGTGTGTGTGTGTGTGTGTGTGTGTGTGAGAGAG
>JAQLOM010000007.1:5561063-5582165 GCA_030068315.1 Chrysichthys thysi | reverse complement strand
TGAGTGTGAATGGTTGTCTGTCTCTGTGTGTTGCCCTGCGGTGGATTGGTGACCCGCCCAGGGTGTGTCCCGCCTCTCACCTGATGTCAACTGGGATTGGCGCCAGCTTCCCCCCACGACCCTGAACAGGATTAAGCGGAAGAAGACGACAAATAAAGAGGGCCCTGATTTTTATGTTTTATTATGTTTTGCCACCTGAGTGTGAAGATTCAGTGTTCAACCCTGACCCAACCCAGACAACTTAACCTTGCACATGAACTCAGATGTTCTTTGCACTTTTCATGCACTTTTCATAAACTGTCAAAGTTACACAGATCAACAAAACCCACTTTTGTCCAAACAACACATCCTGTTCCGTGAGAAGGTTTCATCAATAGGCATGACCAACAGTATATTTTCTTTGTCACAGCACTTCCAATCAGCCAGCTCACCTTGTCATACTAGAAGAGTTATTTTCCCCTGATTTTTGCAGCAAATCAATCTTGGGCGTTAGTTTCTCCTCATGAAAAAGGCTATTAAATGGCTTTGCCAAAAGCAGGTCAACTATATTAGCACAGTCTGCCATTACGCACAGCTTGCTAGCTGGCTGATTGTACAATATACATCTTTTGTGTGTAATTTTGGGGGGGTGGATTATTTGTTCAGTGGTGCTATATGTTCCAAGTGCCAAGGCCAAGGTCGTCTAACTTCCTGTTATTGACTAGGTTTGACTACATCTAAAAGTTTCTTTGTGGACAACATAACATGGGATTGTTTGATTGCACTCATTGGACTGACCAGCACACAGTGGGAAAGTTCAAGGTGCTCAGTGCAGATCTGAGAAAGAGGATCAGACATTTACACAACTCAGGACTGTCTCCTGGAGCCATTCATAAACAACTACAGACTGCAACAGTTTAACCCTTTATTGGGCAAAGAACCATATTTGGTAACTTCAGCCGACAACCAAAATGGCCTCTGCGTGCTTCTCCATGAGGTCAAAGATCCACATGGATGTCTCCCATCAGAAATAAATGTTTCTTTATCATGCATATATAAGATATATATACAGTGATCCCTCGCTTATCGTGGGAGTTAGGTTCCAGAACCCGCCGCGAAAAGTGAAAATCCGCGAAGTAGCGACCATATAATAATATGGTTATTTTTAAAAATATATATTTTAAGCCTTTATAAACCCTCCCACACTCTTATAACCATTACCTGTACAGTTATACAGCCTAAACCCTATATATTCTCTTAGATATTGGGTAAGATTCATTGAAATTATGTTCTGTATGTACAGTAAACACAGCAGACACAGTATACGAACAACAACTACTGTATATCATTGAAGAGTGTTATTTACAAACAAATACGCAAAAGAGTTTTAAAAACATTATCTTTTCCTGGTGAAGAGCATCGTGATAGGCAGTTGCTGGCGCTGTTTTTTCATTTATTGGATTGAATATTTCAATATTGGATCATTTTCACCAATTAATAAATGACCAAGTGAATTTTTTTGTCTCATTTATTTAACTGGGTTCTCTTTATCTACTTTGAAGACTTGTGTGAAAATGTGAAGATGTTTCAGGTCATATTTAAGCAGAAATGTAGACAATTCTAAAGGGTTCATAAACTTTCAAGCACCACTGTACACACACACACACACACACACACACACTTTTTGGAGACATTTTACCCTGCACTGGCGATATATGGTAACTCTACTGACCTTGATTTGTAACATGAAAATGAAAAAAAACCCCCAAACAATTGTAATATCCTCCAATACAACTCTATGGCTGAAATGTTACATTTCCAAGTATTTCAATTCATTCACTATAAAAGGTTAAACAGTTGTATGTAAGAACAAGTTACTGGGAGGTGTAGTCACTGTGCCAAGTCACAGTGATGGAAGGAGACCCATAGAAGACCCTAAGAATAAACTTAGAAGTAAACTTATCAGCATCTAAGCTGATGCAAGTATTCGCCTGAGTAGTTTCCCAATGTGTGTAATTTAGAATTAAAATACAAACACATAAAGACTAACATGGTATTTCAACATTTACTTAGTACATGGGGTTTGGCACAGCTGTTTAAATATGTACCCAATTTCTGTTATTGCAACATATCACAATATAAACAATACACTCAACTGGTATGACTTACATCATAACCTTTATATAGGAATGTGCATATAACACACTTTCCGCACTTGTGGGTTTTGCACAGTACAGTACTCTTCCTCTGATCTCAAACACTATGCTGAACTATGGCCTTCAGTTAAAGTGTATGCTTTTGTATAGTTACTTGTTGGCTACATTTGTCCTTAATTTCATTTAGTTCTAAATGATGACCTTTCTTTAATGATTGTGATAATTTACATTTCAGGTGCATGTGAACATATACTAACTAACATTTACTACATAAACTGGAAGGTTTGGATGCTGTCTTGTCCCCCGTCCCCCTCCTCTGTTGATGGGGGAGTGCGTAGGCGCTTTATGTCCCAGGGCTCCCTCATGTCGGTGTTACCTTCTGGCTCTCCCTTTTAGTTATGCTCTCATAACTAGTCTTGCCGGAGTTCCTGCTTGCACTCAGAACACTGTATATATTGGCTTTAGTCATCATGTGACAATGCTTATACCCAACCTGTCTCGCTTTCTTTCTCTCTGTTGAGCTGCACATGCTGTTCCTGAAGAGATCAGTGAGTGTTGTCCTACTTCTGGTTTGGAGTTTTCACCTGACACCCACTCGCTACTATTGGGGATGGCCCATGTGGACTGCCTCGGCGTACAACCGCAAGCTGTGGGGATGGCGTTGGCTTGCTGCTGGCATGGGCGGCTCTGCTGCATTGGCTTGTATTGTGTTGTGCTCGAGGCTCCATCGGTGATCAGTTGAAACAGAGCAGACTTTAAGTTTGGGCTATAGTGAACCTGGTGCTAAATACCTGGACTTTTGGACCATATAACACATGGTTATAGAACTGAGTTAGTTATAATGGCACTATCCAGTGTCACCCAGATGAGGACGGGTTCCCTTTTGAGTCTGGTTCTCTTATGTCATATGTTGCGTTCTTTACTGAGGTACAAAACTTTTCATATACAAAGAATTTTTTTTTTGTTAAGTAATGTCTGGAAATTTGTCAAAATTTTTCAATTTGTCAAATCAGTAATGCAGAAATCGGAAAAATAAATACCTGTAATAAAATTTGTACTAAAAAAATAGGGTGCCTAAGACTTTTGCACTGTACTGTGTGTGTGTGTATACAATTTACATACATACATACATACATACACACACACACACACACACACACACACAAACACACATAGTATATATGGAAGGAAAGAGAGAGAAAGAGAGAGTCCGTATGTACAAAGAATTCCACTTGGTGCTCTGTAGCCCTACAGATGAAGTGAGAAGAAGTCAGCGGTGAGAGACACAAAGCTAAAGTTCAGGAATTTTATTTAAAAGAAAAGTGTGTACAGGAGAAGTTCTGAGACGAACGGCTTCAGACAGGGCTGCAATATCTGAGCTAGAACTGCTGAGATCCAGGAGCTCCCTAGATATGCCGAGTCATGCCCACCGTTCCGGCGTTATTAATACGACTAAAAGTCTTTAGACAGTCTCGCCTAAGGGATGGCGTCAGTGCTGTGTTATAAGTCTGAAATCAATAAGTTGGTGTGCTGTGCTCCTGAAGGGAAGGAAACATATTGCCCTGCGCACCCACCACAGGAGCAAAGCGTTCATCTGGCACGAGGGAATAAATAAATAAATAAACAAACTAACAAGCAAATAAAGACCACGGCCTCTCATAAAGACCAGGTCTCTTCCTCTCTCTTTTTTTAAATACATAACTGATTTGTAATGACACAGTAATCAAGAACGGAGCACGATGGAGAGACGGCAGCCATGTGAAAGGAGCAAACCGAACGATCAACACGGACATTCAATATGGTCATTCATTGTATGAATTCCACTCCGTCCTCTTAAGACGGACTTCCTAGCTGTGGTTTACATAATGGGACTGCGGAAATACATGATTACCTCACCAGATTCACACACACACACACACACACACACACACACACACACACACACACACACACACACACACAGTTTTCTTGATACACATTTATTACACATTTATTACACATCTATTTTCAGACCGGTCCAAAATTGCTCAGGGTTTAAAAGGCATGTTTTTGAAGCAGTAATCAACTAAATGAAAAAGGCACCTGAAATAAGTCACCTATGCTAGAACTGCAGACGGATATTTTTAGACCGAAACACGCTGGGGAAAAAAAAAAGGAACAAAAACCTGACAGTTTCCTCCACCATGGTTACAGGCAAAACATGCACTTAACAATGCTCATGCTTTATAAACGCTCCTTTTACCACTGCTGCCTCTGTGTGTGTGTGTGTGTGTGTGTGTGTGTGTGTTTACCATTCCGACTGTTCAGTTTAACTGTATTGGCTGTCAGCTGGATAGATATACCACCCTTGCTGCTCTGGGGAAACTTGAAGTCCTGCACCTGGCCATCTGTGCTCAGTACATACACATCCAGGACTAGATGAAGAGAGAGAGAGAAAGAAAAAAGGAGTCTGTACTGAGCGTTTCTTATTTATTCGTATCTCACCGGTCCTGCATTCAACGTGTGTTACACACAAAAAGAACAAATGAAAAATATCACGCACGAAATGAATTCAATTTGCTAACAAAATTTAGCCACAAAAAAAAAAAAAAAAATCCCACACCGTCACAAATGTCCCGTCATTAAAAACGGACTGCGTGGGCGCCAGGGGGATTTCTGCACATGTAATAAAATCAAATACATGAATATAAAAAAAAAAAAAAAAAGATCTTTTTGGATATGCATTTTTGGGGAATTATCTCTCAAAGCGTAAAACACCGGGTACAAACAATTACTGTCTGATCGTAAGCACTTATTTCCATTTCTCAGGGCTGATATTAATGGCGGACTTCGTTAGCGCGGACGCATCTCGTGCCCTTGAAAATCAGCGGGCATTATTACTCGCGTGAGACGTCGACGATCGGCGGGCTGCGCTAGTTTTTTCAAAATGGATTCCTTTCTTTTCACTGGTGGAAGAGTTTGCCTTAAACAACATCTTTTACAGAAAACGTAACCGAAGGTAGTCGTGCAGTACGGCGCTGCTGACGCTCCTCGCCATGCTTTGGCATCACTTCTTTCTTTTTCTTTTCTTTTTTTTTTTTTTTTTTTTTTTTTTAAGTGTACCATGGCTTCAGTATCTTGAACGCAGCATTGTCTGTTCGGTGTCTGTATTACTAAGGTCACATCCCAAATGCCCGCCTTGCGTGTAATTAAATTAAGAATGGATTTTCGGCGCCGCATAATTACTCAGCAGCGCAACGGACACGAGTTGATCCAAATACGATTCCTATTTAGAAACATGAAGCACGTGCGAGCGCTCCTCAAACGTCTAGACTCGAAATCCCAATGCGGGAAGAAAGCCATATTTTAGATTAGCTGCATTTATTGGCAGTACTCACTTATATTGCTAGCTGGCACTTTCACTATCGCTGGTTCCATTAGATTGTCCGCAAGGACGAAGGCTCCTTCCTCCAGAGTGTCCAGTAACATGGTGGCAGCGTGAGTCTGCTCTGTGACGTTCATGCCTCTCCAAGACTTCAGCGCTTCTGGCCGGAGCAGGTTGTCCACGGTATCCACAATAGCCTGCAACCAGAAAAGAACTGTCACGTTAGCGCTTAGGACAGTGAGGTCAAAGGTCACAGCTTTTGCTTTGGACTAATGCCAGATAGCCTATGCCCACAGAAACAGACATGCATGCCTTAACACCATGATCACCATGTTTTGGTTAATCAATTTTTAAAAAATTGATTCATTCTGCATAAAAGCACATTCCATCCACCACAAGCACAAATCAGGAAAGAACAGATAGAGGGGGAGGGGGAAAAGTATAAAAATGCTGCTTGGGAGAAACTGGACAGCAATACGGGTTTTAGTGTTTTGGCCCTGTGCTTCAGCACCGCAATTTCAGCGCGGTAATTTACACGAAACCATGACACCGAGTTGGAAGTGCTGAACACCAGGGTTTATTCTGAAGGCATTCGCATTCGGCGCATACCTTTAATCGCAAGATTCCAAAACACCAAAGTGAGCGGTGAAGTAGCACGTCGCACAAAAGCGAAAGTGCCCGACCACCGTGGTGCAGCCCGGTACTGGCCACAGCGATCCAACAGTGACAGCACTATGCTCCCCGCATGGAGACAAACACTGCGCTTTAACAAACAAATCAGTCACGTATTGACAGAACCCAGCTTTCTAAACAAGCAGCGCGGCGCAGTCCATCCTGAAACGAGCTTGACCGCACGCTGCGTCTCTTACCCACACACACTGGCTGTGCGCTGTTTGTTTATATCGTAGCAGGTCCTTCTCACATATGGATGTTCACCATCTCCACTAAGCAATCACGCTTTATTCTTCTATGAACTGCCCAGCTGCTAATGTTCCATCAACCACAATTAAGATGTCGGTGACTTGGCAATTACAAAGTCCTCTTACATTACATTACATTAGCGTCATTTGGCAGACGCCTTTACCCAGAGCGACTTACATTTTTTATCTCATTTATTCAACTGAGCAGTTGAGGTCAAGAGCTTTGCTCAAGGGCCCAACATTGGTAGCTTGGCGGTGCTTGGATTCAAACTCGACCTTCCGATCAGTAGTCCAGTGTCTTAACCCCCAGAGCTACCTACTGCCAGTGCCTGTGCTCTTCACGCACAACACGCAGTCCTGTTTCACTCGATGCCCAATATGAGCGTACCCTAAAAGATCCGGCCTCTTGCTTCAAGAATACGTTTACTTTGACCTGTGTGCCTCGTAAGCCTGACCCTGCTTCACTCCGCCGCACGCCGTGCGCGCTGTACACCCCTGTCTGATCTGCGTTATTATATACATATAGTTCTATTATCAAGGGAACCACTGATTTAATGGCTCATCAGGGGACCTAACTAAATCAGCGCCTAACATGAGACGCTAGCGTTCAAAGCTGCGCCGTAGTCCGAGGGCATTTCGTTTTAATAAGCTCAAGGCTTGCAGTGATAACGTGTGTGTAGTAGGGGGTACTCACGCAAACTGTGGGGGGTCAGGAGATGTCGACTGCACAATACATCGGTAATTATTCCAAAACACCCCGAGCAGGCTTATGCACGTCCCGCTTCCCTGCGTGCTAATAACATGCAAATGTATGCGAGAATCCTGGCTCTTACAAAACAACATTATAACTGCACAAATAACTCAACATCACCACGCGAAAGAACTCGTCTGTTGATCCGCCCTGCTCCACGACGCAGCCGTGTCTCCCGCAGTCTGCTTGGTATTTTGCAATTTGCTATGTGGCTCCAAACTCATGCTCTTCATCTGTCTTTCTTACTCATACCTTCAGGCTGCTGCCGCTAGCTGCTGTTGACACTGGTGTCTGACTACTGCTAGTACCAGGGTTTCCTGTTGCGGCTCTTCACTTCACAAGCCTGAGCCGGGTTTTTTTTTTTGTGTGTGTATGTGTGTGTGCTCTTTTAACATCTCCAGTCCCACCGGTTCTGCTTGCCTCCTTGGGAGCTGGTCAATTTTGCACCTTTTTTTAATCACTCCAAAAAATGCGTTAGCGCCACTGACGTGTGACCACGAACAACAGGTGACAAACTGACTGCGGTGCGAGCCGGATTTACCCTAAACATCATAGAAATGTCCCGACTGTAAATGCAAACTGTCACTGTGTTACAAATTATTATTATTTTTTTATTAGTTATTTCTAAATAAACTCTGCAATGAGAGCTAGAGGATCCTGTTGCAGGATGTTCATAGGGGAGAATCAAACAACTATAGGCCGTTTTTGGATTACGTGAAACCCGGAGAGAGAAAAAAAAAAAAAAAACATGGAGTGGAGACATCCATCTTCTCGGTGAAGAAGACATTCAAAAGTTAGTCCTCCCCCAAGAAAATCATGTTAACGTTCTTTTGGGACAAGACCGTCCCTATTCTGGTGCATTTCCAAGCACATGGACAAACAGTGAACAGTGCACATTACTGTACGTTGCTGGAAAACGCACTTAAACCTGCAATTCACAGGAAAATTAGAGGAATGCTGTCCAACACAGTCTTGCTGCACCATGACAATGCACGTCCTCATACAGCAGCAGGGAAAGTAGAGACAGTGCAACGGCTCGGGTTCCAACGTCTCCCAGGTCCTCCTTACAGCCCGGATCTGGTGCCGAACCAGTATCACACCTTCGGCCACTGAAGGAGGTGCAGCGCGGTCACAGATTCACCTCTGATGATGAAGTAAAGGAAGCGGGGCTCACCTGGCTTCAGGAGAAGGCGAAAAACGTCTTCTGAGTAGCTAGCTGAACGATACGACAAATGCATTGTCTTGCATGGGGACCATGTGGAAAAGCGATATGTTCAGTCTCTCACAGTTACTTCTGTTAAAGCCATTAAATGTTTTTTGCTTTTACTTATTTATATGACCCTACTGACTTTTAACGTGGTGTGAAATTTGGTCCGGTATCTCCTGACAGTAACAGCTGTCCTGAGCTTTTCACACAAAACCAGTTCAAGGGATTATTACCAATGGAGGAAAAAGAATAGTCCAGGAGGCCCTGTGCATGAAAACGGCTCGTCAGAGAGGTCAAAAGAGGATGGAAATAATCGTGCAAGGAAGCAGCCGGACCACAACCAGGCTAATCACGTCTGAATTAAACACCGCAGTCCACCGAAGGCCACCTCAGTCGTACTTATGGGACACTGTCTCGAATGGGTTACAACGTGAGAAAATCGCAAACGCGGGAAAGTCGCCCGGCCTGAGACAAATCAAGATTTCCTTTGAATCGTTCCGATGAAAGGATTACAGCTTGACGTCAGGAGACGACTTATCACGATGGTACTGATGTGTTGAGAAATCGAGTCGCGTTTCCACGCTTCCTGGGACATAGTTCCAGGAACCTGTTCATTTCCTGCACCAGAGCTGGAACTCATCTGCAGACTCGAAGTTCCTCTAATGAAGCTTGCTGCGCTGCATAGCGTGTGATTCTAGTGAAATCCCGCCTGTGACAATAGCAAAAATAGATCTGAGGTGTGAATCTGAACCTTGTGACAGTGGGACTGCTGCTACGCCACTTAAAAAGCTTTTAAAAAGGCACATTAATGTAAATGTTAGCAGGCTCAAGAAACTCAACCTCCTGCATGTTTGCTTTTTCTCTTTTTCTCTTGTTTCTTTTTATTTTTTGTGTATACACTTGTTACATGCTAAAATGGCAGTCGTTATGTAATTTTTCCCCCGTTCCTGTTATTATACATAATGGTAATGTTCCCTGTAGTGTGCGGAAAAATACAGAGTGGGTGACTTGTCCAGGAATTGTGCAGCTCTCGCTCTGAAACTCTGAGATTTTCTCCACCGGAGAACCGGCTCCTATGGGGTGGGTAATGTCTTCCTGGCACACGTTCATCCCTCTGCGGTTACACTTTATCCACACATGCACATAAAACACGATAACGCACCGTATCTCCAGGCATGTATCGTCACTGAACGGCTGCAGGAGCGTGACAGCTATTTCTTTCATAGCTTTAGTGGTCTGTTTATCCTCCATATCTCGACCCAATAAAAGCATATTTGGTACAAAGTATAAAAGGCTGCACGTCGCAAGATTGCGCAGCCATCCAATTTGCATTAAACGCACAATGGGGTCGTTTTCGGGTGTGTTCGAACGCATCCGTCACCTCTTTATGCGATTCTGAGTGCCAAAGAAGGCACAACACACCTATATTGGATGAACCGAATAGGAAGGGCGCTTCGTTTTATTCTGAGTTGTCTCATTTCACAGGATCATAATTCACCGCATAAAGTGACATCTTAAATAAAATGGTCAGGTTTAACACTTGTCTAGAAACGCTACCAGACCTGTAATGCTCGATGAGGTTGGGGTCTGGTGCCTCGATGGCCGTCATGCATGTCCCATGCCACAGTGTTTCACTGCTCAGCTAGTAAGCATAGCAGTGTGATGCTCCTCACTTTCCTTATTCAGGAACTCAATACAAGCTGGAACTCATTGCTCGTCTCAATAAGACGTTTCAGCGACCTTGCATGGAACTAGTGTTGCGCTAATTCCTCTGGCCCTTTACTCTACCATTACTGATACTCCTTTCATCACACGTTCAATTTTTTTTCCCACATTGTGGCAACAAATAGTACCCCATCACTGCCTTTTCCTCCAACCCAGCCCTCCTCCATTCATTTTTCACTCCTCATATTTTTATTATTAGCTTAGTAATTAATATTTAATTAAACGCAATGGCCAACGGAACGGAGAATTTGCGTCATCCTACCCTGACGGAGAGGCACGCTTGGTGCACAAGTGAAGGCAGTGGTTTGAGCTCTGGGATATCTTTATTTGACTTTAGACTATAATGAAAATTTATGCCTGGTTATGTATGTTGCTCGTATCACAGGTGTTGTTTCCTTTAAAAGGCAACATGCTGGAACAGGAGGCCCGGCCAACGAGAACCGTGTCACTGTCCAGTTACGTACTGCGCCGTAATCGTGCCTTAATTCTCTCCTCACACGCTGCTGTACGATGCAAACTATCGAGCGTACTTTGCAAACAGTTCAACTGAACAAAATAATCTGCTGGTTTAAGCTGATTTGCTCAGAGCCTTTGCCATCTAAAGATCGCTGGATGCTCATAGTTCACTGTTATACATATACATATACATATAAAAATATAAAATCATTTACAATCTTGCTCTTAGATAGAAAGCAACACATTTCGCAGCCATTCAGATACAGAAAGAAATAAACAGCCAAGCTGCAAATCAAACGCTGACACACACGACCATGTACCACAGCAGGACACAAACGGCACTGATTAGTAAGAGGTAATGGTTCCGAGCCACAGTATAGCTGGCATGAGCTTTGGAGGGCACTGATAGATCAAAAATTCATCAAGTGATGGAGAAAATGAGAGGCTGCATGGCAGTGAAACATGCCGCTGAGCAGGGGCAGGGAAAGAGGGAGGAGCAGGAGGAGGGACACGGGAAGAAAAGAAAAATGGTACCGTTGGCACAAGTATACCTTCATATATGCCCTGCATGTCCTTTCTCGCTTTTGGAGCTTTTTTATATTAGAAAGAAGACAAAAAAGACAGATGAAAGAAAGAAAGAAAGAAAGAAAGAAAGAAAGAAAGAAAGAAAGAAAGAAAGAGAAAGAAATGCATTAGAAAACAGTGGCCCTCAGACACACATCACTGTTCCACATGGATTTCAGCAACACTAATGAGCTGTTTCGATTTGCTCATTCTCTTACGCGCATTAAGGCCAAATTTGAAAGGTGGTGTCGGGCCAAAAAAAGAAAAAAAAGAAAAAAAAAATTAAATAAAAAAAGAAAAAAAAAGAAAAAATCGGAATCAATATACTGCAGACTATTACGCCAGCAGTGTGCCAAATTTCTAATGCTTAAATGAGGATTTAACCCTCTGAAGTCATAGTTATCGCTGGTGGTACCAGAAATAATATTACCCTAATTATCTCTCATGGAGTAATAGCTTATAGAAACAAGCTGAGAACCAACAAGAAAGAAAGGAAAAAAAACAATACACAGTGAATGTGAAGCTGTTCCGGGTTAAAAAAAAAAAGAAAAGAAAAAAAAAAAACCTCCACCAGATGCGATCTGCACCGCTTTAGATTCGTCTCGACATCAAGAGAGTTGAGAAAGCATTTTTTAAAGAATTCCTCTGATCTTTTCGGTGAACTGTAAGTAAAAGTAATATACTATTCTCTCTCTCTGTGTGTGTGTGTGTGTGTGTGTGTGTTATTCCCAGCAATAAGTGCAACAACAGAGGGTTAAGTCGTGTAGTTGCTGAATCAGCTCCATGTGCCTCGATTTCAAAATGGGGTGTAAAGCCATAAAGCCAAAGATAAATCCACTTCTACCTTGTTGAAGCTCCGCCCGGTGGAGTCCTTTTCGCTTGGCCTCAGCTCCTGCAGTTGTGCATCCAGGATGTCCACCAGCTGTTCCATGAGCCTCATGGTGGAGCTGATGTCGCCGGGGAAGATGGGTCCTTTGGTGTGCTTAGCTAGCTCGTTGGCCAGGTTGGCCGCGTTCTCCCCGCTCCGGATCTGAAAGATTGTGCAAATTAGCCGCGCAGCAGGAGCTGAGAAATATCATTCTGCGTCTGCAGGCCTCTCGCCCCTAATTATGACATCTTCACGCTGTGAGGAAATATGCTTCGCTAACAGCACCCACGAGCCATCGCTTAGTAATTAAAAACTGATAACACATCCTGTGCGCATTAGACAGGGTTTCTTTTTTTTTCCTCCCCCCTTTGGAAGGGAAAAAAAAAAGTTCATTTTGCTGTCGCGTGAGGTGTGGGCAGTCCATTGTGTCTAATGGCAGCCCATTCGAAACTTCAGCTCGCGGAGCACATTAGCCCTTTAAGAGCGCGCATTCTGAAGATGCGCTTTATCAGACCGAGCAGCGGGGCACCCTATTGGGTAGCTCGAGGCTACATTTCCCAATCTCACCCAATGATCGTAAGAAGCGTGTGCTCAAAATTTGGAGCAGGGGACTGTTTTACATTCATGACGGGGAACTTGGCAAACTCTCTGCGCTATTAGAGATATTTTCATGTCTGGTGTCGTGCACTCGGACTAATACCAACCTTCTGAGCCACTTGATTGACCCAGTGAGAGGTGCAGTTGCTTAGATCAGGGCCTTTTGGGTGCCAGGCCCCAGTGGAGAGCACACACAGGTACGAGGCGGTGCCTGAAAAAAATAAAACCATATTTTCACACATTTATTTCTCTGTGCATCCCATTTTCATATACTGCTATTACATATCTGAGTTTTCCCATCAGTTATTTAGTACAAACATCTGTCTAAAACGTACAGCACTCCCAAATGTAATGGGGGGAAAAAAAAAAAACATAAAAAAAGACCTCATCTTTGAAAGGGTTTTGCTTAATGGCTCTTGTAAATGAACTGCATACGGTGAAGCAAACACACGTACCTCTGGTTCCTTTGGGACACGGTCGCTCCACAAGCATGCCCCTCTGTGTCTGAGGCCACAGGATGTCCCTTCGCTCCACGCTGTCACAGAAGCGCTTGGGCAAAGGGAACGACTCCAGGGACGGAGGCGTGGTAGTTCGGGACGGAGCCGCTGGGGATTTGGGGGGCTTGTTGCCGACCCTGGTCCCTGTAGTGTTTATGGTTGTTGTCAGGCCTCTATGCTGTGCCGTCGTCGTCGTCACTGCGGTGGTTGTCATTCGGGGTGGCGCTGGCACCGAGGTGGCGTCTGAGATAGGCGGAGCTGAGAGACAGATAAGTTTGTTTGCTTTTTTCTTAATATCTTACAGGGTGATGCAATTTCCAGTGCGGGAAAATGTTCGATTCCGAATTGAGTTCTTGAACGAGAGCAATATGGAGACGTTTCTTTCTTTCTTTCTTTTATTTTCCCCCTTTCTTTATGACCTACATTTTATTCCCACCACATAGCAGGAGCATTAATGATGGAACAACAATGCTTGTGTTTGCTCTTTTCAAGCATGCTCAATTAGCCTTCAATGCAGGGACATGTATTTTTATACTGCACACCCATTTAGACGACACTACGTGATGGACAAAAACGCTCATTGGTTTTGAAATGCGCACGGGGAAACACGCATTCGCTGCGACGCTCCGAAAGGGCCGTACCGCGAGACGGAGGCTTCTGTCACAAAATGGGTTCGAGATTCTTTTTTTTCCCCGCAGTTAAATTGGCATCCTATCAGGAGAGCACGAACGTCAATAACGCCATCCCTGCTTTGATAAATGTCACCGTCTTCTTTGTTGCTGCCAATTCACGCTCGTGAATCACTGCCCACATTTCAAAGTTATATAAAGTGTGCTTCCTAAAAAGAAAGAAAAAAAACCCCCGAAAAACTAAAAAAAAAAAAAGAAGAAGAAAGAAAGAAAAAAGAAAAAGGAAAACTAAGTTGGCTGAAGTACGTAAATAGTCCGCACTGACAACGCAGACCTGTTCAATCACGCCGTGTTTAAATCTAAATAAATACTGCCCAATATCTTCTACCTCCAGCTGGATGGAAACAGCTTAGTCTGGCAGCCTGCTGATAATAGCCCCGGAGAGTGTGTGAGAGATTCCGGTCCAGTGTGTGTGTGTGCGAAAGAGCTTTCTCTTTGAGCTTGGTCATGACCTACTGTGAATTAGTCTCGACTGACCGGGTGGAGAGAGCTCTGGTTCGATCCTGACTGCAGAAAACTGCTCCAGACACTCCACCCTGAGAAGCTTGATGTTTCCCCGGATCAGTGTGTTGGACACTCTGCCTCCTGTGCTCAAATGCTCATTACTCGTGAGCCATTTTTTTCTTCCTGACACTCAACGTGTACATGATCCAAAAAAAAAAAAAAAAAAAAAAAAAAAAAAGAAAGAAAACACGGTACTGGATGTTCTGCTGGCGATTAAATATTTCTGCCAGACTCCCAGCGTACGCCAAGCCCCGAGTGCATGGTTGTAAAGAGGAGTGCACACATACGACATGTCATGACATGGGAAGGTAGGTTTCAACGTCCAGGGCTTTTTCTGCTCAACACGACCAACATGGAAACTTGCTAGGTGTCACTGTGTTCTTTTGTTTCTGTTTTATTAATCCGCAATCGAGCATTCGCACAAGCTCGTTCCCCCGAGAACACCATCAGCTGATATGCACTAAATACCATCTTCGTCTTTGGAAATGAGAGACGTCGCATCTTTGTGCTGGCGAAACTGCTACGTCTGAGCTTTCTTCCTTGGGTTTTTATTCGAATCCTAACTTGGTTGCGCTGCTTGAGAAAGCGACTAAATGTCGTCCCGTGCAAGGGTCCTAGGCGCCCTGTGTTTTAGTACAAATTTTATCACAGATATTGATTTTTTTTCTTTTATCAACTCTGCGTTATTGAGTCAGTACAAAAAAATATTTTAGACGTCCAAATGTTCCTTTCATCCAAAAAAAAAAAAAAAAAAAACCCAATTTTTTTTGGATTTGAAAAATCTTTGTGAGTCAATAAAGGTCGCAACATGTTACATAAGAGAGTACTTTTCAGACAAAAAAAAAACACTACGAAGCCTCCTGGGTTTTGCTGCAAAAAACCCCCAAAAATAATAAGTGCGACAGTCAAAGTCTCCAGAAGAACCGGAGCAGATTCTCCAACATGATCAGAAAAACGTGCAGCTCATTTCCTTTTAAAGCTGTACACGCTGAACCCAGAACTACTGTTTAAGACAAAAAAAACAAAGGGTTGTAGGATTTTTTTCTCTCTTTTAAGTAGAAAGATTTAATTTCAGGGCGGTGCGGTGGTGTGGTGGTTGGCACTGTTGCCTCACAACAAGAAGGTCCCGGGTTCAATCTCACAGGGTCGACCTGGGTGCCTTTCTGTGTGGAGTTTGCATGTTCTCCCCGTGTCCATGTGTGTTTCCTCCAGGTACTCTGGTTTCCTCCCACAGTGCAAAGACATGCACAGAGGAGATTAGGCTAACTGGCTACTCTAAATTGCCCATAGGTGCGAATGTGAGGGTGAATAGTTGTCTGTCTCTGTGTGTCTCCCTGTGGTGGATTGGTGACCTGCCCAGGGTGTAACCCCACCTCTCACCCAAAGTCAGCTGGCATTGGCTCCAGCTTCCCCCCCGCGACCCTGAACAGGATTACGCATCAGGAGATGAGTGAGTCAGTGAGTGAGAGATTTAATCTTGTGATTTTTGAAGTCATTTTGACTTCACAGCATTTCTTTGCATCCACCTAAAACATTTGCACAGCACTCTAGGGCAGGAAGTAAGCATCTTTGCTAAGTGAACGGTCATGTGGCTTTCATTCACACCGAGGAGCTCCCAGATATATCAACACTAGACGCCGCATTACCCACTGTTGCCACGGCGATGCATTTGGTCCATAAAAAATAACGTTGATGTCCCGTTTACTACCGAATGCTCACGTTTAAAAGTTACACTTAAGGCTAACAGGACAGCGTGAGCTTCAGCTTCGACAGCTGCTTGTCCTAAATCGTTTCAGAGAGTGTGTCAGAAAATAATAATAAAACAATAAATAAAAAAAACCCACACACTTTCCACTTGGGGTGAGCAATAACTCATTCGCTTGTTTTGAGACATCAGTAATACTTACGCCCAGATTAATGAAGGAGGCCTAACCCACACCCACTGGAATGCTTGCCAACATGTCTTTGCTTGGATTCGACTCAGGCGACTTGGGAAAACAGCGTAACCTCCTCTGAGCCCCACTGATGTTTATTTAACGTTGTGGAAATGTTCGTAGGCCAATAATTCAACTCCGTGTCGAGCAATTACGCGCCGACCTACCGCACCAGACATGCAAACCAGAGAGGATTAAAAACACGGCAAGAAGAACATAAAATCATTACCCATCTCGTCAACTTGCTTTAACCGTCGTCCTTATTCTAGCACGCATGTCTACGTCTCGTGAAACTCCTCTCGTAAATCAAAGCTGCGGCTGTATATTCGAAGCGCTTTCGTTCCCCAGTTTTACCGAACCCTATAAACTACTCTACTGTAAATAGTGGCACGACGTTTGAAAGCCGAGATCAGGAAACAACGCGCCTGATGAAGTATAAATTGCTTTTCCAGCTCTCGCGCGCCCGTTAACCGCAGGCCTGCAGTTTGAGGAAATGCTGCATCCCATGACGTTCCCTCTGCGTTTGTTTACATTTAGGATTACGCACGGGCCTGTTGTTCCTCCATCCGATACTCCGCGCCAGGAAGAACTGCTTCAACCGGTGTCGCGATCCCACGCTGATATCTGATTCTCGTTACAATTTTGCTCGAAGACTCGAAGGGAGAAGAGAACTACACTGGGGTCAACGTCACCTTGTCACGTCTGCGGTTCTTGGGTTCTCGAAAAGGAAAATGACTACATGATTATAATTCAAACACGTACAGCGGTGGACCTGTCGCCTAGCAATCGAGGCTGCTGTGGAAAAGGAAATAACAACCTTTCGAGCTCACGTCGGTGCGTCACGGCTAATTTCACACGCCGGGCGAGCGATGCAGAAATGACAGCGCTTTATATTCACCTCCATATTGTTTAAAGGCTGCAATTCGGTAATGCTGTTTGCAGACACTGAAACGACCCTGGCGTTGCATAATAACTTCCGGCGTTGTGCAGGTGCGCTATCATTTGGCCCGGCAAAAGCGGCTCGTTTTTGAGTGCGCTGCTGCGTGTATTCGTACCTTTCCCGACGGCTTGCTCTGGTGGTGGAAAACCTAATTCCCGATTCTTGGTTTGAACTCGACGCCGATGCAGACGGGAAAATAAAAATGTCCGAATGACATGTTTTTGTCTTTCTAGATGAATCTGTGCAAAATTCATGAACATATTCTCTCTGTCTCTCTTTTTTTAATGGACAGTTTGTGAATCTGGAGCATGGTTACTCTTCCCTTGACAGCAATCTGTTTAATTCATTGTTAACAAGGGATTTCAACCAGACTCAAATTGGTCCAAAGTGTTAATAAAATTAGTCTACTGGGTCCCAGCGTATGCTTCCTACATGCAAAAAGGCATTCGCGGCTCACAGATAGGTCACGGAGCTGCCTGCCTAGTGCGCTTAATAGGTTCAGGATCCAGGAATATAATATACCAACGCCTGGCTAGTATTTACCCAAGCACGGGCCAAACTTAAACTCGGGCGGGTTTCTCCCATGGGTTTCTCGTCAGGCGCCCGGGGTGACGCTCTCCAAACGCGCTGGAGAAACCATTTTGAAATGAAGAATCAAGCGTATCCTGTTTCGTGTTCAAACGCGTGCCGCGTGTCTCTTCTGTGTTAAGTGAAAACAAAGAAAAGGGAAACTCACTCAGTGGCTGCCCACGCGCCTAAACAGACCCGGGTCGGTATTACACTCTTTAGAAAGGAAAAAATACACGTGAATAAAAAACCCGCGGATTTTGAGTACATGCTGACAGTGACAATGCCTGACTCGCCGCAAAGATCAAGGTACACTGAGGTACAGGAAAAAAACCATCATGAACACATTCAAGTGCCCTTTAAACGTCCTTACGCTGTTTTAAATGGGTGACTTCTGAAACGGCCAGAAAATTGACTTTTGCGACGAGCGAGAAACTTCCGCAGATGCTACGCTAACCTCCCGCTGAAGCCTTGTGCGCGACTCAAGCCAGAGACATTAATCAGGATGTCTGTGTGACTGCTCGATCGATCGATAGCCTGCGCTGTTTTTAGCTCGGCTCACGTGGTACCTCCTAGGTTAAAAGGATAACCTGATTTGGCGCGGTTCGCTTCTTACCTGGGAGCCGCGCGAGCCGAGTGCATCAGGTACCGCGCGGCTCGCTTGGCGGTGGAAACGGGGACAGGGACGGGGTACATTTGCCACGTACCATCTAAAAAGAAAAAAAAAACAAAACAAAACAAAAAGAAGGGCACTAATTCTATCAAGACCACAGTGTGGCAGGAGATTTTTGAGCTTTTGCTCCTCGTACAGTGCAGTGGATGTGGCACGCTGTGGCAGTGATTGTTCACCCGACCAGTATTCACACAGCACCCAGGCGTTCTCGGATATTAATTCGTCCTCTGCTACAACGAGGGCCATTTCTCTTAAGCTCAACAGACCAGCAAACCTGAAATTAATATGTCTGTCGAACAGCAAGCCCAAAGGGAGCCTTCAATTAGCTGTCAAGGAAGAGGACAGGAAAAGAAATATTAAGGGAAGAGAGCACGGAGTTATAGCACAGGTATATTCATGCGCTGTGGGGATGACAGACACTTGCTCTGTACCCCTTAAACCCCCCTGAACTTCTCACAATAAGTCGGGGATCACCGCTGGGTATAAGCGATTCGTTGGGAATATAAAGGCAATAATCTGTGACGTGAAAAAGGGCCACGTTGTCATGTGTTGTCAGCACAGAAAGGCAGAGGGATGAGCCTGGGAGCTGCGTTGCTGGAGCTCGGGCTGTCGGGTGCACGCAGACAGCGCGGTGAAAAATGAAAAGTGACAGCCAGTGTATGTTCTATATTACGCTTAATGGCCGCGCTCAGATGCGCGGAGCTCGCTCGTTCGCGTGAGTAATGTGTGGCCTGTTGGCCGCGCCTCGTCGTACCAGGGAACTGCAGCTAGCGGCTGAAAGAGGTGCGCGACAAGATGGATGCCCCGACTAATTTGCGAAGAAGACGTACGGATCTGCAGGAGTGGCGCGGGGTCCTTCGGCACGCCGCTGAGTAGATTATCAAGCTCCACGCTGAAGCCGGGGACGCCTGCTCTGATTAGTGCGTCTTTCGGCGCTACGAAGAGTGAGCGTGTTAAACACTGAGCTTCATCACGGCTGAAACATTGCTCCCAGGTGGTAATCAGCCACTAATGGAGAGTGCAACAGGAAACGGGGAGTCAAAAAAAAAAAAAAAAAAAAAAAAAAAAAAAAAAACCCAAAAAACGACACCACTCAAACAATTACATGCGTTCGGAATGGGGGTGGATTGGGGTGTCAAAAATTAAAGTTCATCCTCTGAAAAACTACTTAAAAATCACAGCGGGGTGCGTGTAATCCTTCAGCAATAATTAAAGGAGCTTAGTTCGTAGCTGTTTAATAGTGCTCCTAGAACTATAATAAACAAGCAATTTCAAAAGCGCTACACACAAAAAAGCACCATACACAACATCACCATGTATCCAATCTAATTAGCTTCGTTGGGTTTGTGCACTTGTTATTTTGGTTTGGTTTTTTTTAAACGGCCCTCGAATTAGCCCCGCCCCTATCGTAACAGAGTTATTTGGCTCCTCGGGGCTCTGTCCCTCTTTTTCCGACGCGACTCTGAGTTGATATCTTTGGCACTAAGTGTTCTGATATGCTGCACGTGTCGCTAATCTGATCTAAAGCGGTGTCTTTTTCAGTTGTTTTCTTTTTGTAGAGTGTAAAATCTGCACTTGACTAAGCTGTGCGTGTGCGTGTGTGCCCTGTGTGAGTCTCCATTGCCAAGAGCACCGTGTGTGCTCGGAATATCCTATGCACGTGCCACTCACTCACTCACTCAATCATGTTGAGTGTCAGCGGATTCTCCCAAACCTTCAGGCTTTATCTCGCTCATCCTACACATGTGAAGCAAAAACAGTCCAAGACATGCAAGAGATTATTGGCTCTGAGTCTGCTGCCAACGCTGGATCTGAATGAACAGTCACGACGCCTGGAATTCCAGGTGATGCATGAATCCGGAAAACCTCCCGAGTGGCGCAGCAGAAAAGTGATCACCTCATCGTCCGGATGGTGCCAGAGCGGGGAGCCACGAGAGCAAGGCTGGCTTCTGGATGAGAGAGACGCTCTTTCTATCCTCCACTCTCTCTCTCCTGTCAATCACGGTGATACTAGCCAAATGTGGGCATCTGTGAGCACACGTATGTGGAAGAGGACGGATAGCGCTTTCCTCCGCGTGCGTTATGGTGTGCCCTGTGACACGGCATGTTCAGCAGTCCCATAGAATGCAGCTGGCTAGCTTCACATATCTCAGAGGAAGCCCGCGACAGCCTTCACTCTCTCTGGTTAGTTGATGTGGATGATAAGGGAGAGCTGGCGGCTGGCTGGGAATTTGCCAAAGATTAAATTAGGGAGAAAATGGATAAAAAAGGAAGGGCATCGGCGACTCTTTTCCTAGCTTGCACAGAAGTTGTGTGTGTGTGTGTGTGGTAGGGGTAAATGGCTCCCCAGTGTATAAGTACTTGGTCATAACTAGAGCGCTGGTCATGGCTGATTGATCAAGCTTTTATTAACCCAAGTCAAGTACGTCTCATTTGGAAGTCGGTGACCTTAAACAAAGAAATGAATCTGACATCCTCACAAAAGGCCAGACTGAAATTAATTAAATATCCATCAATGTTAAAAATGTATTTTTAAAAAAAGCCCCATCAAATCTGTTTAAAAAACATTTTGACTGATACGTGATTACCACAAGTCCCCTCTTTGTAAGAAGCAAAATAAAATTGTACAACTGAGGGGTGATGCTGGGATGTCCAATGACTAAAGAATCCTCAAAATCAACTGCATGCACACACACACACACGTTTAAACA
>JAQLOM010000007.1:5533254-5549090 GCA_030068315.1 Chrysichthys thysi | reverse complement strand
ATATATATATGTGTGTGTGTGTGTGTGTGTGTGTGTGTGTGTGTGTGTGTGTGTGTGTGTGTGTGTGTGTGTGTGCGAATATATATTTCTCTGAGCCTATTCTACACCACTTATTAAACTAAATACCTCCCCAAAATGATTAAACAATTTTAAAAAAAAAATCATGGTTAGCTGAAACAATAAAATAGCACCTTAGGTACTGAGTTCCCTTGTGCGGCCCGTTTCAATTCCACTTCGTACATATTTCTAAGATGGCTTGGTCTTAACATATCAGGAAACCCAAGGCTTACTCTGCATGAACAAAAAGGATGGTTCATACTTACTATAAGGGACACATTCATACTGGACCTCAAGGTATTTGTAAGTTCCTGGGCAAGGGTCAGGGAAGACATCCGTTCCCGTAATGACAATACACTGGGTTCGATTATTGCACCTATGGGAGGAAGGGAGAGAACGAGAGAGAGAGAGAGAGAGAGAGAGAGAGAGAGAGAGAGAGAGAGAGAGAAGACAAGAATGTGACTGAGGTACAAAAAAGAGCAGGGAAAAAAATATCAGACAGAGATTTCAGTGTGTGCACCTTTAGAGCGCACCGGTGCTCGCCTGCCTGTAATGCAATTGGTCTTGTTGTGCTCGGGTCAATATGAAACAAACAGCGTCATTCGAGTAAAAGGCCGGCGGATTCCAAAAAGAATGGCTTTGTTTGGGATGAAAAGAACGAGACGGAGCATTAGCGGGGAGCACGGACGCCGCGGCGGGCGTCCCGGGCAAAATGAGCAATCCAATCGAAAAGTGTTCGCGATTAAATTAGAAGGATGTGTCGTGGGTTCCCGCAGACGCCGATTAGTCCAACGGGACGATCCTGACAAAGCGTTATTATCTGTTCGGGTTCATACGGCGTTAGCGGGGGCTTGTCCGGTCTGGTTTGTTAAACAACGTGTCGTGCGGAGGAAAAACAAAAACATCATAATTAGCGATCTGAGCATCTTGGTTACTATGCAAATTATGATTGATTAATCATAGCGCCTGCCATTTTTAAAAGTAGATCCCGCTCTGGAATACTAATGATACAGACTGAATCATGCTGTGTGCTCGGCGGGACTGTCTTGTTTATGGGGGGGTTGGATTTGTGTTTAACCCCCCCCCCCGCAAAAAAAAACAACCAAAAAAACCCAACAACTTGACGTGCTCCACTCGCTTTCCTCTTGCCGATGTCTCAGACTGTTACCGCAAACCTGCACAACCGCATTGGGCAGTACACTGCCCTGATGAGGCTTAGCATTTTATCTGTCGTCTGTAGCCTTTAATCAATACTTCTGTCCATGTGCGAGTGCCTACTATTTCAATTGATCGCTGAAAATCTATCTACACTACATCGGTTAATGCTGTAGAATTTCTGCACTGCTTCTCTCCCTCTCTGTGTGTGTGTGTGTGTGTGTGTGTGTGTGTGTGTGTGTGTGTGTGTGTGTGCGGGTGGGTGGGTGTCTGTGTGTGTGTGTACGGGTGGGTGTGGGTGTCTGTG
Source organism: Chrysichthys thysi (assembly GCA_030068315.1). NCBI lineage: Eukaryota > Metazoa > Chordata > Actinopteri > Siluriformes > Claroteidae > Chrysichthys > Chrysichthys thysi. Next base: position 5,547,571 of record JAQLOM010000007.1, on the reverse strand, counting down.
TGTGTGTGTGTGTGTTATTTTTGGTCGCGGGAACAGATGTGCCTTCCCTGAAAGTAGACAACATTTTATGGGGAAAAAAAGAAAAGAAAAGAAAAGAAAAAGGGTAGTTTGCTAAAAGGCAAATTCGTGCCTAAATCCGAACGTGCCTGTGGACTAAAAGGTTCTCAAGCTGTTACAAAAGTGAAAGTGCATTTCCACACAAAGACGTGTCCGAGAAGGCGAAGGCAGCTGCCCTGAGACCTTTCTGAGTGACTCAGTTGTCTTGTTTTGACGTCTACCTGGAAGAAATCCGGTTTGAGACAGGCTTTAAAAGCAGCATCACCACGACGCCCACGCACGCTGACGGCCACTAACCCTGAAGTCCACGGGCGAGATTTGGAGGTGGGCCATATGATATAAACATAACATGACTTCTACTACATAAACTTACTTAAGAAACGCCACCAATTCAGTAGTGTTCCGATACAGACGCTGATCGAATGATCACTATACGGTAATTAATACTTATTATGATTGATTCTAGATGATAGTTTAAATCTATCAATATCATTTAATGTTTCTTTTTTCATGGTTTTAATATTTAAACACTGAGATATTTTACAAGTTTAAAGATTAACTCCAAGATTTTAACAGCGTATCAGCGGCTTCTGCACATTTGCAATGGGAAAAAAAAATTATCCGTAATATAATCTTAAAATTGACATAATTAGGGCCCAAGCACAGAGGGTGGGAGGACACGATTGTATTTGGAATTATTATTATTATTATTATTATTATTATTATTATTATTATTATTATTATTATTATCGCTAAGTTTTTTCACATTTTTGGGCCCTTAACATCCATGAAAATTCGGCGTCCATATCAGGCGCCGTGAACCTAAGGGGGTGCAGAAGCTTGGCCCCGGGTGAGACCAGGGGGCTCGACAGCACCCCCCTAAGGCGTCACTCCTTGTAGTGTGCACATAACCAGTACAACTACAAATAATATAAATTGCCAACATGTATGCAAATGCCAACGCTTGCTACACACACCGGATACTACCATGCTGCTTGGTGACAAAAATGTGCACCGGGTACAAGGTCCCCTAATCGCTGCTAGCGGCTATAATTTATTACGATATCAATAACGTGTCGTCGTATCGGTCAGCCCTGAGCAAGATGGAAAAACATGAGACTGGAGAAAACAGTACGAACATTCCATGACTTAATCAGGCATTTCTCTAGAAATAATAAAAAAAAAAACAACCAAACCAAAAAAAAAACCCACATCATTTCTTTGTCCACAAAGTGCGCCCTGTCTCACCAGTGTTTTCTGGCACCCATGTTGAATTATGGAACATGCAGCATGACCATGAAAGCTCGACCAGATGAAGGCACCTCGAAACACTGCGCTCTCACAGCAGACTGGATGCTTTTCCAGACTCCGAGTGCAGCTTTACAAGGCGGGACACTGCAGCGCTGACGCTCTAAATCATCCTGCTGGCAATTTTTTCTGATCATCTTTTTTTCTCTGCACTTTTTCCCCTTTACTCAGCAACTAGCTCGAACAATAAAGTCCTCTTGTATTCCGTTATTTCTTTTTTTTTAATACAAACGCGGAAACGATGTTATATGAGACGGATTGCTCGACACAGCGGTGCGATATTGTTTACGCAGATCCTGACGCACAGCTGTGCAACCGTGCTGGTCATATTGAGAAGCGAGGACAGTACACAGACAGAAGCCACTGTGTGAAAACTGTCCCTCGTATGGATTTGTACTTTATTAGCACGCCGCATGTGTGATAACAGATGAGAACATGAGGCCTGTTGGTCATAAAAATGATTTACAGGGCTGCCAGAAGTTGTAACACACACCTTTAGCTGCTGCATTAATGAGGTGGCGGCTCTTTTTATTTGTGGTGCTGTTAATGAGGACCGTACAACACTGTGTGATGTATTTCATTTACTAACACTGCCTATACATTTACATAATGGAATACGAGACTAAATTATAGCTGTTTGTTTTCAAAGGACAGTTTATGTTTCCATGGAGGAAGGAATGACTTGGAGTGTGCTGTCTGAAACGGAGAGAGGGAAAAAAAAGAAAATAAGCTGAAAGGTTTTACAAGGACATAACGTGACATAAGTGGAAACGAGTCTTGTTTGCTGAGTACGTCACACGTTTGGTACCTGCGCTTTGTGATAACTGCATTTGATTCTCTCTCACTCACTCACTCACTCACCTTCTACCGCTTAATCCTGTTCAGGGTTGCGGGGGGAAGCTGGAGCCAATCCCAGCTGACTTTGGGCGAGAGGCGTGGTTGCACCCTGGGCAGGTCACCAATCCACCACAGTGCCGACACGCAGAGACAGACAACCGTTCACATTCACACCTACGAGTAATTTGGACTAGCCAATCAGCCTAATTCCCCCTGTGCATGTCTTTGGACTGTGGGAGGAAACCGGAGTACGCAGAGGAAACCCACGCAGAAAACATGCAAACTCCACACAGAAAGGCACCCAGGTCGACCCCGGGGATCGAACCCAAGACCCTCTTGGTGTGAGGTGACAGTGCTAACTACCACACCACCGTATCGCCCTGCTTTTGATTCTTAATTGTCTTTGAAAGCAGCTCTGCTACTTATTCAATAGTTTACATTAAGCTGCTCATTCTGACACATGAATGCCTCTACAGTAACAGCACAGGGACGGGGAAAAACCGAGCAAAACATTAGCCGTTTGTACGGTGATGCTCTCTGTAAGGAGACGACTATTTAACACTGATGTAAGGAGTCTCCAGTGTCAGGGCTTTAATAAAAGTCACAGATAAAGCTGTTCATTTAAGGGTTTTTTTTGTTTGTTTGTTTTTTGCTTATTGAATTTTGGAGGGAGGAAAAACGGGACAAGATGAAAAAAGAGCCCAGTGAGGGCAAAGATAACAGGAAGACACTTCACAGTTGTTAAACGTAGCTATAAACTGATCAAAAATACAAAATGGATGTCATTTTTAATCAATGAAATGAAAATTTAGTATTGGTTAAAAACATTTGGTATATCCTATCCTATAGTCCTCCCACACAGTCGAGTAGCACATCAGGGGCCAAACAAGCCCCACTGGGCTCGCTTGACATTTCCATAGCTGAAGAGTATTTTATAAGGTGGGATCGCTAGACCCCTAAACTGGAATCCTACATGTACAATTTAGAGCACCCAGTCAACTTTGGACTGTGGGAGGAAACTGGATTACCCGGAGGAAACCTGCACGGGGACAACATGCAAACTCCATACCACATGGCACCCAGGGGATCAAACCCATGACCTTCTTGCTATGAAACAACAGTGTTAACCACTACACCACAGTGCCACACATCTGTGATATGTGAGTGACTTGCTGATATAGAAAAATAATCAACTTCAGGATACCGACCAAGTCACCTCGCCCCATGATTAATTCCTGAACTATATTAGACCATAAAGAGCAACAGGATTTAAGACCACTGGCCATGATACTGAGAGAAAAAAGTCCAACCTCAGCATCAGTGAGGATGCCTCCTCCACAAATAAGTCTACTCCAGCTTCTTACTAAATTATATACCAGAAATACCCTTACTATATCCTTTAAATGTAAAGGAAGCTACCAAAGAAAAAATATCTGACACTTGACCTTGCTGTGACTTTGACCCTGCTTGGAGCAATTCAACAACTGAACCAATTTATCTGCTGGTCACAATGACAATTCCATATACACAGACCAAGCATAACATTAAAACCACCTGCCTAATACTGTACGTCCTTCTTGTGCTGCCAAAAGTCATGGCCTGCAATTGAGGCATGGAATCCACAAGACCCCTGAAGGTGTGCTGTGGTATCTGGCACCAACAGCAGATCCTTTAAGTCCTGTAGTTTGTATGGTGGGACCTCCGTGGACATTTGACTTGTTTGTCCAGCACATCCCACAAATGCTCGTATGGACTGAGGTCTGGGAAATCCATAGGCCTTGTCAAGATCTTGAAATCTTTGTCAGGTTCCTCAAAGTATTCCTGAAGAATGTTTAGATAGGTGGTACGTGTCATAGTATCGTCCACATGAATGCCAGGACCCAAGGTTTCCGAACAGAACACTGCCTAGTGCATCACACTGCCTCCATTGGCTTGCCTTCTTCTTATAGTGCATCCTGGGGCCATCAGTTCCCCAGATAAGCAACAAACACACACCCGGCCATCTACATGATGGAAAAAAAATGCGATTCATCAGACCAGGCCAATATGGTTCAGTTCTGAAGCTCACTTGGCCGTAGTAGGAGTTTTTGGCGGTGGACAGGGGACCAGTCTGCAGCTAGTCAGACATATGCCGCAAGCTGGACTGTGGACTGTGTGTTCTAACACATTTCGATCATAGCCAGCATTAAATTTTTCAGCAATTTGTGCTACAGTGGCTCTTCTGGAGGATGGGTTAGATGGGTTAGCCTTCGCTCCCCGTGCTTATTAATGAGCCGTGGGCGCCCATGACCCTGTTGCCGGTTTCATGGTTGTCCTTCCTAGGATCACTTTGGTAGACACTAACCAGTGAATACTAAGAACATCCCACAAAACCTGCTGTCTAACAACATTTTCTGGCCATCAAAATTTGGCCCTTGTCAAAGTGCGCTTGCCCATTTTTTCCTCCTTCCAACACATCAACTTCAACAACCGACAGTTCACTTGCTTATATTACATTACATTACATTATTGTCATTTGGCAGATGCCCTTATCCAGAGGAATTTACATTTTTATCTCATTTATACAACTGAGTATTTTGAGGTTAAGGGCCTTGCTCAAGGGCCCAACAGTGGCAGCTTGGTGGGGCCTGGATTTGAACTCCTGACCTGCCAATCAGTAGGCCAATGTCTTTACCCCCTGAGCCATAATTTGCTCCCCAGTATACCCCACTCCTTGACAGGTGCCATTGTAAAGCAAATCAATGTTACTCTCTTCACCTGTGAGTAGTTGTAATGTAAACAAACAACTGATTGGTGTAAATCCTAAAAACATTTAACCACTCCTTCTTGAGATATTGTGCTAACAAGACTCTCAGATGGCCCAAGAAATAGACAGATGGATGGATGGATGGATGGACGGCCCAAAAATACAGTGACATGAAAAATGGGAAACGACTATATAATATAATATACAGTTATAGCAGCTTGATGGCATCATTCAAATGAGGGAAGAACACATCTAATATTTCATCAAGTATTCAGGAGCTAATCTTCCCGTATTTGACCTTTAAGGAGAGTTAAGCATCGCCTCTGCCTGAGCATCGCTTCGCATCGCATCGCACGAGCACAGCACACCGTTGATTAAAATCTCCTTCCGAAATAGACCCATTGCTGACAGCAAAAGTGTTTACAGAGAAGATGAGACTGTCTTACGGCTGACAGATCTAACACACGCGCGCACACACACGCGCACACACACACCTCTTGTCACTGGGGCTTGAAAATGTAAGCATTTAGGAACTGTAGAAGTGTGCACTGAATGGTTTTGGCTCCAAACCCCAAGCTCAAGACTTTCTGTTAATATTTATTGTCAGGGTTAGGGATGGGCAGTATGACCAGAAAAAAAATGCTATTACAATTCAAGACATTTCTATGATATACGACGTAAACTTTCAGCAACATAGTAACACTGCAGGGGAGCAACAATATAGTCTGGTCACAGTTCGATTTTATTCACAAAGCAGTCATTTCACTCACTCATCTGTTGCCGCTTAATCCTGTTCAGGGTCGTGGGGGGAAGCTGGAGCCAATCCCAGCTGACTTCAGGTGAGAGGCAGGGAACACCCTGGGCAGGTCACCAATCCTCCACAGGACGACACACAGAGACAGACAACCTCATTCACCCCTACGGGCAATTTAGAGTCGCCAATTAGCCTAATCCTCTCTGTGCACGTCTTTCAACTGTGGGAGGAAACCGGAGTACCTGGAGGAAACCCACACAGACACGGGCAGAACATGAAGACTCCACACAGAAAGGCACCCAGGTCAACCCCAGGGATCGAACCCAGGACCTTCTTGTTGTGAGGCGACAGCACTAACCACCACACCACCCACAGTGAGTTCAAATCGGTTTAATTCTCAGCCATTTTGAAATAAACTTTGAAAAATAATAAATGACCAAGAAGACAAATAAAAAAAACATTTCTGAATCATGAACAATGCAAAAAAGCACATTTTTGTTTGTATAAAGTTGAAGTAATCTAAATCACTATAAAAAAAAAACACGATTTAATATTGTAAGCAAAAGGTACCACAGGTTTACCAAATCTTGAAAAAAAAAAATATTCACTTAAATATTCTCTTCAAAATTCTGAGTGTATAAACAAAGTATCTGACCTGGGGGACCTGACTGACTGAAACATAACGAGGTCCAGAGCAGAAATAGAGCTACAAAGTCGGCTAAAATGTCCGTCTCCATGACATCTAGTGTTGCTTCAAAGCTACTTGAAGAGCTCTTTTTTAACCATCATAACATGGCCATGGAACCACTGTTTACCTTCACAAGTGCCGATCTTGCAGGCTCACCACAAAACAATGTCATCAAGTGACCAGGATGTGCTATCTTTTATGGGTTGTGCAGCACCGTGGCTTAGTGGTTAACACTGTCACCTCACAGCAAGAAGGTCCTGGACTTGATCCCTGGGGTCGACCTCGGTGCCTTTCTGTGTGGAGTTTACATTTTCTCCTTGTGGGTTTCCTCTGGGTACTCCGGTTTCCTCCCACAGTTCAAAGACATGCACATAGGGGATTAGGCTATTTGGCTACTCTAAATTGGCCGTAGGTGTGAATGTGAATGTGAATGGTTGTCTGTCTCTGCGTGTCGGCACTGTGGTGATTTGGTGACCTGCCCAGGGTGCAACCCCGCCTCTCGCCCAAAGTCAGCTGGGATTGGCTCCAGCTCCCCCCCCACCCCCACGACCCTGAACAGGATTAAGCGGCAGAAGATGAATAAACTGAACTGAATGAACAAAATATCGTGATATTTCAGAAAACAGTATTGCTATATCAGTCGTCACGCTGCTCAGCCCTAATTAGGGTGTGAGCAGTGTTTGGATACAAGTATGGTTTCTTGCTTCATTAGGGCCTCTCTCAAGGTCATTGTCCTCTATCAATTTATACACAAACTATCCAACTACACACACACACACACACACACACTAAACTATATATTTCAGCGTTGCGACTTGTCTAATGATTCTCTATATATCTTTGAGGTTGTTTAGATGTCATGCAGGAGAGCTGTATAACACATCACTGAAAAGCAGTATAACAGGACTACTTTTACACAGTGCATCCTGATAATGAAATGATTCCTCACCGCACTCCCACAAAAGTCTTCGGCGGGTGATAAAAAAAAAGAATAAAGAACACTCCGACACTGGCTTGTCTGGATAGATGATCATAGACGAAAGGGAAAACTTCCAGACGGGTGGACTGCACGATATGTACTGTTATGCGCTGAACAACACGCCAGGCTTTGTAGCATGTATAAGAATGCTGAGCGGGCCTCCATTTTGTACGGACGTGGCAAAAGGAAAAGATCTAAGTGACTTTGAAAGATGGTTCAAGGGGAGCAGTTACAAAGACCGTTCAAGTGGGAAATATTTTTTTCCACTGGAGCAGTGACTAGTATGACATGTGCATTTAGATCGTCATGTAAAGCCTCAGTGGATAGGGTTTGGAAAAATCGTAAAAAATCTAAAGCGCAAATGCAGCGAGATGCTCCTGTATTAGTGATATATATATATATACATACACACACACGCACACACACACACACGAAGAAACAGAATGGCGGTTCTTCAAATGAATGCAAAGATCCATGCAGGATGTGTTCAGAGCTTCACCATGAACACTTCACGATATTGCAGGAAGGCTACATCGCATTAATTCATCATTAATTCAACACAGGAGAAAAATTAATTAATAAATAAACAAACAAACAAACAAATAAATAAAGAAAGTCATTCGGAAAGTGATCCTTCACCATATTCCCGAAAAGCGGACAAGCACGTGTGTGCTGTACGCCAAATGGCTAGTACTGGTTCGACAAATCAATAAAAGGTCTTCTGACTGATTATCCCAGGAAGAAGCATTTCTATCCTGATGACAGCGGTTTCTTCCAGCACGACCTCTCCCCCATCCACGGGGCACGGAGACTCACTGAACGCTCTGATGAGGACAAACACGATGCTCTGTGGTCTTCACGGTCACCATGTCTCAACACAATCCAAAACCTATGGAAGCTTTTTAAACTGACGAGTCAGCCAGCGCTCTCCGAAACCGTTGTCAAAACACCGCGCAAGGGAACATCTTGTACAGAAATGGTCTTCATCCGTCCGTCCAGTGCAGCTACGGAGAATTTTGCAGAGACTTGAAGAGTAGTGGAATTTTCCCACAATTGTCAACCCTTTGTAAGTCTGAAGAGGAGAGAAGGTCACTCGAAATGCCACGGCGGTTCTCACTAGTAGAGGCCGTGTGGCTATGAAAAAGAGCCCTTTTCTGTGCAGCTCCTTTTGTGGGTGTGGAAAGGCAACAAATCGACGTCGTCGTTAAACCTGCAATTGCTAATAATTGTCATACGCCTGGGGTAATTACGGCGAACCAAGACGAGACGACTAAATAATCACGTTCTTCTTGGTGCGCGCTAGGAGGCAATTAATGCAACGTAAACTTGTGCTCAAATGGTCCGATCACATTGAACCACTTTGAATGAAACCACTAAAAGACAAACAAATGATTAATATGAAAAGTAATTTGTCTTTTTTTTTTTGTTTATCATTATTATTATTATTCTTTCCGCAGTGCTACAGTGCCTCACACGAACATTTCACACTGAGCTGAAGTAGGGTTATAATTCCCTCCGAGAAAAGCCTCGGAATGATGCTCTAAAATCTTGGAACGTGGCTTTTTTTCCCCTTCTCTCTCCAACAAAGGTGTTTGCAGGCTGTCCGTCGAACACGGGCTTAGTTCATGGGAAGGATAGGATAGTAAGCGAACGTGTGCATTTGTCTGTTTAACAGAGCCCGCAGCACGTTACCCGACGTGACGGTATAGAATGTCACAAGGCGCAGGTAGTCCTATACCCTCCACCTTGTTTCATACGTCGCCTATGAGTGTCTAAAACAGACCTGAGGACGTTACACTTACCCTGCACTAATCAACCACCTCTGGTGATTAGAAATCAGGGAAGCGTCTCAGTCTGCGTCTTGATTTCACAGACAAGTGCAGGGGTTTTTTCTCCGTTGGTTTGTTTTTGCATAAACAGAGATAAGGAACACGTTAAAGGTGTAATATGTATGCACGGTTGATCCTTGCGTTAGCAAGAGAGGTTTTCCGTTGACTTGAATAGTCCGTTGATGTAAAGTGTTTTAGTGTGGGGGGTTAAAATAGTGGAAATCCAAGGAAAAACACCACTAAGGTTCATAAAAGTGCTCCCCAAGTACTGTACACATGACAAGCAGCAGAACGACCAACATAAATAGGTAAGGACATTAAATACTAATGTAAATAAATATGTAAATATAATTGTAAAGGTCATTTCCCTTATGTGTGTTCACACCATACTCCTCACAAACACCAGACTTCTAATTTCTGGCCAATACTAAGATCGACACGCTTTCTTTTACCACTAGACTTATCTTTAGGTGGCATAATGATGGCACTGGGCAGAAAAACAGTGAAAAACAACATATAATCGCCGTAACAACAGTACTGCTTCACAACGACCACAGCTCAACCGGCGCTTGTAAGCAACTAGTAGCACGCAGGCCATTCCTGAACTACAGGACTCAGATCGCAACACCCAAGATTTTTAAACTTTCGTACCGGACATTCTGGCTAATAGATTATGCATTCAGACCAGCGGATTTTGTCCGTTGCATCCGATGTCTGTAATGCGGTGTCCGTAGATGAGAGGATCGACCGTGGTTCTCTAACAGTTACGTATGCAGCTTCAACATTTGATTGTTGTTCCCCCCTCTCCTGTGTTCACGGAGCACCGCTCCCTGGATCTACCACGGCCTGTTAAGTGTCTACATATCAACTGATGGGAGACACTTCCAAGCGTAAACCAGCATTCTGAACCAGAGTTTGCTTTCCCAAAGGGGTTTTCTCAGCTTAAAGGTTCATATTTTATCACGTTTCCCATGACTTGTCTTTCAGGTTATTTGTATGAGTAAGAAATGAAAAAGAAATTGACTAGCGCACCTTTGATTTATTTAAATAAATAAATTTGTTTTGTGTGTGTGTGTGTGTGTGTGTGTGTGTGTGTGTGTGTGTACACAAGCAATTCTGTCAACAAAGAACACGACATTCGTTTTCCCGAACGCTGCTTAACAGGATAAAGAAGTAATCTGGTAATGGAAGGGAAGGTTTTTCTGTCATGGAAAAGGAAACTTCAAGCGCAATATGTTATTTTTATGTGAAGCCTCTCCAGTCCGAAATAAGTTCACAGCAAATTCACATTTCTGATACGCACTTAGGCTTCCTTGGGCAAATCTGGATTGATAGACTTGCTCAGCTGACCTTTTTTTATTATTTTTTTTGGATTTCTCGGTGCTGAGCCTATATTTGGCTGTTCCAATCGGGCTCCCGCTGCGATTGCGAGTTTTTTTTTTTTTTTTTTTTTTTACCTCCGCTGAAATGAAGCATCGGCCTCTAAAAATTAGTCCACATCTTTTATTAATGTGCGCTAATCAAGCGTCATGATGGATGATTATGATGTTGGTGGTGATTCATTACTTGGCCAAAAGATATAACAACATGAAAAGTGCAAAACAATGCAATTTCACATCTGGGCTTGTGCAAACCTAAGGAGGCGCATCCCTTTGAAAAGTTTCCCCGTGTAGATTAGCACCCACTTGAGACGGCTAATTGCCTGCAGCTGAAGGGCCTAATTGAGCCGCCGCAGTTTCGGGCCTATTTTCATACAAATCATGGCACATGTATAATAAGCCGAGCGGAAATACAAACAACCCACGCTGCCTAGACCTACAAAACACATCAAAGGCCGTGTCACGCGCAACTTCCTGTTTGCCAGAGCAATGCTAGAAAAGAAGGAATTGCAAGGCTCCAGATGTATGTTAGTCAATCGGTTGGCAAGCGGATACACGGGGAAACTTTTTTTTGGGGAGATTTTGTTTGGTTGGGTTTTTTTTTTTAAAGCGCACGTTTGAAATGATTTGTTGAGGATTGTACAGGGGGAGGTTCTCCGTGCTTTTCTATGAGTCAAAGCCGTGCAACCAGGAGGCCTGATTATAAATGGAGCAGATGAGAGAAGAGAGACAGAGAGAGAGAGAGAGAGAGAGAGAGAGAGAGAGAGAGAGAGAGAGAGAGAGAGAGAGAAAAGGCACGGCTTGCAGAATGCAAGGATAGGAAGTCTGAGAGGTGCATTTCGGTCATTTCAACAGAGCGGGTATTCGACAGGGGAAATGGCTGAGTAGTGCTCATATTCCAGAGGAAGGAGGGAGCGGGGTTTGATTTCGCACCAATACACAGACTGGAGGAAAGGTTTTTGGAGTCTTCGCTTTTGGTCAGAAGGTTTAAATGCAATGTTATGACCAGAAGTCTTTGGTGTGTCCTCATTGCTGTACAGCCACCTGACCGCTCTCTGGTGCCCGACTTGCACTGCGGCATACTCTGTTCAGTTTTTTTTTTCTCCAAACCAGTCATTCCTCCCTAAAGTTACACTGTAAAATATAAAATACAATAATGACATGGCTAATTCTGGAGCAATTTATTGTTTTGTTGTTGGGTAATGAACTTCATTTGATGTCAAATGTAAACCAAAGAAGATTCAATTGCACATTTATTGTCTGGTCCGAATCATCCGCTGCTGTTACTTGCGTAAACTCTTGTTCATCCCTAATGCTGCATGACACTGATAAAAAATAAAACAAAACTGTGGTGGAGGAGAGGATTTATACGTAATACAGCTTCCGGTTTAGCGATTTGTCAGCAGTCTTGAATTGATTTGGAACAAATTTCCCTCGTCCTAGGGTTCCACCTACTACATTTCTGTGCGATCCTAAATCTTATTGAAATACCCTGGTTTAGCATCTGCAAATGTTCAAGAGTGATCAGTACCGTTTTTGTTCGTTCCTTTCATTTGAAAAAACGATTTCTTTGTTACTGGACAGACAATTAAAAAGCTGCGTTATTTTCAGCGCAATCACGGCTAAGGTGAAGAAGAAGATGAAGAAGCATGATGTCCATAAAGACAGATTTCAGATTAGACACGTATTAATTTATGTTCAGTGACGGATTTTGTGAACATCGTAGCCTTAAACCTAAAAAATAAAATAAAATAAAATAAAACAAAATTTAATTTAATTAAAAACATTTCTCCACCCTTCCATTTTTTCCCCGGCTGATGGAATGGCACTCAGCCTTGTCTGCAGTGTCAGGGTCATGTGTGACATATTCACAAACACATACAGTTCCCCTGAGTCCCATTTCCAGTTGGATTTATATAATTATTTATTTATTCATTCATTTATTTATTTATTATTTTTTGAAGTTTTACAGTTTCCGAACGTTTGATAGACAGAACTCACAATCTGCAATGCCAGCAGCCAAACAGAAAGCATGTGCGCACCTTAAACGTTCTAAAGGTGTGCAAATTTTATTTGCGCTGTTAACAACACACGTTGTCACAATGCAGCTTCGCAGAAATCCAGAAGCAGATTAGATCCTTATTGTGCAAGCCAGAGGCAGCATCGGCTTGTAAAATCTACCCGAGATGAAGGTTTGGGGTTTGTGAAGTTTTGGGGGGAGCCGCAGCTGCACACAATGGGAAGTGGAAGAAAATTGGGTTAAAAAAAAAAAAAAGATGGCGGTGCATTTTTAACAGTATTTTGAAGATATCAAAGGTGAGGCAAGTGTCCAATCATACACAGTGACGGATAAATGTAATATTTTGGTAATGCTCCAAAATATTGTTCTTATCAATAAATTAACGTTTTCACAGATGTTTAATGTTTTCTTCACCTTTTATATATTATATAATTCATCTTATAGATATTTTACAAATATAAGAATAAAAACATTTCATAGACATTAAATAATGCCTCAACGACACTGCTGTTTTGCTGGTCGTTTGTTAGCACACCTGTAAGACATACGTGCACTATATAGTGCATCTTATAACGTCCTTGTGATTTGTCATATAATATTTGTTGCTATAATGACAATAATAATGCCGTTCAAGCCCTATGAAATATAATAGTAAACTATGGCATATGGCAAAAATGAGGAAAAACCTCTATGTGCTGTGGAACGAGCTCTCTGTGGTAGCTCTAGTGAACGGTACTTGTCATTCACTTTACTTTCTTCCAGATGCTTGACACCGTCCTTCATGTGTATACTAGTACAAGTATATATAGTCATATAGTATTTGTAGGGTATCCTAAAGCCTTGAAAGAGATCATGTAGTATGGTAGGGTCTTACCTAGTACTGTGGGATGTGATTTCATATTGTTGGTTGTGTTGTTGGAAAGTATTGTGGGACATAAAGTAGCATTGAAAGACATCGTGTAGGTATTGTAAGGTGTGATATATCATGGTAGGGTGTGATATACTGTAGTTAGTATTATGGAATGTGATTGCATATTGCAGGATATGGTGTTGTAAAATGTCCTGAAGTGTTGTATTACATCATATGGTATTGCAGAATGGCCTACAGTGTTGTAAAATGTCACATGGTGTGATGGAATGCCATGTAGTGTAGCAGAATGTCATGTACAGAGGGGCTCGAAACATGTATACACACTTCGACATGAAAATTATCTGCATAAAAGCTGTATTACTAGACTTATATAGACATCATAGTGCAGTTGTAAGTCATGTTTCACTCCTGGTGGTGGTGCGGTGGGGCAACATATTGCTTTAAAAAATGGGCAGAGTGTACATTTGTGGGCCCCTCTGTATTGTAAATGCATTGTATAATGCATTGTATAAGGTTATATAGTGCTGTAGAAGGTCATATATTGTATAATGTCATATAGTGCTGTAGAAGGTCATATATTGTATAATTTCATATAGTGCTGTAGAAGGTCATGTATTGTATAATGTATTGTACTGTATAATGTCATATAGTGCTGTAGAAGGTCATGTATTGTATAATGTATTGTACTGTATAATGTCATATAGTGCTGTAGAAGGTCATATATTGTATAACGTATTGTGTAACGTCATATAGTGTTGTAGTAGGTCATGTGTTGTATAACGTATTGTATAATGTCATATAGTGCTGTAGAAGGTCATATATTGTATAACGTATTGTATAATGTCTTAT
>JAQLOM010000007.1:5519768-5530410 GCA_030068315.1 Chrysichthys thysi | reverse complement strand
GGTGGATTGGTGACCTGCCCAGGGCGTATCCTGCCTCTCACCCGATGTCAGCTGGGATTGGTGCCAGCTTCCCCCCGCGACCCCGAACAGGATTAAGCGGAAGAAGATGAACAAACTTCCATCCTGATGGCTTTCCTCTTCGTCGAAGCTCTACCATCTGAAGACACTGACTTTTAGTTTAGGAGCTATGATGAGAGCCGAAAAGTCACCAAACAAAGCAACACAAACAGAGCACTTGCGCTTTTTTTTGCAGTCATCTTCGCAAACGTCCCCTCACTCATACGGCGTATTACTGCATATTCCTCCGCTGAGCGCAAACTAGTTTGACTGCATAGTCCGTAAGTACACCGCTAACGGCATAAACCGAAACACTCATGTCTCGATTTTTTTTAAAAAGTTTTTATGGGAGTGAGCGTCGTAAACTCGAAATATGTCGAGACTGTTGTAACCCAAGGACCTCCTGTATGTATGTATGTATGTATGTATGTATGTATGTATGTATGAGCTATTACAGCGAACGCGAGGCTGAGACTGAAGCGTTACCCTTTGTTTCCGCTGAGAGACAGCTGAGTGCCGCGTGACTCATTTCCCTGCACTATGGATAGAAAAAGGGTCAAAAACCAGGGGGAGAGAGAGAGAGAGAGAGAGAGAGAGAGAGAGAGGTACCTGAGTACTCTAACTCATTGGAATTCGAATTTCTTAAGAGTTGAACCAACCAGTTCTAAAATAAATGACCTAGAACTCGATCTGAATCTCAGAAGTTGAGCTGTGGACCTAAGAAAATTTGTATGTATCAGGAATCTGCTGCCCGCGCAAAGCTCCCTTTTAACACACCCGTTTTGGGTATCCACGATAGCGGTGAAGTCCGGAGGAGGCGCGCCGCTCCAAGAACATTCCGCAGCAGCGCCACTGGCACATGCGCTAGGACTCATGCCATGCCCGAGCTTTATGTGGGATGCTACAGGTGTTACGCATTTGGTAACTGTGGCGGCACGGGCATGGCTGAGTGCCGCCTAGTGGCGAGAAAGCGGAAGCAGAGAGGTAAGTGGTAAGTGGCAACACCTGGCGGTAATTAACCTGTGTCTTTTTGTACTCTGCAGTAAGTGGCGATGGGAGACGGCCGGGACCAGCAGGAACGCTGACGGTGTCTGTGTGTTCGTGTGTCTGTGTCACTGAGTGTTTAAGCCGAAAAGCAAAAATAAAAGTCAAGTTACGTCATACCCCTTGTCAGTGAACGTTTGTCCGTGTTGTCCCTAAACCAGGGACTTATTACAGTAACCAGTGACACAGACTTTAAAGAGACTCGCTCAGTCACACCAAGGTGCAAAGCTTTAGATTGCATTCCCCGCACTATTGCCAAGCCTTGATTATTGTCTGTTTATTCTCCCTGGTTTTTGACCCTTTTTCTATCCATAGTGCAGGAAAATGACTCACGCGGCACTCAGCTGTCTCTCAGCGGAAACAAAGGGTAACGCTTCAGTCTCAGCCTCGTGTTCGCTGTGATAGCGCATCGTTTGTTTGGTGATGGTGCGTTTTTTTATTAATAATACCAGGTAATACACTGTACTTTATATCAGTTTGGTGGCCATTGCACAACAAAAAGTTACACAATAGTTGTACAAATGTCACAACCTAAAAGTTTGCGATTTATGAAAAAATGAACGAATACAGAGTAATAATAAAAATAAATACTTTACAAATTACTGTTTTGATAAATGTGTTTAGATGTGTTTAGTATATGCTCTTCTTGTTTTATCCGGTTCATTTTGTGTTTAAATGCTCAAAAAAAATAATTCTGTGTAATTTTTTGGGGTTGGGAACCAATTAATTGGTTTTCCATTATTTCTTATGGGGAAAATTCGATCAGAGCTCGAACTTTTTAGGATTCTAACCCACGCTCGGAACGGATTAAGTTCGAGTACTGAGATACCACTGTATATGCACAGGCATAAGGCGCCTATTATCTCAGCGTAGTCCTTTTGATTTGCAGGTTGAAACGCACAGGAAGTGTTTAACGCACTCAGCTCCGAAGTTCCTGACAGGATGTTAATTATACAACAAAAAGAGCACCCACAACTCCTAAGCACTTTTTTCCCCCGTTGAGCCATTACCTGCGGCACGTTTTTGACAAGCCGGCATGTTTTTAGCTGTATCAAAAAGTGTACTGACAACAAAATGGGTTCAAATGACTTTAAAAAGTCCGCTCAATCGAAATGAGTTTCTGGATGACTGGAGTCGACAATCGGCGAAGACAGAACGCGCATTGTTGCTCCGTTCTCTTGTTGACTTTGGGCCTTCCTTGTGTGACGGTTACACATTAAAGACACAGAAAGAGGTGAGAAATGACGGGTATTTACCTCGCTTCCAAGCTGTCACGCTGCGATCGTTTTTTGGAGTGAATTCTGGGGAGGGTTTTTTTTTGCGTGAAACACAATTTATTAAAGGTTTTTCGGCTTGCCAAGAAGAAAATCCAGGAAGGGGCTTGAGAACAGTGTTGGAGTTGGTGTGTTTCCAGCTCGAGGTTAAATTTAGACTGAGTAATTTCTCTTGAGGTACAAAAGGTCTTTCCAAACGATCAATGGTGACTGTTAATTTCAACACCGTACATGCTAGGACTGAACGCAAAACTGATTGTTTTTGTTATGTTGTGCTTTTTTTTGGATTGCCTCTGTTAGCATTTGAAAATGGCCTTTGTTTTTCTTCCTCTGGCTTATAGTTGAACTCTGCTCGGACTCAATAGAGAGATCACATGACCCATCCAGGAATCAATGGGATTGCAGTACGGTCCATCTGACAGGGTTGCATTAGCTTTGGCCTCGCTACACTGCGCTGGCAGGACTCGCCTGGTCCTCCGAGGGGGAGGGAGGAAAAAAAAACCATCAGCATGATCAGGCGTGCCTTGCCAAAACCACTCATATACTTCATCTGAAAAAATCCTGCTAAAACGCTTACGGCTCACAGCGCTGCGGTTTTGCTATACGGTTCTGGACTTTATTGTCCCGCGCTCAAAGGAAACCAGAACACGTCGAGGGCGTGGGACGGAAAGGAACCGACGGATGAGTAATGATGCCGTTGCTTGGTGACCTGAAATGAGCTCCAGCGCTACAACGCGTAACGCTTTTTCCTGCTCGTGTGTCTCAATCGGGTCTCTTTCAGGACCTTCTTGCAAACAGCTGCTGACTTTAGCACTCAATAAGGGAATCCCTCGCATTAAAATAGAACAAATATGCTTTTAAAGAAACAAACAGAATCATAATGGAAAAGAAACATGGTGCGCCCACTCGAACGGGACGAAAGGGGTTAGTGAAGCGACGTCTGCGCGGCTGCACGTTAACCTGCAGCTCTGCGCTACTTATCTTACGCCTTGATTTGATTTTGTGGACTGTGCGCTTTCTGTGGCGTGTCTTTACACATAAAGTGTGTCCTAACGTCTCGATTCCGAGCCTCGCCTTCTCTTATGAGATCCGGCCTGGTTTTATGACATGATTTGTCATGTTTTGACACTTTGATTTACTCGTGCAATTCCCATTTCGGCTCGAAATATTTGAAACCGAAGTCATTTCGAGCTTTCGAGAGACGGCTTTGTTTTTTTTTTGTTTTTTTTGTTTGTTTGGTTTGTTTTTTTTTGGTAATCTGAGAAATCGAAATAACAAAACATAATCAGTGTAGCGAAACTCAATCATCTACACAGACACCTCAAAAGTAAACAGACACCCCTCATTACGCCGTTTTATAAATGCTGCTGGACACCACCTGGTGCTTCCAACTTGTTAATATATTGTTATTTTTCATTTCAGATTACATTGTTAATTGTTTAGAGCGACTAGCCATGCGGCGAACACCAGAAGCCAAATTGTTGTGTGATTTTCAAAGAGGGTGTGCATTGTGGGTCAGTCTAAGGGTGGACTTAGCCAGTGTATGATTGCACAAAACCTTGGGATTCCTCTTCTTACAGTCAACAGAGTGACTGTTCAATTCAAAAGCAAAGGAAAGGAAGCAGCAGCGTCCTGCTCAGGTCGACCTGGGCCCTCTGACAGGGGTCTAAGGACTGTCGAGCAGATGGTTGAAAAAATCCCCTCTGTAAGGCCGCTGATGTCGCTGAGCGGTACCAAGTGAGTCGGAGAACTCCTCTGAGGGATCTCCATTAACTTGGCTGCTATGGCAGAGCAACCAGAAGGAAGTTTCTAGATATCCTTTTTCCCCCCAAAAATGACAGTGTCTGTTTACTTTTGAGATGTCTGTGTAGTCAGTTGTATATAATACTGGTCCGACTAAAACCACAGTGCTGACACAGCAGCGTAACGCAGAATTGGACTCAGGGTGTTAAGACATCGGACTGCTGATCAGAAGGTCGGGAGTTCAAATCCAGGCACCATCAAGCTTGAGTGAGGTCCTTAACCTCTACTGCTCAGTTGTATAAATGAGATAAAAATGTAAGTCGCCCTTGATAAGGGTGTCTGCCAAATGACGGCGATGTAATGTAAGGTCAAAGAGTCACTCACATGTCTAACCAACGTTCTCCCAACAGTGCCTCAGTTTCCCAACTTGGAGAAATGTTCCTTTACCAGCATTTAGGGAATGCTCGACTAAAACCTGTCGCCTCCATGGGTCCTTTCGTTTCTGTATCAGACAAGCTATCTAAAGCTATGAAATTAGCGATTTTAGACATTTTAATCCGTGCTGTACCCAAAAGACCAGACAGGATTACGCAGAAACATCCCGTTGCGTGGCTAATCTCTCGGCAGAGAAGTAATGTAAGGATACAGACTGACAGAGGATGGAGTATCAACTTGGCAACCATCCTGCATCGCACTGTAAGAAAATACAGAAATCTATACATTTTAAGGAGATGATGTTATGTGTCGGCAAACTGCAATTAAGCTGTGAGCGTTCTCCGTTTCTCAGGGATTAATCAGGCATTTCGCTCTTTGCTCAAGCTACATATGGCGCTAAAGACAACGCGCGAGCAACAACAGAAAGACTTTGTATGCCACAAAGTTGAGGGTACGCAATGCGGGTTAAAGCTTGAGAGTAATCCCAGGATATCTTTTAGGGCTTACTCTACGTGTTGGAAGGCTTGGAGTCAACAGCGTTCAGCCGGCACTCCGAACAAAACATAAACAAACTGTGAATTGCATCAGCCTCCTGTGCATACCCGTCGTCTCGGGGCTTTTTGGATTTCAGGATTTCGCCCTATCTGGTCAAAAAAATAAATAAATGGAAAAAAAAAACAAAAAAAACACACAATCGCAATTGTGACCTAGTTGTGGAAGAGCATTTCATCACGTGGGTTGTCCTGCGCTGTTCTGCACATCGACTATAAATCTCAAAAAATGTAGAACTTGTCCCGAGGCTGTGTCCCAAACGGCATAATGCACACTGGATATAACACTTAAGACGTTTTCTCACATGAACTGCGGACAGGAGTGTGTCCATGTCAGGCGTGTTCTCATCTCACCCACTGCAAATGCTCCGTTTGGTTTGGAGCTGTGCAGGAGGCAGGTGATGGTGCAAAAAAAGCACTGTATGCTGCAGAAATCACGGCGCTTTGTTTGCGGCGTGTCGTGGATGGCGGACGAGGCTACAAGTCATCCCTAACGATGACTGTTTTCATCCGTTATATCGGTGAAGGAGTGTAAAGCACTACAAGGCAAGCAGAAAAGAATCTGCAGCACCCCTGCGCTGGTCACATGATGGAAACGTCCTCAACGTCATCGCTCTCTTGCGGTACGATCTCCTATAACAACCTGTTTCATTCACACATCAGCCCTATTGGACATCGGGCAGCCGACAGGGCGGAGTCTGTTTAACACCTGGTCCAACCGTTACGGACATTTGTGCACTCACATACATCCTCCGTCTAGATCAGGTCATGCTTTCCGCAGTAATGACCTCAGTGGCTGAACGGTACCATGCAAGCCCAAGTTTTCACACTTGCGCAGTTTTACAAAAGCGTTATTAGGATATTTTTTTCCCCCTTACCCGTTTACGTCTTCCGTGTGTGTTTTGGAACGGATTCCGTGTCAACTTAGACACAAGCTCAAAACTCACCTCAGAGGATAAAAAAGATGCACGCGGCTCATGAGAGCCGAGAGCTCGGACTGCACGTTCTCACGCCAGTTTGAATAGGAGGATGATTAGCAAAAAGGACTTTTCATCTGGGAAACAATCCGATTTCCAACTCAGAAGCTTCCGGATTCATAACTCGCTCAGAAGCTTCCCGCCGAATTATAGAACAAACTAGACTGCATTTCTGCAGAAGAAAACGCAAAGTGTGGGCGCTCAAATGTTGCCAGCACCAGCAAGCACACTAATAACTCCTCAAGGTCCTAGAGAGCGCCGGTTTTGGCACGGAATTGTGCAGAAAAGCACACAAATGACTCCTCAAGGTCCTAGAGAGCGCCGGTTTTGGCATTGAATTGTGCGGAAAAGCACACAAATAACTTCTCAAGGTCCTACAAAGCGCCGGATTTTCGCAGAAATACAGGAATACCGAACGAACGACAAGGGCTGATGTAGCCATTTGAACAAGCCATCATGCCCGGATGCAGAGCAAGCACACTAATAAATGCCTCACCTTTTCAGCTGGAAAAACAACAACAACAACAACAACAAAAACGAAGCTCTCTTATCTTATAGTATATCGGAGGCTTTCATGAGGTCACTGCCACTCTCTCTCTCATATCCCTAACCTGCATGTAGCTCCTGCCCATCACTGCAAACCTGGACTTCTTTAGTGCTGTGCATCTGAGCTGGCATGTGACGCACGGATCCTGACCCGATCCTGACCTCAATCCTGACTTTCTACTTGCGGCATTGTAATCGTCAGGCTGACTCACGGCTCAGGAACATCATATTACACGCGATCTTCGCGCCTCTGACCTTTCTTTCTTCTTTCTTTTTTTCATTTTAACAACAGCCCCCAAATAAATAAATAAATAGATAGATAGATAAATAAAACAAAAATTCAATTCGCTGCAGATTTAAATTCACGACCTTCTTTCTCCCGAACCAGAAGTGTCATTTTCACATACCGTGCTAAGTTGCAAAATAGCAGTGATTCGCTCATCCTCCGGTGACAGAGGGCGGCTCGTCGTGGCAGGATTTGAATTACACACATTTTTCCAGGGACATGTTGCTCACAGCAAGTGGTTGGACCGCGGTTCGTGTGCACTTGATTGCCGCTGTGCCACTTTCAGATTGTTTAAAAAAAAAACCCTAAAGTGATTAGCATGGGATTTGTACTGCAGGCAGCGCTGCAGCGGTGGAAAGCAGCCACCTTCAGGTTTCAAACCGGCTTTACTGTCCTCGCGCTGAACTCCCTGCTACTACACTGCAGAATTACCCGCTGTCGGCTACGGCGGATATAGACCCGTCCAACGACCACAGGAAGGAAAAGTTTTCGAAATGTCTCACCTGAAAAAAATGCTGTTTCTTTTTTTTTCCTTCTTTGTTATTGCGCAGGCAACGAAGAACAGACCTACATTTCCAGCCTGTATGCTATACCTGTTTGCTACTACTGCTATGCTCATGTTTCATGAGAAGTTATAAAAAAACACTGTCTTATAATTCGTGGATACCTATAACTGTTTAGCTGCAAACAAATCTGCAATGCAAATATCCCCCGAGGTTTGTTTGTTTGATTGTTTTTAAAAAAGGCTCCTCTTGGATAGATAGCTCTATCATCAAGCTTGGACATCATGTTCCGTCTGTATAACGAGCTAGCCGTAGGTTGAACAAACGTTTGTTGGATTTAATTGGTCTGGCTGGGGATTAATGTGACATCCAAAAACAAACAAAACGAACAAACAAACAAACGAACAAAAAAAACAGTGATTTTTTTGGATTGTACTGTTATCATGCCATGATTTTTACACACACACACACACACGCACACGCACAAACACATACAGTAATCCCCCGCTACATCGTGGTTCACATTACCGGTCCCCGGCTATTTGCGGTTTTTATTTAGAATATATCTCATTTTTTTGCGGATTTCCCCGGTATTTTGCGGCATCCGCAAAACCTCTCGTGAATTGTTTTTGTGGTTTTTTATGTTGAAATACGGTCATATATTAATACAAATATAATTTTGTGTTAAATATAAACTAAATATTACAGTATTATACAGTATAGAAAAAAGCCTAGGCTAGGCTAGTGTACTACATACACACATACAGGACCTAAAATATATGTACAGGTTATGCTAGTATAGTATACAGCACATTACAGTACTCGCTATAAATGTGATGTTTCTATGGATTCGACACAGAATTCACCTCTCTATATGCTCACAAATGTTTTCTTTCTGTCTTTAATTGTGTCTAGAATGTATTTAAAGAGTGTAGGAGGATTATTTAGGGCTCAAACTATTTAAAAAAAACCATATGGGAACGGCGTCCGTGTATCACAGGTTTCATCTTTCGTGGGAAATATTGGAACGTAACCCGTGTGAAAAAAACTCTACACAGTGAACCCCTGCAATATCGCGGTTCACCTATCGCGGGTTCGGCGCATCGCGGATTTTTCACATTTTGATTCGCGGAATTTTTTGGCTTTCGCGGGACTCTGGAATATAAAATATAAAATATAATTAAAAAAAAAAGGTAATTCAAACATTAAAAGAACATTTAAATCGAAATAAAACAGTATACACTGTATTTCATTAGCGGATATATACACAGTGGCGGTGTACGCCAGTTCGGCTTCAGCTAGTAAACCGGCTGTAAACAGAAAGTGACGTCATCGGCAGTAAGTACGCATGTAGAATTTTCTATGTTGTTAAAATGACGTAGGTTTAAGAGTGTAGAAAGTGTTTAAGAGCATAGGACGTGTTTATAAGAGTGTGGAAACCCCTTGCATTTTCACAACCCCTTGCCGTATGAATCTATTTATTAGTTTTGTGTCTCAGGGCCAATGGACAGCTCCGACAGCAGGACAGGGGAGGAGAGCGTCTTCTGAAATGCATAAACATCCTTATGGCACAAGGCCGAGTGCTGACCGCAGAAATGCAGCATTAACAACGGTCTGTGGACGTGAGATCCGGCCTTCACCTGTTCTCCACTTTATGGGAGGGGGGGAGAAAAAAAAAGACAGCTACATAAATTGTCCTTTGTGCTCGGAAGAGATTTACAGTGGGAGTCCACTTGGGTCAAAGTGTTTGGGAGAAATTGGACTTTCAGTTGGAGCAAAACACAATTCATGATGACAGCTCGATGCGTTTTCCAGTGTGCAACCTGGACCTCGCAAAGAGGAGACGTCGGTTTTGTTCCTCTGTCTAAATAAAACACTACAGCACTGTTGGGTTGGGATTTTTCCCTCCGTTAGTTAAAGTACACTGTCCGTATTAACCTGACTCTGCGTTTTGCTCAGATACTCAGACACAGAAGTTTGTTCAAACGAGCCAGAGAAGTGCGGTGAGCTCCCCAGGACCTGTTAGGGTGAGTGTGTGAGCAAGTGAGCAACTCTTTCGTCTCCTTCTAATTAATCAACAGGCATCAGGATCAGAAGCGGTAAATAATATATTAAAAGGAATGCTCAATTCCATCGCCATGGCAACCGGTCCGGCTGTGTGATCTCCGCCCGCCGTCCTGGCCCTGTTGACACCGAGCGTTATCAGGCATTCTGGTCAGTCACCACGAGGGTCGCTTTTCAATTCCTTTCAAGCAGATATAGGTAGCCAGCTCCGAACCCGGCGAACAGGCCCCACGCTGGGGCACAATGGGAGCCTTTCATAGTCGGGGTTTTATCAGTCGCCACGCTGTACGCAACTCCGCGAGTATGCTCAATGTCACTTATAGGGGGAAAAGGGGGCCCTTTTAATCAAGGTTCAAATGCACAAACGACTTCTTGGTCTCCACTTGACTCCACACCGCTCTGCTCTGGTGTAAATATTTGTGTAAATACAGGGCGCTATTGTGCTGCGGAAACTCGGCGCTGTAAAACGAGCCCTGTGAACCCTGCGTTTTTAATTACAAAGGATTAAAGTAAAGGAGGAGGACGGTTCGGTGCGACGTTATCGTATGAGGCTATAGTGAAATAAAACAATTTTCCTACAATCTTTCAGGGGTACACCTGGAGAGGACGTCCGGTTGTAGACCTCAGTTCCACACGAGCGGTTGCCGTCCCATAATTCTACTCTAATTCACTTTTCACCTTTGGCGTGACATTGGCCCGTTCGGAGAGCACGAGCAGGGCAGAAATGCTAATAACACGACAACGGAGCACGGTCTCTGTGGTGTGATAATATTTTAATCTCCGCAACGAGCCAAATCAATTGGAAAAGTGACCATCTGCCAGGACATAACCATGACTGGAGTGGAGGTAATGAACATACAGGGAGCGATTAAGATCGTCTTCATCGGGAGCAGCATCCTGTCGTAATCTCCCTCACAAGAAAACTGCTGAGGCACCAGATGACAAACGTATGAGAGACGCGTCACCATATGACCTAATAAAAAAAAATTATATCATAAAAATTTAAAAAAAAGGAAAAAAGAAAAAAAAAGAATTATAAAAAATAGTAAAATAATTAAAAATATGAATATTCGTCTTATTCGTCTTCTTCCACTTAATCCTGTTCAGGGTCGCGGGGGGGAAGCTGGCGCCAATCCCAGCTGAGAAAAATATGAATATATAT
>JAQLOM010000007.1:5502164-5512612 GCA_030068315.1 Chrysichthys thysi | reverse complement strand
TTTTGATTTAAATGTTCTTTTAATGTTTGAATGAACATTTTTTTAAATGATATTTTCTATTCCAGAGTCCCGCGAAAACCAAAAAATTCTGCAAATCAAAATTTGAAAATCTGCGATGCACTGAACCTGCGAGAGGTGAACTGCGGTATTGCGGGGGTTCACTGTATACACATATACGTATATCTATATCTATAACTATCTATCTATCTATCTATCTATATATATATATATATACACACACATACACAGGTGCTCCCTGAGTTATAATGGCCCGATTTTTCAATGTTACCATCACAATTGTGAGCCATAAAAAATATTTTAAATATTCTGAAAATATTTCATATTTCATATATATTTCATGGGCAGGCATCGGTGGCAGGCCAGCATAACAGCGCATGACATACGCGGATGTTCGGACGATGCCTGGAAGTACGCGGACAACAAACAGGAAGTACGCGGACGACACTCGCCTCACGCGATGCCTCGCTCTCTCCAGCAACTCACAGAGTTACCTTGTGTATCAGTGTACAGTACAGTGCATTACCACAGGGTTTTTTGTGCGTCAAGAGCTAATTTTATGTCAAAAGCATGTCTTCTACAGGAAAGGGTAGGTTTGGCTAAGCTACGCTAAGCTGGGCTAAGCTAGGCTTAGTGGTTCAACACAGTGGTTTGACAAAAGATATTTTCATCTTATGATGGGTGTGGCGGAATGAATCTCCATCGTAACTTGAGGAGCACCTGTAATATATACAGTATATACAGTGATCCCTCGCTTATCATGGGAGTTAGGTTCCAGACGGTTAAAAAACCATGACACGCTCTTGAATGATGTGGGAACGTTGTTGTGGTCTAAGAGGAATAAAACGATTTGGAAAAGAATCACCTCCTGAGAGTTAAAGAGCCTCCTCTTCACACTGAGCCCCAGCGCAACATCCCGCTGTTGATCCTTCCCTGTAATGCTACACCATGCTCTGTTTTATCCCTTCCATAAAAAAAAAAATCACCCTCCAATCAAACTGCTTTCTTCCATCCCTTTCTTCCCGTTAATGACTGAATACTGGGAACTTTATTGAGTGCACGCTGCCCCGCGGGGTGTAAAACCTCGACCTCTCTTACTGGCATGTCAGAATCACAGCTTTACAATCTGCAGCTCCGAGAGATAAAATGACTCACCAGGTCAAGCACTCGGTCACCGTGTGAGGTCACCGATCCTCGTCACCACACTTGCACAAGTCAGACTCGGAGAAAAGTAAAGACACGCTCGCTTCCGCGATACGCCCATGATCAATTTTAGAATGTTAGAAAATATGTCGTTTACAGGACGCTGCATTTCTAACTACAAATTAGAAACAAATTGTAATCCTTTATGTGGGAACTGGGAGGAATGGCTTTAATAAGGTGGAGTGCAGGCACTCCTACAACACGGGCTACATGAAGTGGAAGGTGAAAAGGAGGTGAGGAATGAAATGGGATCTCAGATACCTGTTATAATATACCTGCTATATATATCAGTGTAAATAACTTGAGCATAATTAACATGGACATGCTGAATAGGAGTGATGTGTACAGTAAAGGTTATTTATTTCTTTTTGTTTGTTGTGTACTGACGATCATGAAGCGAATTAATTACCCCGGCTTTCTATCATTTAAATTATTCAAATCAAAAGCCTCTCAGTTAGTGAGGGGGGCAGGGGTAGTGGAAATGGTAGCAGTGGGTGTGGTAGCAGTGGCTGTGGGAGTGGTTGCAGTGGGAGTGGGAGTGGTAGCAGTGGGTGTGGGAATGGTAGCAGAGGGAGTGGGAGTGGTAGCAGTGGGAGTGGGAGTGGTAGCAGTGGCTGTGGGAGTGGTAGCAGTGGGAGTGGTAGCAGTGGGCATGGGAGTGGTAGCAGTGGCTGTGGGAGTGGAAGCAGTGGGTGTGGGAGTGGTAGCAGTGGGTGTGGGAGTGGTAGCAGTGGGTGTGGGAGTGGTAGCAGTGCCTGTGGGAATGGTAGCAGTGGGTGTGGGAGTGGTAGCAGTGGGTGTAGGAGTGGTAGCAGTGGGTGTAGGAGTGGTAGCAGTGGGTGTAGGAGTGGTAGCAGTGGGTGTAGGAGTGGTAGCAGTGGGTGTTGGAGTGTTAGCAGTGAGAGTGGGAGTGGTAGCAGTGGGTGTGGTAGTGGGAGAGGTAGCAATGGGTGTGGTAGTGGGAGTGTAAGTGGTAGCAGTGGGTGTGGTAGTGGGTGTGGTAGCAGTGGGCGTGGTAGTGGGAGTAGTGGGTGTGTTAGTCGGAGTGGTAGTAGAGGGTGTGGTAGTGGTAGCAGTGAGTGTGGTAGCGGGAGTGGTAGCAGTGGGCATGGTAGTGGGAGTGGTAGTAGTGGGCGTGGTAGTGGGAGTGGTAGCAGTGGGCATGGTAGTGGGAGTGGTGGTAGTGGGAGTGGTAGTAGTGGGTGTGGTAGTAGTGGGTGTGGTAGTGGGAGTGGTAGCAGTGGGCATGGTAGTGGGAGTGGTAGTAGTGGGTGTGGTAGTGGGAGCAGTGGGAGAAGTGGGCGTGGTAGTGGGAGCAGTGGGAGAAGTGGGCGTGGTAGTGGGAGTGGGAGTAGTGGGTGTGGTAGTGGAAGTAGTGGGTGTGGTAGTGGGAGTAGTGGGAGTGGTAGCAGTGGGAGTTAGGCACATAACGATTAGCCCAATTCAAGATTCGATTCGACTCACTATTTTTAAAATAGAAAGAAATACAGAAAGAAATTAAAAGGAAAAAATGACCATACGATTTATTTTCCTATTCTTTATCAACTTAAACATTTCTTTTGCGAAATGAAAAATATATGTACTTTTGATTCATTTTCTTAATAACTGATGATAATTATCCACTAACACGTGCAAAGGTTAAAGTAAAAGATAATAGCCTGTTAGCTAAAATTTTCCTTTTATTAAACATGTTAAAAAAAAAAAAAAAAAGCTTAAACCTAAAGCGACGACCTCCACTTGCTTTAGCTTTCAGTAGTCTGTAAACAGACAGCTCGGATTTCTTGTTGAAGCTGTTTGTAAAGGTAATCGCACAAAAGCTCTTTCCCATTTTTGATTCATTTTCCATGTGTTTTCGTCTCATTGGACCTGTGTTACTTCCACCTACAGTAGGGTGATGTCAAGTGTATTCCTGCTGTTGTGCATTGTAGCAACCGCCGCTATCTAAACAATCTGAGTACAACTAGGAAAAACTAAACTATTCATCATTTCACTGTTTTATTTACAATTTGAATTGTCATAAATATTTATCACCATTTATCGCAGCACAATACATCACTGCAGGCTGACCAGCAGCAGTAGTAGTAGTAGTAGTAGTAGTAGCAGTAGTAGTAGGAGTAGTAGTGGGAGTAGAGGGAGTGGTAACAGTAGTAGTACGATGGAGTAGACAGAGTGGACAACCCATCTAGATATTTGTTAGCTAGCTCACTTTGCAACTGAAGTTGAATTTAGGCAGACAATAGATATGAACGATCGTAGTGCTCTAATTGCGATGGAGATGCATTCCGTTAACCCCATCATAAGTGGGAAATATCGTATGTTGAACCATTGCTTAGCCTAGCCTAGCCTTCCCAGGAGTCTCTAAGAATGTTGATCAGTACAGTATTTAGCAGCCTAGCCTACCTGTACTGTACAGTGTACTGTACGAAAGAGCAATGTACACCACCGTACTTTATTAAACCCATAGTATATGTAACAATACTGTACAGTACATTACACACAGGATATGGAACAAGCTTTCTATTAAATTCTGTACAGTACAATCTGCTATAAAAAAATTTTAAGTTACATAACACTAAAATGAAATCGCTAAACCTACATGTCCTATTTATTTACGTAGTTTCGTACTGTACTCACTAAGATTCTGTCCAACGTCTGCAGACATGAACGATGTCAGGCTGTTGAAGGCGACATTAACGTAATTATTGCAAGGCGAGACTGAGGCATCGTCTCACAAGGCGGGAGCTGCGTACATCGCAGCAGCCCGGTGTCGTCCCAACGGATCCTACCTCTTACACCGCTACATTTGCCTGCCGTGTGCGCGAAACTTAAAAAATATCTTTACAATTTTGTAATCGTATCGCTGTCGTATGTGGAACTATCACATCTGGAGGACCGTCTGTGTATGAATTCTCGGGGTGTTCTGATGTTGCACAGTGTGCTCCCAGCCTTGACAAAACGTCAGCGATACGTGCGAAGTGCTCTCCTCACGCAGAAGGTGCATTTATATGACCTGTTTAGATGACTGCTTTGCACTGAGCGTTGCTTGGTTTCATCCGTGTCTCCTCATATCTGCGTATTCTCATGACTCTGAAAAGCTCATCCGTCATCCGTGCGGGCTAAATAATCCGTACAGTAAAATCTGTTCTGTCGAGAGCTGGATCAGGCTGCGGCCGGTGTGTGTAGAGTGCAGTGGGGGGGGGGGTGTTCAGAACAGATAGCGTGCACTGTAGGGTAGTTCCATCATGAAGCGCATACAGTTTAAACGTGTATACAAAAAATTAAAAAATAAAATGTTGTACAAAAGTTCACTAGAATTTATTTTTTTCCTGGTTGCTGGATAAGTGAGGATAAATGCTGGTATGTGCTCATAGCAGCACACAAAAGTTAACCTAAAAACCTAAAAATGAATGATCCGGACACATAATCTGCCATAAATACTGTTGTGGGAATACTTCATATAATTATTATTAACGTCCTCTTGAACGGGAAGAAAATTTGGAGCGTGTTTCTAATCCTATGGTATGGAAGTTTGTTTCCGCCACTGAAAAAAAAATAATTTTCTGCCGTCTGCAAGTCGAAATTTCGACTTGCTAACTCAAATTTCGAGACACTTAACTCGAAATTTCGACTTACTAACTCAACATTTGGAGATACCCAAGGAAGCAGAAGGAGTAGGTGCAGGCACACTCAGAATTGGTTAGCGAACGCAGCATTGAGCTTTCAATATACGGCAAACATGAACAAATCCTTTCGAGGGTACGTTAGCTGATAATAACAACGCCACGAGATTCAGCCGGTAAAGCGAGGACTTCATCACTTAAGTAATCGGCAGTTTGCTCATTCGTGACCTGTAGCTGGAGCACTGCTTTCCGCCTTCTGCTTCCGGAAAACGAGAAAACGTGTAACTGGGTAACGTACCTTCACGGAGCTTCCTGACTGGCAGAGCCAAGTCGAAATTTCCTGTTCGGTTTCTCAAAAATTCGAATTGGTACGTCGAAATTTTGACTTACAGGCGGGAAAAAAAAGGCATTTTCAGTGGCGGAAGCAAGCTTCCATATTGTTGGGACATTTAGTTGAAGAAGAAAACAGTTTTCTTTTTGTTTGATCATTTGTTTCTTTGTTTTTATTTTTAACTTAAAAAGGCACCTTTTATTTCTTTTATTTAGCTTTTACTACATAAAAATGCAACCCTGCGCTTGCTGAGGTTCGGGTTAGATTTCCGTGTTAGCACAGTATTAATGAACCGTATTAATAATCACGTCAGGGTGAATGTGAAGTGAAAAGTATACGCATGTGCAAGTATTTTTAGAGAAATAAATAAATAACAACATGGAACGCTGTTCAAAAAGCAGTGAAAAGCTCTTAGCCAAATCTGTGACGTACGGATCAGCGAAGGTTGTTTGTGAAAAATAAAATACTTCTTCAATAGCAGAAGTGAAATTCTAGTCACGGGCTTCCCAGGATCGCAGGAAAACGTTAAAGGGGCCGACGTGACCCTAACGTTGCATTTCCTAATCACTTTAAAATTCCACAATATTAACGCAGCAAACAGGAAACGCGCTCTGCTTAGCCTCTGACCCTTTAATACAAAGTCTGGGGGGTTTTTTTGGTTGTTGTTTTACTCTCGCTCTCTCTCTCTCTCTCTGCGTACCCGAATCGCCTCCACAGATTCATACTCTTCCTGGAACCTGGTTTAGAAAAGGCCCACATCTGTGTCTCTTTCAGTTCCCCAAAAGCCTCTCCCAGTTGCTGGAAGAAATGATCCGATCTCTAAAGTCGCTGCATGTTGGGTCTTCAAATGAATCAGAGTTGAAATCGTTGCAGACAAAAAACAAAACACAAAGGAGGAATGAAGATCCTTATCGCAGTGAATACACATGCAGTGTGTCCTTTTACCCGCGGTCCAATGCCACACTGTCTACCGACGAGGCCTTTTATGGCCACGTTACAGCCGGCCCACATGCTGTGTGAAAACGTAAAGCAAAACAATCAAAGTTTCATGGCTCGCTTCTGTCGGGATGTTATGCACAATAAAAAAAAACAAAACAAAAAAGAAAAAACAGGGAGCGTGATAACACAAATCATCACTCTTCCTAGACTTTCTGACAATGAGGTCTATCCCTATCTCACGTTGTTGTGCTGATCGCTTGGGGATATGCCTAGACAAGACAAAGACAGTAAAAGAAAACAGGCCAGGGGAGATAAGAGCCATGTGGGTAAATGACTAAAACGCTAACCTGTGCTCTTAGCCGGGACGTGAGTGCATTCACTCGTAATATACTCGAAGGAAATCCTGCTTTTTCTCTCCACCGCTTCTTAAAATGGCCGACTGAATCCCGGTCCCTGTTAGGAATAAAGTCGGGGGTGTTGTTAGCGTGACAAAAACCTCCGATGCTCATCGTAACGAGGAAATTCTCAGGTCTGGCATGTTGCGGCGGAATCGTATTGCTAAGTGCAGCTGCTACACCGATTTAAACGAGGCGGCGAGAGATTTTAAACACTCTTAATTCGATTGAATAAAACTAATTCTACCTTTTGGAGACTTTGGACTTTGATTTAGCACTGACATGGCCAAGTCTGGCCAAGATTTTGTATGGTTTGGTACGGTGCCACTCGGTGCCAGGGTGAAATGGGACTGACGGGTTCAGAGGCTAATACCAGTTAACACGGCTAATGACAGAAACACTAGCTAGGTATGCTGAACGGACACAAACGTCCACATTGCTCCTATTTCCCCGATCTGGTGTTTAAGAATGCCTTCTTATTGCGGATGTTAAGATACATTTGCCAAGTAAACGACCAAGAATTGCAGGAGTGTGGACGGATTTTCTTGCTCTTCATTGTAGCTGTCCACACGGACCGCCCGGGGCTCCTGCGGTTACAGATTTTATTTTCCTCTTCTTTTCGTTCAAATTCATTCCGATTTAGTTTTTATTTCAGTTCCGTTCCGCTTTAGTTTTCATTTTGTTTTTAACTGGAATTTGTATGCGATAGTCTTGATATCAGTTTTAGTTATTTTCTGCAGAATTCTTGTGATGGACTAAACTAATCTAAGAGCTTCTAGCGTTACTTCGAGTATTTGCTGGGTTGGAGTTTTTGATTTAACTGAAATACTTTGTTATTTAGATTTTTTTTTCTGTGGTTGTTTGTAATTATAATCTGACCGGCCTCCAGAACACATTTCCACATGACTTCAGGTTTGCTTCTGGCAAAACAAGACAAATTGCTTTAGCATGTTCATTAGGACATACCAGAAACAAGTATTAAACCCACCATTTAGGGTCCAGCTCTTGCTTTTAACGCTCTCCTGTACGACTGTGGATCTTTTTAGAGATTTTTAAGTTTCTGTTTTAAACTACGTACAGTGGACCCTCGGCTCACGAACTGAATTTGTTTCCGAGACTCTGTTCGTGACCCGATTTGTTCGCAACCCGAATCAGTTTTTCCCATTGAAATGAATGTAAATACAATTAATGTGTTTCAGCCCTCAGAACATGTTTTTAAAATATATTATGGGTTTACGTGTGGCAATGAAACATAAATGATTTCAATGCACGTTCCCTTTGCGGTGGATACGTAGTTGCTGGCGTAGGTGGACGGTGGCGGAGGGAGATGGTGGCGGTTCTCATGTTTTGTGATTATTTCTTACAGAGAACGTCCGTACGAATGGGAACAGCTAGTCATCTACCTCTTACTGACTGGCAACGCGGTGCCTCGACCCGGTTACAGAACGTGTGAGGAAGCCTCGGCGACTTCAGCTTTTAAGCTAAGAACCAAAATTGAAATCGAAATGAAGTCAAACGAAGTTCTCTAAATCAGAAGTAGGCAAAGCACAATAAGGGACAGTTTCTGCAAAACACTGACAGGAAATGAAATGTGCCGTCTAATCTCAGCAGCAGTGCAGCAATGTATTATGTGCAGTGACACGATTGTGGGCTGCTGCATATTTCAGCACAAAAAGTTTTGCCTTTTGTACCTGGTCCGCACTAATCAGCGAGGTCTGGGTTTTGTTGTTTTGTTTTTTTTCTTGGCTCCTCTTCGTTGTTGCCTCCAGAGCACTTTTCATCCCGGAGTTTCACCCCCGTGCACACGTCCACGCCACGTTACGATACCTGGAATATTTGGCATCGCCTTTAATCCAAACAACAGCAAAACTTTTCATTTCAAATCGTGTCAAGTCGACGTTTAGCGCCCGGCACACACAGCGGCATGCGCTGCTGGACAGGCCGCCGAGCCTGTAAAAGACAAATCCCTCTTGGCTAGGTTGTGAGAGTTTCAGACAGTTTGCGTTAATACCCATTTGTTCCTAGAAGTGTAAACCTGTTTGGCCAAAGCTTTCCAGTTCTGACTGCAAGTCCTGTTCAGCACAGGCTCAAAATAGACGAACCATTAATACAAGCCAGATCGATCCCGGGTATCATCATAGCCTCTTGGGGGATACGATCTCAGACATCCCAAGTTATAAGTAGCAAGTGTTGGTTCTTGCTTTTCGCTTTTTTTTCTTTTCTTTTCCTTTTTCTTTTTTTTGCATGACGAACACAAACTGAAACCTAGACGTGATGGACCTTAATCCATTAAATCCCTCCAGCCCCACCCTTAACGGTAAATCCCATCGAGGTGCTCTACTGGGTTGCGGGGGGGTGGGGTGGGGAGGGGATTGATGCAGGCGCGGTCGCACCTTGCCGAAGCCGGCTCTCTGTCCCATTGTCCTCTTATCAGCCTTAT
This sequence comes from Chrysichthys thysi, assembly GCA_030068315.1. Taxonomy (NCBI): domain Eukaryota; kingdom Metazoa; phylum Chordata; class Actinopteri; order Siluriformes; family Claroteidae; genus Chrysichthys; species Chrysichthys thysi. Next base: position 5,503,666 of record JAQLOM010000007.1, on the reverse strand, counting down.
CAAGGAGGAGTGACTGTTGATGAAAGACCTCGGCTGCATCGAGAACTGATGGCATATTGACCCGCCGGCGGCTTAGCACTATGGGAAGGCAGATCCCCAGGCCTGATACAAAATCCCTCTGTCACATGAAGGGGAAAGCAGAATGAAAACCGAAAAGGGAAAAAAAGCAAAGAAAAACCTTAAGAGGAAAAGAAAGAAGACTCGCGGAGGCTGTTTACTGTGAAGGACAGAACAAAAGGACTGCGCTCGGAGTCGGTTTTAATAAAAGCGTGTTTACGACTAACTCTAACTAATGAGCAGAGGGAGCGGGACTCCGGACTATTGGCCTCGACTTCATTAAGGCCTTTAAGGCACCCAGATTAAATTTATGCTGATTGGTCTTAGGAAGGAGATTTCCCGGAAACGCTGGGAAGCCGAGCGGTTTTACGGGTCGGGATCCTCCATTTGGGGGCGTGGGCTAAATTTGAAGGTATGTCAGAGGTACAAGGCTTTTAAAGTCGTAAAGCTTTGCCCGCGCACGGAAAGATTTGTTTTTCGGAGCCGGGCCTAAATTGCAACTTGACTCCCACAAGTAACACAGCATGGTCTGTAACAAATCTACTAAATATGTAGTGGGAAGCAGGGATGGCTGGTGGGGAAGAAAAAGAAAGAAAAAAAAAAAGAAAAGAAAAGAGAAAGAAAAAAATAATCCACCCGGGGCTTCCATATTTTTTCCCCCCTCTCCCTTGTTTTGAGTCTCCAGCAGGAATATTCCCATGTTCCACACAAAACCCACGGGAACGACAAAAGCGCATGACATGGTGACACTGTACTTGGCAGCGTGCTTTCCCCCTCGTTCCACGTCTTTTCATACTTGCCTGCCACCTGAGGAGATCCAGGCGCAGCCCTGTCAATCCCGGCTCTGACACCGAGCCCAGGAAGACCTCCTCTAATTCCACCTGCGCGCACGTTCGCGTGTGAGAAAGCCCAGCACGGAGAGGACGAGAAGAGAAAGAGAAAGAGAGAGAGATAGAGGAATGCGCCGGGTGCGCTATCTGACATGTTCCACCATTAATCACAGCGTATCCTTTCACTACCAGGGAAAGACAGACACGTCGTCTGGAGATGATTCGCGGCTCTCCCTGCACAGAGAAGACACTCCTGAGAAATATTAGTCCGTGCGCGCGAGGTCGCCTACGTGTTTGACGAAGCTAAATTATTAACCTGGAATTACGTTTAAACACACACCCGTGATCTGTTGTTCGGATTGAATAATTATGACTGTCCTAAGCTTGTCATCTAAAACACTTAAATAATTCATGGGTGTAAAACTTGTCACAAGACCGGCGATGCTCACAAACCAAAGCTGGAACTCCGAACAAAGTGGGGGCTTTCTGCAAACTGGTGCTGATTTTACAGCTTTCGCAAGAGACGGACGCCAAAAAAACAACACAAAACAAAACAAAGATCGGAAACAGCTCCGAAGAGCCATCAATCATTAACCGTCACGATTAGTTTATATA
>JAQLOM010000007.1:5389995-5409430 GCA_030068315.1 Chrysichthys thysi | reverse complement strand
ACAGAGGGGATTAGGCTAATTGGCAACTCTAAATTGCCCCTAGGTGTGAATGTGAGTGTGAATGGTTGTCTGTCTCTGTGTGTTGCCCTGCTGTAGACTGGTGACCTGCCGTCACCGTATCCCGCCTCTCACCTGATGTCAGCTGGGATTGGCGCCAGCTTTCCCCCGCGACCCTGAACAGGATTAAGCAGCAGAAGACGAATAAAGTTCCTCATATTTAGTGCTGGTTTATCCAGCCGCTTAAGCTGACTTTCTGAGCAGCCCTTCCAGGTTAATAAAATGACCCGTGTGGAGCTCACAACTTTTTTTTTAGATAAAAGAAAAGAAAAGCATGTCCTTAAGACTCGAATAAATCAGAATAAAATATGTGGAATGGAGAAGTAGATCACATTTTTCTTTGTTTTTAAAAGTAATATATGAAAATAAAACATGAAAAAGCAGGCAACAATTAATAAAAAAGTAAAGAAAAAAAAAGACTAATTTGATGACGATGAAAAGATGGCAAGAATTAACTGATGCGTATTATATTGCCAATATATCAATGCATGAATGGCCCTTACTGTAATTTTACCACTGTACATTTGGTTTAATTTAACAATGCGACTTCCACCTACATTATTCAACGACTTATAAAATAGCCCTTGATTCAGTCTTTAGTATTTTTGCACGCCCTCCGATGTTCTCTATGGAGAAAAAAAATGATTTAACTATACAATACTGTCTTGTTGCATGTATCCAATGCTGGCCTTCTATAGTTTTTTTTTTTTTTTTTAAATTGTATTTACAGCCCTAAACATGCATTTCAGCATGGTTGCATTAAACTGTCAGAGAGCGGTGCTGGATTTAACACTCCTCCTCACTCGTGCCAATATTGTGTAAGAAAACTGGGCTTAAGTCCAATGTCAGAATCGTGCACAACCGAGACACACCTCTGTTTTACTCACCCTCCACACTGGCACTGTGTAACTCCTCAGTAACTCTCAGTGTAGTGCTCAAGTCTTTGGATATGCCTAAGGTCTGGATAGCCAGGGGCAAAATCTGGTAATGTAGATAATATTTCAGCATTCACTCCCCACTATGCACCTGTAAGTCAACTCTGAATAAGGCCCATGAGGCTACGTGGTTGTGTTTGATCAAACATTGCTCCTGTTTCTTGTAGATTATGACGAGTGTGTGAACGGTCAGGGTTGTGGGCCATTCTCCAAATGTCACAACACAAATGGCTCTTTCTACTGCTCATGCCAAAGAGATTATACAACATCATCAGGAAGGATTCGCTTTCAGCCAAACAGTGGGACTGAGTGCAAAGGTGACTTCAGTAAGCATGTCACGGTTTCACGAATTTCATATTTGCTGTTCCAAAACGTACTAAGGTGTGTTTGATTTCTCAGAGGACCCGAATAAGGACTGCCACCAAGACATGGGATGTATAAAGATGACTGTTAAAACCACAATTAAGAATGTAAGTACGCCATGAAACAGTGATGAAGTATTCAAAAGCATTCCAGCATAATGTACCATGAAGACAAAGGTATAACAGTATGGGTGTGATAATCTGGAGGAAAAGATGAAACAAGATGAAAATAAAAGTGTATTTTATATAAAAGAGTGCAAGGAATGCCGAGTAAATGACAATAATAAAAGTATAAATAATTGCAGTTTTTCTTAAAAAAAAAAAAAAAAAAAGCATTAGAAATAAATATGGAAATAAAAACGCATCGTGCGTTCTGATGTTCCAGCGTTTGGTCACGTCTTCGATAAATACAAAACCCAATCTCACCGTCCTGAGACATTTATTGCTTCTCCAAGATTGCGAGCAAGATAAGGTTTACTTTGTCATCAGGATATAAATGATCAACATTCCAGCATGTGACATACGCAGTACGTGTGTATATGAAACCACCTTGCTGGTTTTTTCCTTCAGACCTTTGAGGTCATGTTGCGTTCAGGAAATAGTTGGTCATGAAACAGTACAGTCATTACGATGACAGGCTTTCTGGGAAACAGGGCTTGTTTTTCCGGGCAGGACTAAAGCAGTGAGGATTTATTTATAAGCAGCTGTATGTTCGTGAATCCAGCGCTAACCCTCAGTCCCGGATGTTCTAATATCTGGGTATGAGGGAGAATGGTGCTCTCTTGTGGCTCAACTGAGACGATACCAGCGCCATAGCAGCGTTAAATCTTGGTTAAGTCTAATCTAATTAGTTTTGTTGCTTGTTGTTTTTCCTCCCACCATTTCTCCTGCATTCAGAATAATCAATCGTTCCGGCTTTAACCTGCCTCATAACAGCTTCATAAGAAGCATTTGTCCTCATAAGAAAGAACTGAAGGGGGGATAAAACTTTATTTTATATGCTGATGTGAAGATATCTTATCGGAAAATAATATCCGTGCGATTCCTTCAGTCTGCATCCTACAGAGTTGACGTAATTCTATTTATTTTTGCTTAAACGTTTTATTGAGTTAGAACACGATGAAAAATTGACAGTGCATCTTAATACCAAAGCTTTCTGTTTATCAGGGTTTCTTCTTACCATTTCATAACTTCAAGGAGGAAGACGACGATGAATGATGTAGAACACCGCAGTGGCAGTGAATCTCTAAAAGTATTTGGTTAGAGCAGAGTTACTTTTGTTAGTTGAACCCCTTCGACGTAAATTATTTACCTTGGGACCTTTTTGTATTTTTATTATTACAGTTTGTAATTTGTATTATAACCCCGGGTTCCATTTGGATCCTCATGAAACAAAAAATATGACAAAGGAAACCCTGAGCAGCTGAAATCCTATATCAGGCAAGAATGGGACACCAGTTCACTTTCTAAACTCCATCAACTGGTCTCCATCAATTTAGTGTTCTTCACAGAAGAGGTGAGGCAACACAGGGGTAAACATGCCCATGTCCAAACTCTTTTGAAACATGTTGCTGGCAGCAAATTAACAACAATCATATTTCTCAGTTTCAACGATTGCTGTGTTGTCAATTTTCTATTTTCAGTCAAATATGGGTTTGCGAGGTGAGACTCTGGGTGTGTGTCCGTTCATCATTTTTGCTGATATATTTGCATTTTCCCCCAATCATTTTCTATATTGCTATAGAACAAGGTTACAGTTATACCTATTCACTTTCTTTATAACACCATACTATCTGGTACCCCAGACAAATTCTGGGAATTGAAGAGGATAAAAATTTGGAAATCTCCAGCACACTGCTTGACATGCTTTTTTACACACGCATACACTACCAGCAGAACCGAATGACCTTGAAGTCAGGATTCACGTCATCCCCTCTTGCTATTCAGCTTTTACTGACCCGTCCTGTTTGAGCTTTCAGGGGGAAAAAACAAAAACCGAAAAACTTCTACGTGGTTCACTTTGCAATTTGCTAGAGTTCCACTACAATGTACTAATGAAATCCAACATTTGCCCTTGCTCTTATTGCACATTACTTTAAGTGTGATTAGACATCAGAGGCAGTCAGTGAAGCAAAGATTCGCAATTGCTGTAATTTAGAGTAAATGTTGTCACTGATGGTTAATCAGACTGCCGAATGGTGTTTAAAGCCTCTTAATCTCTCATCTTCGTAGATCATTAACCTGCCAGATCCACAGCAGCAAATGGAGGAGATAAAAAAGCAAACATCAGGTGACCTTGCTCCAGTCACAATAATCTCTTACATCGATGCCATGGAAGCCTCTGCGTTACGGTTTGCAAACGAGTCTCAGAAAGACAGTGCCATAAATGCCACGATCAGGGTAATTTCTACACATTCTCCCACGAACTGTACTCAGAATGTAATTGAATAAATATTTGATGCTCTGTTGAGTCCTTATTAACACGAATAACTCAGCTTAAATAACAAGCATTATGCATATATGTGTGTTAAATATTAAAAGTCTGTCCAGGATGAGCCTTGAACGTGACCATCTGGGATGTATTCTTTCACAGAGTTTGGTGCAAAGTGTGAATAATTTGGTGGAAAAGGAGGAGGAGGTGGCGTGGAACCGAATGAAGGAAGATACCAAGGACCTTTACATAACTAAGTTACTACATACAGCAGAGCTGGGTGCAGTGACACTTTCTAAAGCCTTTAGACATTCAGTTGACCTGGAAATCAAAACAGCTGACGTAGGTAAGGCAAACGGTAGAAGGCTTTTGCCTTTTCAAAAATTCACACGGTTGAAAATCAGAAAGGTTTATAAGTTATTGCCTGTAGCCCAGTGGACTTGCTCAGAAATATCTCAGCTTGCTGGAAAATCTAATTCTTACATAAGAATGGTTTTCTACTGTACAGAAAAGTGGAGTGTACTTGCACGTGGGTGAAATTGCACTTGCTTTATATAAATGAACTAGCTGATTCCCCAGTGGCTTCACTCACTGAGTGCAAGGGAAAAAAAATTAAATGCAGTATTTATAAAATTCGTTAGTTAATTACCAATTTTATTTTTCAACAAATAGTGGTCATACGTCATTTCCGTTTCAAATGCAAAAAGAATTTTATATATTTAGATCAAAGTTTTCTTAAATAATTGCTTACCAAATAGGTGTTTACTTCTTTTCAATATCAGTAAAATAACTCTCACACAAATAATAGCGATTCATAAAGACGATATAAAAATGACGTCCACAAACAAAGTGATTACTTACAATATAAGCGCTATTATACGGTCATATGCATATATAATATGTTCTGTGGCCATACGTCATTTCCGTTTCAAACCTGAAAAGAATTTTATATATATCTATAGATGAACGGATGAATGAATGAAGCATAGCACTCATCATTTTAAATGATATTAGCAAAGCTAGCTAGCTACCTAAACACTTATAATAAGGATTCACATTAACTATATGTCACAGCTCTTTGGCCTCAGTAGCTAACTGTTTTTGCTAACTATAAGTTCCAGCCATTTGTGTTTGCTATCTAAGATAGCTTGCTAACTATTAAGCATAATGTGATTATATTATAATAATATTATATAATAATAATAATAATAATAATAATAATAATAATATATTATAGAGAAAGCAAAGCCCAAACAAGCTAGGCTATTATCCTACAACTCATAAACCAGAAGTTAACTTAGTAAGGATGACGCTAACTATTATATTGTGTAAGTAGTCATGGTTACTAGCAAGCTAAAGGACATTAAGCTAATTAGCCCTCATGCTCTCACAGAATAGAGGGGAAACCAGGGTATAATGTGAAAATGATCCTTTACAAAAATAAATAAATAAATAAATAAATAGATAGATAGATAAACAAACTAATAAATAATCAGTGGAAAATCATTTGCCAAACAGCTACTCACTGCTGATCTGATCATCATGCATTTCTCTCCTTTACAGAACTGAAACTCCACAAATTTAACCCCAGGAAAGAACAGAGCTCGAGTGTCTCAGCGTCGCTAGGTGGAGATTCTATTTCACTTAGTCCCAAATATATGCAAGAGGAAAATCTGAACAGTAAGATTTCCCAGTTTAATTTTTTTTCCCTTTAAACAAGGCTATCGCTAATTCCAATGTTAATCAGGCATATGATAACAGAGGTCAGTATGTGATGTGACATTTTGTGCATTAGGGAGTGTCTCGGTTATATTCCTGCGCTACGACAGCATTGGGCCTCTGATGAAGCCCAGTTCTGACCCGGGGGTGAACGACTACAGCCGATACGCTGAAGCCGGAGAGATCACAGTAAATTCCCCTGTAATAGCCGCTGCCATAAATCCACCCAGCGTTTTCCCCTTGAATCATGTGACCTTCATTCTAAGACACAATGAGGTACTAGTCTATATTCAGTATGGAGCAGGCAAACAATTATAGGCCTGGATAAAACAAGTACACAAATATGTACTCCTGCTATATCATACCACCATAAGGTTTCTTTACATGCATGTCTATTTGGGTAATATAAGGTATGCTCCTTGTAAATATATGACTTGTAATATAGTCTAAAATCTTGATCTCTAGGGTATTATACATAGTACATAGTGTACTGCTTTTTCTCCTTAAATTAATCATTTTTTTATCTTCCCAATAAGCCTATAGACCCTGAAACTGACGAAACCAAGTGCGCTTTCTGGGACTATTCACTGAGCAACATGAAAGGTCACTGGTCCATCGAGGGCTGTAATCACTCTCATGTCAACAAGACCCACACAACCTGCTCCTGTAATCATCTGACACACTTTGCCATCCTCATGTCCTCTGGCCGCGCCAGTGTGAGTTTGTCAACTGTCAGCAAATAAAGTCAAGCTGGAATATGATGAAATCCCTTTTTATATTAATACAGCTGTCCAAATAAAATGGATTTATGAAGTTTCATACAGCTTTTACTTTATTTTTATCGTCTGCATATCAGCAGATTTCATGTGTCACAATGTATCTGTGACAAAAGTTACACTTTCAGCTAACTTTCAGTTTTTCACTAATTTTTCCAAGCAGTGATGGTTCATCCATAGTGGGAGGTGGGGCAGAGCCCACCCATACAGTCAACCATTGAGCAATTATGTTATGTAATCTGCAGAAAGTCCTCATTCACATCGCCATTCGTTTTGAATTTGTTTTCTAATGTCTTCTTTTGAGTGACCAATGGTGTAAAATGTTTTGTCCATATAAGCCAGTGTTGAATTAATTTGGTTGCTTTTTTTGTTTTTTTAATCACGGGGAAGCACGCTCATTGCCCCATTTAGCCTGGTCGACTTGCTATTGGACCTAGTGGTTCCCAAAAATGGGAACTACAACAAGCATTAACAGACACATTGAGCTCACTCTATGAACGTTATGTTTATGAGTGAGGAAAGAACAGTAGGCAGGGTGGATAATTAATATATTACCACTTCTGCGTTTCTCTCGCACCCTCTGCCATTCCAATGGAAGTCACACCAGCTGTATTGAACAAGCAACCCGAAACCATTATATTTGCACCAGCATAATGTTTGATTTCACTAAAGCTATGACTGAAAAATCTGTACATATGAAAGATTGACTTTGTTTACATATGAAGCTAATCAAAGAGTGAACTGTTCTGTCTCCTCAGCTCGCTGCGCACTACAATGTACTGAGTCGCATCACTCAGCTGGGAATGGTGATCTCCATCATCTGCTTGTTCATGTGTATCTTCACCTTCTGGTTCTTCAGTGAGATTCAGAGCACCAGGACAACCATCCACAAGAACCTTTGTTGCAGCCTTTTTATGGCAGAGTTCATCTTTCTAATTGGGATCAATATGTACGCACATAAGGTGAGCTCACCGAATACTACAATGAAGAATAAGAATATACAGTTGCTTTTTATATTACATTGTGCCCTGGTGTAGTGTATATTTCTCTGACAAAAAAATCCTATACTGTATATAAGATAAAAGCGATGCTTTGCTTTTATTAGCACCCGAGTAATTATTTAACTGTAGATTTTCCAATACATTTTAATAAGCATTTATGGTACATTAGGCCCCCAAAACATTATATGTTATGATATGTACATTTCATTTGCATTTATTATGTAGTAAACATTCCTAGGTTTCAGGTTTATTTTAGAATTAGATGATCTGGAAAACAAAATTTCAGTGGGTCTCAAATTGCCTGAACTTAAATTAAAGCCTCTGGTTATCCTATATGTTAATTCAAATGGTTTAAAAACAGATTCTTCGTAATGTAAATGATCTTTCTTGATACACTTAGGGAGAATCAAAAACTAAAGGCAATTTTTTAAATTACATGATGACCCAAGGAGTAAAAGACAAAGCATTGAGAGGACACATCCATCTTCTCCAGCAAAGAAGAAATTAAAAAGTCATCCCTACGCTTGTATTCTTGTGCATTTCCAAGCGCATGGGAAAACAGTGAACAGTACAGATTACTGTGCATTGCTGCGAAATGAACTTAAACCTGCAATTCGCAGCAAAAGAAGAGGAATGCTCTCCAAAACAGTCTTGCTGCACCATGACAATGCACGTCCTCATACAGGAGCAGGGACAGTAGAGACAGTGTCACGGCTTGAGTTTGAACGCTTTCCACATATCCTCCTTACAGATCAGATCTGGTGCCTAGCGTTTATCCTATCGTGTATTTTGCCTTTACTTTTTGATCCTCCCTCGCATATTAGACATTAATTCGTCATTATCAAAGCATCGGATAAATATAATGATATGCGTATTTGTGGACCTTGTAGCGCAGTGTTACACATTAATTGTACTGCGTTAATAATCTTCTCTTCCATGTTTCAGTTGTTTTGTTCGGTTGTTGCTGGGTTACTGCATTATTTCTTTCTGGCTGCTTTCGCATGGATGTGCATCGAGGGCATACACCTGTACCTCATCGTCGTCGGCGTCATCTACAACAAAGGCTTCCTGCACCGCAATTTTTACATATTTGGTTATGGCAGTCCAGCAGTGGTCGTCATAATCTCTGTAACTCTAGGCTACAAATACTATGGTACAAATTCTGCGTAAGTACACAGGAAGGAAACTGAAACAAAATTACTTTCAAAAGCACAAAATTAATTCCATTTAGAAGAATGTACAAAGATATTGGATAAGATGTGTTCATAACACTGTATGTATTACAAAAAGGCAAAAAAAAAAAATTCTGTTTTTGCTTTTCGATAGATGCTGGCTAAGCACAGAAAGAAATTTCATCTGGAGTTTCATTGGACCTGCATGTTTAATTATTTTGGTGAGTCTCTCTCATCACCTTAAAAATATTGTTTTAAAAGAATCAAATAACTCGATAAGAAGACAAAGTTGGCTGTGCTCTCTGGATGGGCGGGGTGATATACTCTCTCACTTTTCTACCACTAAACACTAGGAAATCAGGGGTGTCTATAAGATCATATATGTGAAAGAGGGCAGATAGCGCTTTCCTCTGAGTGTGTTAAGCTGATGTATGGCACAGCATGAGCAGCAGTTCAAAAAGATGCGATTAGCTGGCTTTATGTGTCTCAGACAAAGTACGTGATAGATCATTCCCCCCTGTTGTTAGCTGTCATATGATAGGAGAGAGATGGCTGCTGGCTGGAAATTGGCAGGTGACCAAATTGGCAAGTAAATAGTTAAAACTAAAAATAAAATCAAAGTAAGACAATCTGTAAGTAAATAAGTAAGCAAATAAGTCAGTAAATAAATTAATACTTGATTTTTTTTATGTGCAGCAATTAGAGCCAAGTTAAACCCAAGACTAAACTGTTATTTCTTTGATCCATTTATGTTCTATTCATCATATCTAGGTGAATTTGATGGCATTTGCTGTAATCATCTATAAAGTCTATCGTCATACAGCTGTAAAGAAACCAGAAATCAGTCACTATGAAAATATCAGGTAAAATCTATTATTTGTGTCCGTATTTGTGAGAGTAGTTATAGTTTAAATATTATTAGGATCTAGGAATGATTAATGTTTCCATGATATTCATTCACTCGAACCCAGGTCTTGTGCACGAGGAGCTCTCTCTCTCTTATTTGTACTTGGAGCCACATGGACATTTGGTGTGGTGCACATCCTCAATGAGACCACCCTCACAGCCTATCTCTTCACTTTTGCCAATGCCTTCCAGGGGATGTTTATTTTTATCTTCCTTTGCGTTTTGTCTAGAAAGGTAAAGTTTGTAGCATTCTATTCAGTCCCAAATACTTTGCATTTTTGTTGTAATGATTAAGATATTGTCTCTGAAATGAGAATATCTCTCTCTTTTTGTTTTGAACAGGTTCAAGAAGAGTACTACCGAATGTTCAAGAATGTGCCATGTTGTTTTGAATGCCTGAGATAAGGAAATCAGATTTTCGGACAGTCACCAGTGTGGAAGCAAGCTAAAAGAAAATATAATAATTTTATCCAAACCTCACTTCCAAAAAAGTTGGGACATTGGTAAAACTGCAAGAAAAATGTAGATCTGTAATTTGGTGATTCACTTGAACCTTTAATTAACAGGAAAAAAGGACAAAAAAAAAGAGTTTCAGTGTTTTCACTGACAAACGTAATTCTGCTTAGTAAACATAAAGAAATTTTGAAATTCATGCCTGCAACACACTCCAAAAAAGTTGGGACAGAGGCAGATTTAACACTGGGTCCCATCGGCTTTTCTTTAAAGTACACATTTGGGAACCGACAAAATGAATTGTTGCAGTTTTGCAAGTGGAATTTTTGCTAATTCTTGCTGTATACAAGACTTCAGCTGCTCAACAGTCCGCGGTCACCGTTGTGTGATTCTGCTCTTCATGATACCCCTGACATTTTCAGTAGGAGAAGATCTTGACTGCAGGCAGGCCAGTCAAGCACATGTACTATATGTCTATGAAGCCATACTTTTGTAATTTGTGCAGGATGAGGCCTGACATTGTCCCCCTCAAATATACGTGGAGTTCCTCGTCTTGACAGGAGCATATGCCTCTCTAAAATTCCAATGTAAGCCACCGCATCAGTGGTGCCTTATATACATATATACAGATCCCAACGCCATGGGCACTGATGCACCCCCATACCATCACAGATGCTGGTTTTTACACCTTTCACTGATAACAGTCTGGATGGTCTTTTTCATCTTTGAGATGAAAGCACGTAGAATCCGATGTCCGTTTTTCCCAAAAACTAGCTGAAATATGGACTCATCTGCCCACCAAACATGTTTCCATTGTCTTTCAGTCAGTCTCAGATGAGCTCGGGTCCAGATTGCCCAGCACATGATTGACATATGGTTCCTCTTTGCATAATCCAGTTTCACGGAGCATTTCTTCATGCAGCGACGGAATAAGTTAAGTGACAATGATTTCCCAAAGTACCCCCGAGCCCATGTGATTATGTCCTTCACAGTAGCCTGATGGTTTCTTGTGCAATAAGATAAGGGCTGTAAGGTCACACACATTCAGTAGAGGTATCCTTGAAGAGGACTCCTTGAATGTTTGTACAATGTTATTAACTGTAGATGGGGACGGACTGAAAATCTTTGCTAGCATGGGCTGTTTTTAAATTGACAGATAATTCTTTCGCAAAGTTCAGCACAGTGTTGAGTGTTGAGCCACGACCCATAATTGCTTGCAAACACTAAGCCTTTGGTGGATGCTTCTTTTATGCCCAATCTTGATATCTTTATACCCACACGTTACCAGTTAACTTCCGGAATGTTAGTTAAGAAACCTTTTTAGTCACATGGCCTCTGTCCCAACGTTTTTGGAGTGTGTTGCAGGTATCAATTTCTAAATTTGTTTATGTTTTCCAAATAGAATTAAGTTTGTCTTCGAAAACACAGAAAATCTTTTCTTTGTCCTTTTGCCTGTTTTACAATTACAGATTTTTGTTTTTATTGCATTTTTAGAAAGTGTCCCAATTTTTTTTTGAGAATGGGGTTTGTAATTCATGAGTATGTGAAGTTACCAAAAATGTAATCTTTTGTCACCTACAAAAAAAAAACCCTTTTATTTTTTTAATATTTCTATGTAGCAAATATGGTAATCGAAGCCATTTATCACACTGAAAATAATAGTAAAGGCATTATATATTAAATACTATTAACATTGCAATCCGAATTCCAGAAAAGTTGGGATGTTCTTTAAATTTGAATAAAATTTAAATAATTTAGGTTTAGTTTAGTTTAGTTTTAGTTTTCATTTTGTTCAACTTTAAAGAACGTCCCAACTTTTCTGGAATTCAGGTTGTAGTAGTTCATATGTTATGTGGCAGCCCAGGGAAACCCCTCACATGACACTGTGTTAAATCTATTATCGAAAATCTTTGACAAGAAGCATTCGTTGACGACCTTTTATTTTATGAGGAAGTAAAGAAAAACATAATTGATAATTGAAATCTCTGTACACTATGCCCTGATGAGTAAAGACAAAATGGAATATCAGGCTCTGTTCAGACAGACAACCTAGCTTATTCTCAAAGGAAAATTTACAGCCAGCAGACATATCCTTCAGCAAAATTTTCACATTAATAATATATTTATAAAATATTACTTTTCCTGTTTCATTTTCTTTACCGTAGTTGGGAAGTGAGGGAACCTGTCTTGCTAGGCTTTCACAATGCTCCTGGACTCTAACAGGTATACAAGTCACACATAGAGTTGGTCTGAATGAAATAGCATCTTTATATGAAAATTGTGGTCATCACCATCACAGCGTACACTCGATAACTAGCAAAACAGAGGCATGGCTAACTCCACAAGACTGACGCATAGCAATAACAAAACCAGTCGCGTCTCATAATAATAATAATAATAATAATAATAATAATAATAATAATAATAATAATAATAATAATAAATAACTTCTGAAACATAGACCCTGCCCTCTTCCCACATCATAGCCCATCTTAAAAGCTACAGGTCACATTTTACAACAAGTATCATGAAAGTGTCTTAAATACTGACAAAAATGAGACTAAAATTAAAACTGGAGTTCCACTCACTAAATTTTGACTAAAAGAAAACTAAATAAAAAGACTAAAACGTCGCTAAAAAGTTTCAACAAGCAACTAAGACTAAAACTAAATGTAATATCTTTTGCCAAACTTAACACTGACTAAATTCAGAAAAAATATAGCTGCTCTGCCTCTGAAGTCAGCTTTACATTTGAACTGTACATGGGCTATATTCCCTCAAAGACCCTGTTGGGTAAGAAGCCAGTTTGACCAAATAATGTTAAAAAAAAAAAACAACCCACAATGGTCCTGAGTTGCAGCCCAAGTTAAATATTTAAAAATCTAAAACGCTATAACATCACGTGTGATTGAGATGCATGCACTTGTACACTTGTACAGTACAGGAAAATCTGTAGTTCAGAACTTAATATCGTATAAAATGTCACCATATGAAGGGGCTTCCTGGACCGCCACATATTTATTATTCACTGTGCACATCTTAAACAGATATATTTGAATAAAGCCTAAAATTTACTTTTGTTCTCAAGTACCAGTAAAAGTACTGCACTCAAAATGTACAAAACGTATTATATACAGTAACTAGTTCATTTGATCAGTTATTTCCTAAACAGAGTTTTGTTTACAGAGTATTTAAAGTGAACTAACCTAAAGTTGTGTTTCTGCCGCTAAAAGAGTTGTGTTTTTTTCTATGTACTGTATAAATCGTTGTTAAAGAGTTACTTTGTGAAGTTTGGATATGTTTGGGTTTTGTCACTGATGACTTTTTATTTGGTTTCTGATGACTTGACAGTAGCAAGAATTAAAAGTCCATCAAGCCAAAATGTTTAGAACGGGTGCATTTACACTGCCAGCCAAGTGTTTTTGAGCATTAAAAGACAAAAACACACATGGATAAGACAGGAAGAAACAGAAGGTTCAATACTAACTGACTCTGCTGCCTGGGAGAATAAACACAGATTTAAATAGGAAATTAAAATTCAGTGGAAATATCAACTGTAGAACATAAACGTGTTGTGTTGTGTTGTGTTGAAGAATAGAGTGTTTGGCCTTTTCTGATCGACAGTAGATTATTCCATTCGAATAAGCTAACACATTTTTCACTTCATTAATTATTTCTCTATTATACCTATTACTTGGTTCAATTTTCCTATTTACCTTTCAACAAATTGCTAAAATATAGAGTGGTCAAAAAGATTTGACTGACAGTGCAAGTAAGCTATGTAACACTAACGATAATGCACCATTCCTGAAAAGTTACTGATACTTTTCTAACTCTCCTGGAATGTTCATGAAGTCAGTGCTTTTATTAATGTTTTTCTTAATGATAGCTAAAAGCTAGCTGACTGAGAGACAACTGTGGTGACTCAACAGTTACGGTTCTGTGCTTTTGACTGCAACGTTGAGTTCAAATCTCAGGAAAGTCAGTGCTGAGCTCTTAAGCATCTCCTGTAACCAGTTAAATTCTCAGCTTTGTGCTTGTAATTGGTCTCACTTGATAATTTTGAAAGCATTTAAGTGTCTGCTAAACAAATAAATGTACATTTAAAAGCTACACAGACATTTGATTACTCTATTCACTCAATGCATGCGCATCTCACTAATGTATGGGGGAGAATCAAGAAGTAAAGGCAAAATGCTGTACATTTAATAGTTTGAATAGAAGCCACTGTGAGAAACTGGACATATCAGTTTTCCACATAGTCCCCATGTAAGACGACACGTTTGTTGTATCGTTCATCTACCTTTTTTATTCCTGCAGATTACTAGCTTTGCGACTGCTTCGTTGCTGTCCTTTCCTTTAATTGCAGGTTTAAGTTGAATTCACAGCGATGCACAATAATTTGCACTGTTCACCTTTTACTCGTGCACTTGGAAATGCACCAGAATAGGCCCCTTCATGTCCCAAAAGGACTTTAACATGATTTTTTGGGGAGGGGTGACTTCTGAATTTCTTTGTCGCTGGAGAAGACAGATGTCTCCACTCCAAGCTTTGTGTTTTGCTCTCTGGGTTATCTTGTAATTTGACAATTGCTTTTAGCTTTTGATTCTCCCTCATATTATTCTAAGTGTATCAGGAATGATAGTTTACATCGCAAAGAATCTGTTTTGAAACAGCGTTGATTAACATATAGCACCAGCCGAGGCTATAATGCAAGTCCAGGCAATTTGAGATGCCTGGGAATTTTTGTTTCCCACAACCTTCAATTCTAAAATAAACCCTAAACATAGGATAGTTTAGTATATTATAGATGCAAAAAAAATATACATATGTTTACCATATTCTAAAATCAACTTCTACATATAACGTAAACCTTATACTTAACCTTCAACTTAAACTTGTGGTTTGAATATGTGTTTTGAGGGCAAATATGTATCTTTCATTTACTTATAAGAAAATATAATGTTTTGAGGGCCTAATGTACCATAAATGTTTATTAAAATGACTTGAAAATCTATAGTCCCATAATTCCTCAGGTGCAAAAGCAAAGCATCACTGTGTCATCGTGTTATATACAATATATGATTTTTTTAAAAAGTGAAATATACATTACACCAGGGCGCAAAGTAATATAACATGCAAAATAAGTGGAATTCCCCTCTTAAACCCATCCCCTATTAATTGAATCAGTCTTAACCGTATATTCTTATTCTTAATTGTAGGATTCTGTGAGCTCACCTTATGTGCATACATGCACCGTTTCAAGTCCCAAAACGTTAACAAGATAGTCTTAGGGAAGGTTGAAATATTGAATTTCGTCGCTGGAGAAAATGTACGTCTCCACTCCATGCTTTGTCTTTTGCTCGCCAGGTTAAAAAGTAATCTTTAGTTTTTGTACGTATATGTAACATACGTCAGAGTATTTTACTTTTAACAGCATGAATCCCAACCCTACATTTTCATATGCAGCTACATGCAATGTATTATACATACATATTAATACAGAGCAGGATTCATAGTACATTTATGTTTTGAAGACAAAATATTAAGAATTCCGCTTACACTATCTGTTACTCCTATAAAGATATTACCTTTGGCTTTAAGTCGAAGGTCCACAGCGGTACTTTATTTTTCAGCGCACTGTATTTGCAGGACTTAGTGACATTGTCAGCGGTCACTGTGGACTCACACCTTTGTCCTTTTCCCATTGCTACAGGCCCAGGAAATTGGTGTGCAGCCATTTCACTAACAGTACATCTCCCAGGAACAAGCGACACTATGTTAGTCTTAATTCTTTATCCATATAATGATTTTAAATTCACTTTGAAGCTTTGAAAATGACCTCCTGTGTATCTACATGCTTTAGCTGAATTTCAGCAGGTCATTTCATCTGAAGTCAAGCAGATAAGAAAGGGAGGAGAGGGAGGATTATCAGCCATATATAAGGTTATGCCTAATCAGGTGATTTCACTCCTGGCACTCGCCATGCACTGGATCCTCTTCTGTCTCTTTGTGGCCTTGGCTGGTAAGTATCTTAGAAACACACATGCTATAAACTATACAGTAAATGGCAGATTGATGGCACACTGCCACACATTTGTAGAAGCATATTTAAAGCCATTTAACAATGGCTGAGCGCTCCACCAAAGCCTTAACTGTTCGTGGTCCATTTTTCTCTGCTGTGAAACTTTAGATAAAAAAGACCTTAAATGAGACTTTTGTTTGTTTGTTTTTTTCTGTCAGCAAGCGAGAACCCAATTTACGGTAAGTAACAATATTCACCATCATTCAACACCGATTTAGTATAATAGAGCAAAAGTTTGCCCGATCTCAAGACACTGTCTTTTCATGATGATGATGATGATGATGATGATGATGATCATCGTCATCATCATCATCATCATCATCATCATCATCATTATTATTATTATTATTATTACTATAATTGGTTGTGGTGTTGATGGCATGTACGTGCTTAAAGATATACAGAATCTCTTTCTCTCTCGCACACACACATACACACAATGCTCTTACGCAACATTCTCCGTATCCTGTATTTAAGTGATAATACTAGCATGTGAAAGTCGAACAGAGCGAGGAGGTGAATTCTGACCCATTGTGTGCGGACCATTTTTATTAAACAATGTGGTTGACGTGGCCAGTTTGGCCACCCACTTCTGCAGCCCTTGTTCAGCCACACCCACCTAGACGGCTGTGCTGTGCCTGGTCAGTGACTGAATGAATATCTGCTTACATACAGTATATATACACAGCAGGGCAGTTAATTAATATTGCCCAAATAAAGCATTAGGGGAGACTAGGAAGGATTGTAAACATTTTTCCTTTTTCGTTCCTTCAAAAACCAGACCAACCCAAATTTGATACTAAAATATGACATTTGTCTGCTGCATACTTATACAACTTACATCTCCCTAAATTTAGCCAAGTAGATGGAAATAATGGGCCAGATGTAACCTGGTCTGGGTGAAATGCAACAATATGAGGAAGAATATAGCAGTTTCATCCCCAGTCTTCCCGCTAGCTAACTAACTATATTACATGCTTTGAAACTGAAGTGTTTTTGGATGATAACCGGTCCTGGCTCCTTAAAAGGACACATATTTACACAGAACCATACCACACTATACCGTACAATTACACAGAAGGGTGCCCAGATCTGTTCTATTCAATTGCAGGACAGCTGACGTGCTTTTATGGGACTATGCTGGACATCCAAATCAGTTGGATCAGACATCCAGTACAGTTGAGTGACGGCCCAATTCTGGCCCACGTTCGTCACTTCCATCTGCCAACATAACGGTTTAGAACAGCAGCAATTCCATAGCACTGTTGTGTACAGCAGTCACATGAGGACGAGTTAAATCTATAATGTCTGAGACACACAGGGAGATCACACACAGGTTGTCTGGAAATCTCAGTGAATTCCCTAGGATGTTCCCTGAGAGACTAGATACTATAATGTGTGTGAAGAATATGGATGTGTTCTGAATGCCTACTCCTTGGTCGGGGAATATGTGAGCCAGTCAGCTAAGTACAGCACTATCTTAATGCAACTAAACTATGATTTTCCTTGTCCCTGGAGCGGTACAATCAACAGAACATCTTTTGTAGCGTTTGTTTATCATTTTTACCTTGGTAAGGTGCTTCTTTAAATGTAGAATTTTGGTCCAACAATGTACTTCAAATTATGTTTAAAGGAACACTCTTATTATTCATGTTTCCAAGTAAAAGATACATACTCTAAGTATAAAAGAAGAAGCATTGATGGTACCACCCCAGTGTCAAGGAAAACTACAGTTCTTCACATTCATTTCTGACAATGTTAAATACGTACATCTCGGAAATCCTGAAATGAAAACGCCTACAGTTGGACACACAGACATGAATGTCATGGCAATACTGGGCTTTTTAATGATTTATTTAAACTGTTCTTTTTCTGTGGATGAATGATTGTATAACATACAGCTTTAATATAAAAAAAAAAAAAAACCCAAGAATTTTATACAAGTTTTCATTTATTTTGGTTTTCTGAAATCATCACAGGATCAAAAACATTCAAACACCCACTTAAATGATTTATTCAGTGGTGCTTAAAGTTCCAAGTCATGCCTTATAACTTGCCAAGACCAAGGCCTCCTATCTTCTTGTTAGTCATCATGATTGACTACAGCCGGTAGCCTTCTGGAAGAAAACTATATGGTCAAAATATATGAAATGAAGATTGAGCTGTTTGACCACAATAGCCAGAGGTACAGAGGAACACTGCATGGTGGTGGTAGCATCATGTTCTGTGGCTGTTTTGCTACCAGTGGGACTGGTGCATGGCACAAAGTGGGTGGAATAATGGGAAACCTCAGAATTCTTCAGTATAAATTTAATCCATCAGCTGGACGACTGAAACCTGGACACAACTGGGTGTTCCAACAGGACAGTGACCCCAAGCACACATCAAAGGCTAACATTAAGCTTAAAACACGTCCTGACCTTAACCCTGTCAAAGATATGCCGACTGTCTTTAAATATTGGGTCTTTGCCAGAAAACACACAAATTTATATGTACACTACCAATTGTGCCAAGAAGAATGGTCAAATATCCAATCAGAATGCTGCCAGAAGTTTATTAAGGGCTACCAAAAGCATATCATCAAGGTAAAACTTTCAAAGGGACATTTCATCAATCATTAGGTGTGCTTGTATGTATGGTTTTGACCCTGCATGTATAATTTTGACCCCGTGTTGATTTCAAAAAACCCAAAATAAATTAAGAATTACCTTGTCCACTAAATTCTTGATTTTTTTTTTTAAATAAAGATGCAGGTTGTACAGTCATTCTGTCATAAAAGAGAACAGTTCAAAGAAATAATTGAAAGCCCAAAATTGCCATGTCATCCTTGTCCATATTTGTCCCTGATGAGTCTTAGAAAGCATTGGTGACTGATAAGAAAAGAAGCATCCACATACATGAACCATGGTTGCATGGTTTGAACTGCTAAAGATGAGGACACAGAGTACTTGGCGAATCTTTTCTTCTTTTGGAGGAAAGGCAGAAGGGGCACTTGCAAAGGAAATTGCACATTGCATAAAAATACCTTTGCCTTTTCTAGCAGGGCCATCATATTTGTTGCGCAGAACAAGACATGGGAATAAGTGGTTCACTACCAGGTTAGCCTGAGTTACTCACCCTAGGCCTCAGAGGTTGTGATGAAGGCATTCAAGGCATGATTGTGCATGATTACCCAATATTTGACCTTGAGATATGAGGGCTAGATGGAGGTCTTGTACTTCTCCTGGACCTATGCTCCTCGGTGAAGCCTCCTGTACCAACCTGGACTCAGAGGGGTAACGAGGACACATTTTCAAGAGGGTTGTATATAAATATGGCTGTATGTAAATAATGTCCCGAGTTCCAAAGGCATAAAACAGAAGAAATCAAGAGCCATACACAGAATAGACACAATGTAACACAATTCAGAGACAAATCCAAAGCCATGATCATTAGTACAGACAGGAGGTGATATACTGAGTATCTAGTGCAGGGGTGGGCAATCCGAGCCATGGAGGGCCGGTGTGGGTGCAGGTTTTTGAGATGATCCTTCAGTCAA
>JAQLOM010000007.1:5360653-5371183 GCA_030068315.1 Chrysichthys thysi | reverse complement strand
GTGCCTAAGACTTTTGCACGGTACTGTGTGTGTGTGTGTGTGTGTGTGTGTGTGTGTGTGTGTGTGTGTGTGTGTGTAATATATATATATATAAATTTTTATGATTATTATTATTACTATTGTCTTTGTTTTTATTTTCTTGTTAAAAAAAAGTTTACAGTTTCATTTCAGTGCTTTGGCAATACTGTAAATTCTCACGGTCATGCCAGGAAACCTAACTGAATTGGATAAATGTTAAATAAACATCTCTGTACAGAAAACTTCCCATATCAACAGTTATACCTTCTTTTGACTTGCAAGTTCAAGTAATTTGTTTAATTTAACAGTAAGATACAGTGGTGTCAGTAATGTCCTCTTAGCATTTTAACTAACATTTTGTAACCGAATGAAATCATCTCTGGCTTTACCCTGTGATCAAACCTTCTTCTGTTCTCCAGGGCACATGTTGGCAGTTGGATGTACCATGGGACCTTTTCTGCACTACTGGTATCAGTGGTTGGACAGGGTTTATTCGGGAAAAATCGTAAAGACTGTTGCCAAGAAGGTTTTGATTGACCAGCTTGTCGCCTCACCACTGTTAGGAGCATGGTACTTCATAGGTATGGATCAAATGTTGTGTAAAATCCTGTCATGATGCATGTTACGGATGGACTGAACATAACCGTATTCATTCTGTAGTCAGGGTTTCGTTCTCAGTCAGTGAAAGCCGTCCCATTGTGACGTATTTATAAGGAATGCACTGATATTCATTTTGTTGTCAGGTAATGCTAATCTTTAAAAAATACATGTTGGGAGAAATGTCACTGAACAGAGGACATGAAACGGCAGCAATCTGGCCATGCTTCATGATTAACGATGGCAATTGAAGCAAACCAGAAGCCAAAGTGTTCTCTGTGAAAATATAAAAAGAAAGGACTGCAGTGTCTTTCTACAATGCAAGTGACCTGATAAAACCTCTTAAGCTATCTCCTTTAAAATAAGAGCAAAGGTGCTGTGACTTGTGTTCACACAAAGGTATGGTATGTGACGTCAAAGCCGTTTAGTTCCGCGAGTACTGAGACGTGCGCCATCCTCACGGCAGTACAATTCACAGAAACTCATGCTACTTTTTTAATAACTGTGTTCACTGATACACTGATACTTAGACTTTCTATTAAGGAGCCCACTGAAACACTATTATACTGTAAACATATAAAACTCAGCATAAGGAGTTCACTGCTAACAGCTTATCACTGCAGCCACCATAACTAGAGTTCAGATCAGTATCGGTATCCATATCAGTATCAAAGTGCAGCAAAATAAATGTCCTCATACTCAGTCTGAAAAAAATAAATGGCATCAGTGCATCCCTACATATTATAGCATTGTTGATTTCACTGTACTGAACCGTGTGTTGGTTATGTACCTCTGTGCCTGTGTCAGGTATGGGCGTGGTGGAGGGTCACGGCTGGCTCAACGGCTGCACGGAGTTTAAAGAGAAATTCTGGGAGTTCTATAAGGTAAGCTTTGTAAGACTGACCGTCTGCTTTCCTTTTCATATTCCAAATTGAATTCCTTTTACATTTAATGTTTGTTGAACACTTGACGTACACACATAAACAAGAATGGATAGAGTGATTAAGACAGAGACACGGGTGTTTCAAAGACATGGTATTCTTCCTTCGTTAGATGGACTGGTGTGTCTGGCCGACTGCGCAGATGATCAACTTCTACTTCTTGCCTGCTAAGTTTCGGGTGTTGTATGTAAATACGGTTACACTGGGATGGGACACCTACCTCTCATATCTCAAGCACAGGGTAAGCTTTCTTAGACAAAAATCAGATAATTTAGTTTTGTTTTTTTTATCCAGTCTGAACACCAGCACGGCTGTGAATCGGTCAGAGGTAACCACACAATTGCAATAATGCTTTTATACTACAGTTCAGTATAAACAAGGAATTAATATTGTGAAATCTTGGGCAAATATGACCAATATGTTGTGTTTGTTTTTGCTCACTCACTTTATAGCACGTTGGCTAGCTGGCTGGCTAGCTCACACTGTTCTGTACATTCCCGTTAAAGGTGCTTCTGATAAAAAAAAAAAAAATTGGTGTCCCTTCTTACGTTTTATCTCCACCGGAAGAGCTTCCATATTTTATATTAAAAGTAAAGGTAAGATATCTGGAAAAACATCGTTATAAATGTCTCCTGAAGATGGCGCTAACACTACTGTTGTAACCGTTTCAAACTAGTTAAATTTTCCATGGTGAACGTAGACGAGAAGAGTGACACATGGGGAAATCTTGCAGTGTGGTGATAGGAAATATGGGCACTTTTGGACCGCTACACGACCAATCAACTTAGTGAATCAGAAAGAACTGTTGTTGTATGAAAAGACAGTATATACTGTATGTGATGATTTTTATAATTAATGTACGGAAGACTTAAAAAGTAAGGTGGGGTAAAAAAATTTCCAGCCTCAATTTTAGGCAAGGCAAGGTTATCTGTGTAGCACCCTTCATACCGGGGGTAACCCAAAGTGCTTTGCATAAAAAATATTTAAAAATTGTAAGGTGC
This sequence comes from Chrysichthys thysi, assembly GCA_030068315.1. Taxonomy (NCBI): domain Eukaryota; kingdom Metazoa; phylum Chordata; class Actinopteri; order Siluriformes; family Claroteidae; genus Chrysichthys; species Chrysichthys thysi. The sequence continues at coordinate 5,368,626 of JAQLOM010000007.1, read as the reverse complement.
TTGATAAAATAATAACAGAAAGAAAAACATTAAAAATGAAAATAGAATACATTGAAATATAGAAGGAAGTTTTTAAAGATAAAATAGAATCAAATAAAACCAATCCCAAGTAAAAAAATAAATAAATAAATAAATAAATAAAATATGAAATGCAGTAGTTTACAAGAAAAAATGTAGCACAATAAAGCGTGGTGCTAACTGAAGGCTTTAACAAAAAGAAATGTCTTACCATTTAACCCTCACCCTCATCCCACCACCCCAAAAGAAAAAAGAAATAATGGCTAACGGTACACATGCACTACTAGTCACAGTTTTACTAGAATATCTGTTTTTCATCATCTTAAAACATTTTGTTCAAGGCTTTTGTTTCAATCAAATGTATTTTAATCATAGTTTCAGCTTTAAATCAACACTTTTGCCAAAGAAATTTAAAAATAAATCATTTTGATTGGTCTAAAACCTGTATTTCTCAGTAAACAATCCTGTGTGTTACGGCAAAGATAATAGAGAATATTGAAAATGAAGGAAAGCTTGTACAGATGTTAGAAAAGTCATGTGCACTCTTTAGCATTTGAAACTATTCCATCCAGCTGTGTTTGCTGCCCAAGCAAGCTGCCAGAAACTGATACAGCATGCTACTTATTAGCAGAGATTGTTCTGTTTAGTTGGATGATTGGTAATGACAACATAACAGCTAATCAGCTGCATGTGTTGGAAATCATTTTTCCAGCTATTACTTTGGACAAAGTTTATTTATCCTTTACGGTTTCCCTGTTCTTCTTCTACCCATTAATGTTATGTGAAATTTTGCCCCCTTTCATTTGCGTTTTTTTTTCTCTTTTCTTTTTCTTTTTCTTTTTTTAACAGAAAAACCAACAAATGGATGACTTGGAGCCAGAGGACTCATCAATGTCTCCTACCTCAGCTGAACCACTGGATGATAAACTCTAGTCTTTCACCAATTTCAGTTCAAATTTCAGATTTTTAAAAATGATCACTTAACCCTTTCAATACTTTGACCTATAACTGATTTGTTTAATTACTCAAATCTATCGTGGAAATCCATGTGACCGTTATTATTATATTCCGTTGCGTTTCTTTAAATAACCCTGGTGAACGAAGCCATACACATGTACTGAACCATGTCAGGTGCTGCATGCAGGATGCTCTCAAAACATGTCTAGACATGTTCACATATTTGCTAGTGAAGAGCGTTCGAGCTCTCTACACTGGGCCATTTGGCACAGCTTGCCAATAATATACACTCACTGGCCATTTTATTAGGAACCCCAGATTACGAGTGGGTAGAACTCCCAGGCTCTCAGGCCTGAGTTCTTCACGACGTGGATTCCACAACGTATTGGAAACATTCCTTTGACATTCGGGTCCAAGTTTGACGATTGTATCGTGTAATTTGTGCAAATTATTGAGCTGCACATTTATGCTGTGAATCTCCTGTTCTACCCCATACTAAAAGGATTGGGTTGGATTCTGATCTGGTGACTGGGAAAGTCACTGAAGAACACTGGACTTGTTGTCACGTTCATGGCGATAAAAGGATGCTCATGGTCAGCAACAATACTCAGGCTGTGGCATACAAATGATTGTTATTAAGGGTCCAAGGTGTTTCAAGAAAGCATTCCTCACAACATTACACTGCCTGCAGCTTAAATTGTTTAACAGAAGGCAGGTTGCATCCATGGGTTCATGCAGTGGACACCAAGTTCTGACCCAACCATCTGCATGTTGCAGCAGAAATCAAGGTTCCTCAGACCAGGTGAAGCTTTTGAATCTTCCTCTGTTCACTTTTGGTGAGACTGTACCCACTGTAGTTTCCTCCAGTTTGTGTTTGTGTCCTGTTCTTGTTTGTGGCTGACAGGAGTGGAGCCTGATGTGGTCTTCTGCTGTTGTAGCCCATCCACATCAAGGTTCACCATGCTATGCATTCTGAGACGGTTGTAAAGAGTGATTACTTGAGCGATCCACAGCCTCTTCTGATCTTTGTGAACTGAAACTGTTGACCTGCAGTTGCATAGTTGTATGCATTTCACTTCTGTGACATGATTGGCTGAGTGGATGGCTGTGTGAATGAACAGGGGTACAGGTGTTCCTAAGTAAATGGCTGGAGAGTGTATTAGACTACATGCAGACCAATTTCAAGAATGAATGTTTTCATTGTATATTTTGATGAAATTAAACAAAACATTCATAAAGTTAAATAGAAATGGATAATTCGCAGGCTGCGGAACACTAATGCTCAGTGTAAAAACTCATCCGAAAAGATGCCTCCACCTAAACAAGTCTGATTCATAAATTCACGATGAAATGTATAAGAATCAAAAATCTTATCAAGAAATCTCAAAAAGATTTATTTCTTCATGAAGGGTGAAAAAGGGTTTTGGCTAAATGGCAGTTTTGCTTGTTTAATTGGCAAAGATTTAGATTGATGAAGTAACCAGATATTTTTCTCTGAAGAAAAGCCCTTGTGAAGTATTAAATGAAGAAATTTAAACTGAAGTTTGATATTGTTTGAATAAGACTTTGGGGTTTTATTTCGGGGGGGGGGGCATAAGGTTTCATTGCTTGTTCTAGTTTTCCTGCTGGTAATGTTTGACTGTAGTACAATGATACTGAATTAGGAATGATGTTTCTTCAAAGCTAGCCAGGTAGATCTGAACACACTCCTTTTAAAAGCCGTTTCAGGAAAATAGATTTTAACTCGGTTAACTTTAATTTAATGTCAAAGTAAACCAGCAGTAAAGTGTTCCAGGTCCAATGTGGGTATCCTGCATTGTTATATGTTTAAATTGTAGCTTCTTAAATTTTGAATAAAGTTTGATGCTCAGTAAAGTGCAGCTGAAGCACTCTCACTGTACAGTTTTCAGCTGTCTATAGCAATCCACCACTGCCAGTTATTCCAGCAATCTGTGCAGACCTTGATTATGCTGCATTTCTGATAATTCTACATTTATTACAAATGACAAAACAGTTGCATGAATTGTTAGTGTTAAATGCTATTTTTGAAGATTTGTGCGATAATTATCTTTGGGATTTTTTTTTTGTTTGCTTTGATTTGACTCCTTGACTTTGCCCAAATTTCTTGCAGACCTACTGATTTACAAACAACTCTGCTGCTGTTGCACCTTTTGTGACAGGATGTACACTTGCTGTCCACTCAAGGACACACTTACGCCTCTACTTTATGCAATTATCCAATTGGCCAATCATGTGGCAGCTTCAATTAACGTTCACATCTTACTTCAGAATGGAGGAAATATGGCATCAGGGTTTGGTGAGTTGTGCATTCTCAGATGCTTTTTCTGCTCACCACAGATATAAAGTGTGGCTGTGTGAGTTCCAGCCTTCCTGTCAGATTGAAGCAGTCTGGCCGGTCTTCTCGTACCTCGCCTGTTAACAAGGTGTTTCCGCCCACAGAACTGTCAGTCACTGGATCACCATTCTGAGTAAACCCTATAGACTGTTGTGTGTGAAAATCCCATGACATGAGCACTTATAGAAATACTCAAACCTGCTTATCAGGTTCCAACCATCCTGCCACTGTCAAAATCACTGAGATGACTTTTTCCACATGCTGATGGTTGATGTGAACATTACCCAAAGCTGCTGGCATGTACCTGCCTGATTATATGCATTGTACTCCTGCCGTATGATTGGCTGAAATATATAATTGCATGAATGAGTAGGTGTACCTGTGTTCCTAATAAAGTGGATGGTGTTTGTAAAATGCTTTTTGTGTTGACCTATTTCTTGTCGCTGAAAAAATTATCCTCTTCTCTAATCACGTGTTAGGAATTAAACATTTATTATTATTATTATTATTATTATTATGAAGTACCTTTTGTTCCTTACCTGGGATGGGTGACAGGCTGCTGAACCTGCTGTTTCAGCTTTAAACTGGAAACATGCTATGTATGTACAGTATATTAAACTGACAGGTATCTGTCCTCTAATGTACAGAGTTATCCAGATAGTAATTATCCATACATTAGTTCTGCTCTGCTGTATACGTCTGTGTTTAAAGTGGTTTACAGTAATAATGTCTGAAAAAAACCTAATTCACACATTATTTTCATTTCCAGCAAATGTGAACATTTAACCAGTGAATGATGTGTTTCAGTCTTTAGTTTTTAGCATTGGAGCTAACAGGCTAATTTAGCTGACAAATAAGGAAAATTTGCAATTGCCAACATATTGTCAGTCAAGCTGCCTCAATTCAAATGGCTTGTGCGGTTTCTGATGCTGTATGAAATGGTTATCTATAAAGGTTTCCAAAGGGAAGTGTGTAATTATTCCCTTATTTGAGCAACTTTAAGCTCGTAGCCCCAGTGCAAAAACCTGAAGATGCAAACTTCAGAGACTGTACTGGCTAATCAACCACATTTGCAGTGAATTTTGTGTGAATTTCTTTTTGCTTTCCCCCCTTTTTGGAGGGTTTCAACAGTTTCCTTAAAAAAAGGAGTCACTGTTTGTTTGGTTTGTTGTTGTTTTTTTTTATTTCGCAGAGATTAAATCTGATCTTTAGCAGAGATTTTACAGAGCTGTGTCATGTTTAATGTATTTGAACGAATAAATCTCATGATGTAAATGTGATTTTTCAAACTTGCATTTATTTATTTAAAATAATTCTTAAACTATTGAATTACACACACTACTCATTTCAGTGTTGTCTAGATTGACATGATCATTTGTGAATTATAATAACCGCTCACAACTATACACAATGTTGTGCAACATGCTGAACATGTATTGTTAGTTGACATGTTGAACATGCACACTGGAGATCAAAATTAGAGAACAGCCTATAATTTTGTAAATGTTAAGGTCACTTTGTAGTCCTATGTGGAAATGATCCAAACAGGAGGAAAAGAGCAGGATTTTAACCATATGTCATGAGTTACATACATTCAGAAGCACAGTATAAGAAACTTAAGTGAGAGATTTGAAAAAGAGCACTGATCAAAATTAGAGAACAGCAATGTCTGGAGCATAAAGAAAGATCACAACTGAATTTTCTGAAGGTTACAACAGTCAACAATTAATAGGAAGTGTTCAGGCCGGTGCTTTGAATGATTTCAGCACATCTGCGTCCACAGGACATCACTAGTCTCTCACACAGCTATGGTGTGATTTTGGTCCACTCTTCTTGCAGTCTCCTCCACAGTTCAGTGACTGTAGTGGGTTTCTTAGCTTTGTCACCAAGGATTATCCAGAGATTTTCTATTGGGTTTAGATGAGGACTCTGTACTGGCCATTTCATAATTTCAATGTTTTCAGTTTCAAGGAACTGCTTTACCCGTTTTGCTGTGTAACTGGGGAAATGGTCCTTCATGGAAATTGCTGGCTGATTGGGTGATGAACGCAGGGAAGGAACCACATGTTGTCGAAGAAGTTTATGATAAACATTTCCATTCACTCTTCCATGTAGCTGTATAAGAGGTCCAACTCCTGCTGCTGAAAACATTCCTCAAACCATCACACTTCCTCCTCCACTTTTCACTGACTTCTTAACACAGTTGGAGTTCAGTCTTTCTCCAGTTTGACGATGAACATAATGTTACCCATCAGATCCAAATAAATTAAACTTACTTTCATCACTAAAGTGAACTTTGGACGACCAGTTCTCCTCTGTTCACACAACATGCTAGTCTAGCCTTATGATTCTTTCTGCTTATGAGAGGTTTGGTCACTGCAGAGTAGGCTGTCAGTCCAAATGCTCTTAAACGTCGAGACACAGTATGACAAGACAGATCCTTACACGGTTCAGTGCTGAATTGGCGAGCAATTCCAGCTAGTGTCGAAACTATTCCCCATGGACATTCTCTGCATTATACTGTCCTCTCTTGCATTTGTCTTTCGTGGATGACCAGCCTTCTTGGGGGACTTGAATGGGTTTGTGACATTGTAAAGGTGCAATATTCTAGAAATCACAGATTTGGAATGACCAACTTCCCTTGCAATGGCTGATAGGGTCATCCCTTTGGCCTTCATCTGGACAACCTGCTGCCAGAAGGTTTCAGTTACTTTAGAATGGCTCAACATATTGCAAAGTCATTGATAACTGGAAAGTTAGGCTGCCAGTTAAATAGGCATGGCTGGCAACGTATGGTAACGTTAGCCAAATCTATGTCTGTCTGACCAAAAAGCAAAGTCTACAGCTCTGAAAATGCTGTATTTAGTTACTACTTTCCAAGTCCAGAGAACATATCTCTAATTTAACAGATAACGTATAAATCATTTCACACTGATCTTTTGGAATAGTAGTCTTTTGTCCTTCCTTGCTACAGCTCAATGCAGATCTTCGTTATGAAGTGCCCAGTGTCAAGTGAAGCCAGTGGAGGCTGTGCAAGTGCTGTTTATACAAAACGCAGAGAGTGGAGAGGATAAACTAGGTCCTCCAGTGTGACTGACAGAAGTTAACATTAGTGTGTGTAAGCATGAGTTAGCCAGCACTAGTCGGGATCACTTCACCAGCTGTGTTCTTCAGATAATTGCTGCCTTGATTACCTAGATGCGCATGGACCACAGAGTATGAATGCCAGTACTCGAAGGTTAAAATTACTTAACCTGACCATCTGTACCATTAGCTGTGACAAATTAGTAAAGGTTAGCTAAACTTAGCTGAAACTCAGTGGTTAAATGTATCGGAGAAAACTTGCCAACTCAGCATAAAATCTTAAAAATCTTTCGGTCTTTTAGCCATCTCCAAAGGCTTTTCCAATATGTTCCCACTTTATATTGCATCTTTGGTCATGAAGCTGTTCAGAATGATCCCAAGGCTTTTAAAGTTAAAAAATACTGTTCTTGTAGGTAAGGCTAAAATGCACATCTTTCCATGGATCACTTCTGGTATTCCCCAAAATGAGCTACAAGGTATTTCCAGCACTACCAGGCCTGAGGAGTCTCGATTCCCAGTGTCCTGTCCCCAGGGTTCCATCAAGCACAAAGCCTTGTACTTCTGTAAAATATGCTCAAAAGAACCATACTTTTGTTTCTGGTCAGAAGTGATCAAACTAAGAGGCAATTTTCCTCCTTTTTTTATATAATTAACTGTCTGATTAACCAGTGGCTTTGCTCACTGAGTGCAAGGGTTAAGAAATAAAATACAGTATTTATAAAATAAATTTGTTAATTACCAATTTTATTTTTCAACAAATAGTGGTCATATGTAATTTCTGATTCAGACGTGAAAAGAATTTTATATATTTAGATCAAAGTTTTCTTAAATAATTACTTACCAAATAGGGGTTTACTTCTTTTCAATATCAGAAATATAACTCTCTTACAAATAATAACAATTCGTAAGGACGATATAAAAGTGGCATCCACAAACGAAGTGATTAGTTAAAATGTAAGCACTAGTTACGCTGTTTCCAGTCATACGCATGTTTAATATGTTCTGTGGTCATACGTCATTTCCGTTTCAAATGCGAAAAGAATTTTTTATATACAGTGGTACCTCGTAACTCAAGCTTAATCCATTCAGAACGCAGGTTTGAATCGTAAAAAGTTCGAGTTCTGATCGAATTTTCCCCCAAAAGAAATAATGGAAAATCAATTATACCTAAATATAAGGCCCCAAAAAATTATACCTAAATATGTTTTTTTTTTAAAGTATTTAAACACAAAATGAACAGGATCAAACACATTTATCAAAAGAGTAATGATAATGTGTATGTTACGGATCCACGCGCATGCGTGCATGCACGCGCACCTAATTTGATTACTCCCTGCCACAGCCCAGGCAGAGAGATTTGCCCTGCCCCTCCGCGGCGCTGTGGGCACATGCACTCGGATTTGCTCCAGGTATGGGCTAGTGCTGCCACTAACGACTAATTTTCTAACGATTAAACTTTCGACTAATTTTTCGATTAATCAATTAATCTAAATGACTAATTTCCAAAATAATCAAGCGGTTGCAATTTTCATGTGTTCATTTTATGTTGAGCAAAATT
>JAQLOM010000007.1:5349355-5359355 GCA_030068315.1 Chrysichthys thysi | reverse complement strand
AAAGCGTGTTCTCGTTACTGTGCAGAGTTCAACTCTCCCCTTCATTCATTCCTGTTTTAGAGAAGTTTTTCATGCTAAAATTTAAATCCTGCACCCTTTTTTTGCTTGGTTCCTCAGGGGAACTCGTAGAAATCTTCTTTGTCCAGAGGATTTTTTTGTATTTGCTTTTCAAGCTAAGGTAGAACCATGCAGAAGCCCTTTTTAGGATAGCTGGATGGATCCATTTCCCTTTGAAGAACCCTTGAGTTTTAACCTGTATCCAAATTTGCCAAAAAAAATCCCTAATCCCTAATGCAACATCTGGAATACGTGCGATACATGACAGTGCTATTCTGGAAATGTTTATTTGCAGTGCTTAATGAACAAACGAGCAACGGTAGCATCAGAAAAACCCTCGGATGTAGCCTACGTTCTCGGGCGCCAAAATAAACCCTGATAGATCCTTTAAAAAATGTGTCCTTATTGACATATTTTTAATGTCAGTTTGGTCTGAGGTACAGAATCTATCCATGTGCACCTTGACCCTGGAGACCCCAGGGGTCATGTTTGACCCTAACTTTTATTTCACCCTTATATTCAACCCACTCATTGGTTGGGGGACATTAGTGGACATCCCAGGAGGTCTCATAAGGACCATTTCATAACATGTAGTAGGAAAAGGGTTAATCACTGTGGCTGTATTATCATTCTAGCCAGTGGAAATATTTTCCTCTTACTATAAGGTGGTCTGGGGTTTGATAAAATGACAATGGCAGACTTTTCACTTACTTGTAAACTCCAGCCTCTGTTTGCTGCTTGCACCAACATTGAAGCCCGTACTATAAGATTAAGTGAATGCTTTCTGCTTTTCCCGAGCCGAATATCAGCACCGTGCCCTAATGGAAAAGGAATGATGTGTCTGTTTAATGGAGGACCATTAAGCGATTCAGTCAAAGACTAAAAGGTTTCAAATCACTGCACTCAATTTAGAAGACACTGTGAGTTGGGAGCCAGAAACATGTCAGGCACTTACTCATTCACTGTCTTAATTAAGCCCTGATGAGTACAGCATTGTGTATCCAAGATCTTTCACACTGCATTGCCAGTCTCACTGGAGTGCCCTGCCAATCATAATTGTGTGTCTGCTGTAGGAGTTGCTTGTCTGCTGCGTACCTTTCCACTTGAATGATTCTTTTGTTTTCTTTTGTTTTCTTGTCTTTTCTTGTCTTTTCACCTGAGTAAAAAGGTTGCATGATTTGGACCCCTATCGTGTTTCCACTAAATAACATCATATGATTGACGTCACCTTTCACCTTCTGAAGCAGTCATAGTTAGCGCTGTAATGTCTCAGCTCTCTTTATTACTCCACGCAGTAGTATTAATCTGCGTCAGAGCGCTGGACACTTCAAACGAACTCACAAGTGTGTTTTATGACCCTTAGCGATAAGTGATAACAGTTTAAGGTTCTTTCAGGTGGTTAATATTATAAAAGATGCTTTCATAGACCTTTTCTTTGCATCCATAAAATTGTTTTTCAGCAGGTTTGCTGGGTGTGCTTGCTTTGCCTGTATGTTCCTACTCAGAGGATGTTGAAATTTGACCTCAGTTAAGTGACTAAAGCATGGTTATTCCTGTAATTCACACCTCTGCGTTTATTTTTCTTTTTTCAGCCACTGTAGAGGGGGAAATTCCATGTCAATGTCTTCTCGTCTGTCAACAGAGGTAACCCACATCCTACAAGTTGGTAGGCCATTTGTGAATCATAGGAAGCATTTTCAGTCACATGAATCAGCTCGAAAACCCGATGATAAAGGGATGATTTTAATAAAGTGGCTGTATCTTATGACCAATACAGGACCATGGCAGTGGAATAGATATGCACGTCAAGGTCATAGCAGGACTTTGCCCATAGAAAATAATTCTTTACTGCCTAAAATCAAACTGTAAATTGAGGAATTTTTTTTATGAGTACAAAGAGCTACTTTTCGTTCCTGTCAGATATGTATGCATATAGGTTGCTTTAATTGTGGGGTGGAGGGAGTCATGCTGTCATAAAAGCTTATCTTACGCACATTTAGTACCTACACACAATCACGTCCTCCTTACAAGCCCAGTACAGAGTACACACACACCGATCTGTTCAACGTGCCGGATCGTAGGAATTAATTAACCTGAAATTAACACCTCAGGAAAATCTCAGCAGTATGTCATGTTGTCAGGAAAGTCAATGCTGAATAATGAGCTGTTGGAGAAGCTCCAGCTGTTACCTGATGAAATATGCAGGGTAAATCCTTGAGCAGATGCTAAGGTCTGACTTACAACTTTGCTTTCGTTTTTAGTAACATATTGGAAATTTTGTCACAGTGTCAGGAAGTTTACCAGAGCAGATTGGTTTCTGGCTATTTTCGAAAGAATATGCTGCCTCTGAAGTCTTTAGCGCTTGTGAGTAAAACTGAGTCATATGTACGTGTTATGAATAGGAATACTAGAACGAGAACAGTCTCACGCGTTGCACGCTGAATATCAGTTTATGTCAAAGGTCTCAAGTAAGCAGCCAACACCTACTTGTACTTTGTAGGTGTTGCGTAACTGGAGATATAGGTTACTAATTATTGGTTATACAGTCGAGTGAAGAAGTTGGGGAAAAATTAGGAAGATTTTTAGCAAAACATTTAGCGTGTCGGGTGCAGCCGATGTTATTTCATTGCTGTAATTAAAATAAGCAATCAAATAATGTATGCTATGAGATTAATATTGATCATTAGTAAAATTTGTTTATTTCTAAGTATGCAATTTTCCCCCTACCTAAATATTCTCTGACAACTGAGAGAAGTTATAATTGATATTATAACTGCCTCCGAATCTGTTATGCATTCTCTTAGTTGTAATAAACGGTCTCCATTCCACCATTCTGTGCATTCTTTCTGACATAAAAAGCCCTCCATAAATATTGGCACCCTTCATTAAAAAAATAAGCAAAAACAACAAAAAAAAAAGCTTAACTATTGCGCATTTATTTATTTTTTTTTAAATGCATATAAGTTTCATTCTTTTCATTTCATTTTAGTTTCCCGGAACTTTTTCAACCATATCTGGTGCTAATTATTTTCAAAACAGAGACTTTTTTTAATCGCATTACTTAAAATGTGTTTAAATGAAGCATTCTTAATTGAATCTATACAATGTCCCGGAATGCTTGAGTTTAAAATGTGCATGTTCTTCTTCGTCTTATTATTATTATTATTTTTGAACATGACAACATTTATTTATTTTGTTTTGTTTTGTTTTTCCTTATTAACTTTAAGAAAATGGAAAATGTGAGTGTGGTGAGGGAACGACTGTTGAAGCTACTAAAACAAAAGTGATAAAAACTTGTTTCATTCCAGAACATGAAACTAAATTATAATAATATTAAAAACCAAGGCATTCATTAATGAACTGAAATTTGTTATTATCACTGCAAGATCATTGGGCTATAAGCAGCATAATACACTTCACTGTTTTTTCTCTTATGAGAAAATAAGTTGGTTGCCGTAATTCTGCTTTGTACATCATACTACTTGTTGTTGACTCTTTTCCTACAACAGAACTCCCTTTTATGTTTCATTCCTTACATAACCAATTATGAAGGCCGGAGAAATGTGCAAGTGAAGGACAGAATAATCAGCGTCTGTAATCAGGACCTGACAAAATCTCTCTGATTATAATGAATGTAATCACACATGCAGCGTTGTACTTGATATCAGAGGAACAAACAAAACAATCAGATTGATGTACATTAATTAATTGTTGCATTGCATATCATTGAATGTTTTGTTAATAATCATTGCAACTCATCAAACCCCAATATGCCCTGTTTTGAATGCGTCTTAATTTGCTTTGTAATGGCCTTCATGTAGTCTTTAATCAAATCTGTTTTGACTATGACATTTAATGAAGATCCCTGCTGACGTTCCTTGAGGAGTGTTCATGACAGGAGTTCATGACACTAACAGAAGACAGAGATTAGAGATAAGAGAAGTTAGAGATGTAGAGATGTAGATGTACCGTATGGTTTTAATACTTTACAAATAATCAAACAGTGGTTTATCAGCATCAGTGGCTGCTTATTCTGACCCAGTTCCTTTATGTTGCGTGCATTCATTTTAAAGAATGAAGGGAAAAAAGAGGCAAAATACATGTTTAAAAAAGTGGTTGGGTTTAAATAAATACAAATTACCAGAAAAGAAAAATCCCTCTTGTGTTTCTCCTATAAAATTAATGATCAATCTTGAAGCATCTGAATTTATATTCAATTATTGAGTCGCAAGAGGAAAGATTAAAGATTTCCATTAATGTCTGATGTACTGTAATTCAGTGTATGCTTTTTAAATAGCATGTAGTTATGTATATTTACTGATGCATATCTGAGTGACAGTAAAGGAGAACAACGTGGTGACTGAAAACGCAGCAGATTTTCTAGGTGCTGCAATTTAGGAATTTTTTAATTACCCCCAAAATAAAATGAATGTTTCCAGACTATTCTAGATTGAGTCGCATGTAGAATAGCCAGATAAAATCAAATTGCACTCGCACTTGGAGTCAGAAATTTTTTTTCTCCTATTTGTGTGGTAGGAACAATCAAAAATTCATCTTTTTCCTCAGAAAAAAGCTGGCCATTTCTTCTTTTATCCAATTGTCATGTTAAAACTAAAATGAAATTAATGTAATGTACATGGACCCAGCCCCGGACCCAAGATTTACCTCTCTGTGATACTTCACTGTTTATTATTGCTGCGTTAACTGCCCTAAATATTTAATCACCCCCCAGAATTATGACACTTCAGATGATTTTGTTAAATAAACATTATCCGAAATTACTCAAATTATGCAAACTATGCCAAAATCAAACTTTACAACACATGTGACATACAATATATCTCAGTCACTGTTGCTGTTTAAGAGTCTTTCATTTAGAGATAATCTATAAGTCAACATAACATTACATTTATTGGTACCCTTAAATATGATGACCAAAGATGTTAACAGCTAAAAGTTACTAATATTTATAGTAAATTCTGTTCATGCATTATATATATGTTCATTAGTATAATCAAAAATCAGGCGGCGTACAGGGAAAAGATGTGTCGATGTCTGGTGCAGATGTCCTGCAGGCTGAGAAGTAGTGACCTAGTGATGGATTCACCAGAACTTAGCAGCTTCGCAGTCCTCAGCTCTGCAGTTCACCTACCAGGCAGGGATGCTTTCTGTATGTATTGTAGAAGGACCTCTGGATGGCTGAGAACACTTCCTCAGCTGACGTAGATAGTGGACTCTGTTTTGCCTTCCGTACTGTAGATTAACTGTGCAGATTCTCACTGATGTGTACACCAAGGTACCTGAAGCTGCTCACTTTCTCCGCTGATATCTGTTCTGCGCTACAAAGGCAGAACGCCATAACATCAAGTTACATAACATACAAGTTAAGGTCTTTTGCCTTTTTAGGGTAGCGTTGATTGTGAGAGATTGTGTGTGTATGTCCTCCATTGCTCCCTTCTGAAGTCCACAACCAGTTTCTAAGACTTGTTGACGCATCACTGGGATCAGGCCTACGACCACAGAGTCTCACAGGATGGTGCTGGACAATGATGTCTGGCTGTACAGTCTTTTGAGTACAGAAAGTACAACAGAGGGCTCAAGACACAGCCTTGAGGAGCTCCGGCAATGAGAGTATGGGTGCAAGAAGTAAAGCCACCTACTTTCAACAACTGTTGCCAATCAGTTAAAAAGACAAGAGCCCAACAGAGAAGTGAGGAGTACAGAAGAGACTTTAAATGACAGCCTGAGGGGGATATGATGATTATGTTGCAGGCTGAACTATAATTAGTGAACAGCACTCTCAAATACAGTAAATGCCATGTTTCCCATGTTGAGATGATAGGATGGCGTGTAGGACACAGGAAATGGCATCATCCATGGATCTACTTGATGGCTCATTGAACTGGAGTGGGCCTAATATGCTGGGTAGAAAGAAGCAGGTGAGGTTTTGATGAATCACTAGGAGGCACTTCATCACTACAGAGGTCAGAGCCACTGGATGGTAATCATTCAGCTAAGCTAGAGTGGATGATTGAGCAAATTGAAAAAAGTGGTAAGCGCTGGGGCTAGTTGGTCAGTGCAGGTTTTCAGAACCCTTTCTTGGATTCTGTCTGATTTTGCCCCCTTCATACCTTTCAATACACAATCTTCTCTGATGGATGAGAGCATTTCTGTTGCTTTAGCAGAAATGGTAGTATTAGCCAGGATGCTAATATTAGCAGCACTAGTTTCAAAACATGTTAACTAATTTCTGCTGTTATATTATAATTTCCCATTACTGGAATTAAGAGGCCCAAACCTGTCCCAGCATGACAGTGCCCCCAATCACAAAGCGAGCTCCATGAAGACATGGTTTACCAAGGTTGTATTGGAAGAACTCAATGGAGCACAACCCCACACCCATGTGTCAAAATCTTCTAGCCATCCAAAAAGAGGGTTTATTTTACTGCAAAATGGAAATTCATCTGAATGAGATGTTCAAAAGCACATATAGGTGTGATTGGTCATGTGTCCACATATTTTTGGCCATCTAGTGTGGTTAAATTTGAATTTTAATTGTTGTGGAACTTTTACAAAAAAAAGGTAAAGTCCTCTTATCACATGTTCTAGCAGCTATAAACAGTAACACCAGTCTGTTTCATAACGACAACTCTCTTTAATTCAATATTATTAGGCTGAGATTATACATAGCATATAAGTTCTTGTGAAGGAGGTGTTACTGTAGAAAAGATAACGTACTACAACAAGCACAGCCAGCACTATGTAAAAAAAAATTATATTCAACACCTCTTGAGGAATCAGATTTTAAAATGCAGCAGTATAAACATACTTAAGGATTCCCTTTCAGGAAAAATACAGTTGATTTGCTTTAGTCATGGGCCTTTCTTTTTGACAGCCCTCGGGTGTCCTCCCTGCCCCCACATTGAAATCAGCCATGGATGCTTAATGCATGTTGCTTGTGCCTTATTGCTGAGCAGATGGAGGCACAGTCAGACCTTAGTCCCATTCTGTGGTGACTCTTACACAGCAGGCTTGTTTCATAAATTCGTGTTGAAGAGAGGCATTAAAGTAGGTCAGACCTGAATATTTAATGCAAATGCTGACTTCTTATTTAAAATCACAGTGCAACGCAGGGGTAACAGTACCTATAACTCTTCTAAGGTGCTGCAGATGTTCACTTGGCAGATCGAAAGAGAATGTACTGTACACTGAATTAAGCTTTATAATATATTTTATTGAGTCACATACATCAATAACAATGCCTTATTGTACAATGCTAATAGGTTGCAAACCTGGACAAATGTGATTTCACATAAAACTGAACCATTAGTTGTTTGTCAGACTCTGTGATTGCCTTTTAGCACTTCATGGTCAAGCAGAAAGCAACCGTGGGGTGCATAGAGGCAAATCTGTGTGTTCGATTTGTTCATTGAGCATGATGAACACTAGGGCACTTTGAATGACCTGCTAAAGAACGAGACTTTACCAGAACCTTTTCATAGAAAATATGGAGGTTTCACGAGCAGGTGAAAAAAATATACACCAAAGAACCCTAGCTGAATTGTGGACTCGGATAGAGGAATAATGGGCTGAAAATTGACAGGAAGATATCTGACTTAAGAAAAGATTTGAAAGATATAAGACATGGCTGTCATTCTTACCTAATAGGATTAGTGCTGTTATCAAGGCAAGCAGGCAAAACCAAGTATTAGCAAAACCAAGTATCTGGCTAATCACTTGCTAGCAAAAGTACTCAGTTTTGGACATAAAAATTTTGCTGCTCATACAAATACAAATCACTTTATTAACTTACTGGCATTCTGAATAAACATTTGGTTTGTAAATAGTTTTCAGATATTAGTCATTCAAATATTAGATACAGTAATGTATTTAATGGTGCTACTATTGCTTTCATTAACCCTGCTCTGGTACCATAGTCTATGTGACCCCAGCCCTCTTTGGACCATGTTTTTTTGTAAAGTATCACGATTAGTGACCTTGCCTGCCACATACAGTGGGGCAAAAAAGTATTTAGTCAGCCACCAATTGTGCAAGTTCTCCCACTTAAAAAGATGAGAGAGGCCTGTAATTTTCATCATAGGTATACCTCAACTATGAGAGACCAAATGAGAAAAAAAATCCAGAAAATGACATTGTCTGATTTTTAAAGAATTTATTTGTACATTATGGTACAATATTGTAATAAAGTGGTGTTATTCTGGTCATATAGCATGCTTTTCCCCATGGGGTCAAACTGACTCCATGGTAGCAAGAATGTGACTTTTTTCATGGTATAAGAGCAGGGTTAATCTTTTCACTCTGTGTCTGCTAGTTTTGTGAATCAGGTGGACGGGTATGGCGTAGACTGTTTGTTATGAGCATTTTGATCAAGCTTGCTAATGTTATCCATTGCTTGTTGGCTGCAATTTACAAGCAATGTGACAGATTTACAGTGGTGCTTCATAATATATGGAGTCCTATGAACGGGGTGTAGCACAAGCTTCACAGAGCTCTCTACTGTAAAATAATCTAAATACCCATATGATCCTGTAGCGAGTCCGACAGGAGGGGGCATGATATATACGGAAGTGGTCATTGTCACTGAGTCAGTCTTCCTTTTTGTCTCTTTATGTGTGTGAATGAATTGCTGTCTTTTTCCTTGAACTGATTAAACATCCTAAAAGACTTTCTGCGTTGATTTGAATTTTTTACCTCAACTTTCCACAACACCCGCACAATCCCAGGCACAACACATAACTCCTATTCATATCTACATTTGTGTCCACTTAGAACTCACCTGTTCATTCTGAGTAATGTATTCATATTCAGTTATATCCCTACACTGAAGCTTTAGCACAATTCCACTGATATACTGATGGATGAATGTTCATTCTTTTTTATTTGAGCTGGATCATTACTAGAGAAAGACATCCCAATCAGTACTGGAAAATCAGAAAATCAGTACTGGACAAAGACATCCCAATTTCCAAACATTTATTACATTTATTACACGAAGCAGATGGTGCAGAGAGGCATTGGCAATACACATCAGTGTAACACAACACAGGATTGCATGAAAGGAAGAAAACCTTCAGCAAGCAGAACCACAATAATGGAATTAGCCTTCTCTGTTAGGAAAGTGCTCCGAATAAAGGCCGGTCTGTTCTTCTAGGTTACAGAGATGTAAAGACATGTGCTGTCATGTTAGGTGCCCTTAATATCCAAGTGAAATTTTACTCCAGACGCCAGACCTCATTGTGAAACTCTTGACAGTTGGGATTGTCAAGATTTGCTAAAGCAAAAGAGTAGACCTTTATGCTGTTGTAATGCTTGGGTAGGCCTTTGGTATTTGAGGGGTTTTTTTTTCTAATGACTGAAAGAGAATTTCCTCCTTGCTGTAAATGACTGGAAATAATCCACCTATTGCCACATCACAGTCTGTGTTCACCCAAAACACCAGCAATTTTTCCAAAAGTCCTCAGCACAGCAGTGAACTACAAACCACATTGCATGACCAGTTACATGATTCAGATAATGCCTATATGTAAAGGGATTTTCATTCTAGCCTTCACTCCTGGTTTTTACTTATGACGTTATTGATCCCTGTTGAGCTCTGTCTCTGCGTAGTTTGGTCTGTTTGCTGATCGCCTGACCTTGTGCCTGCATTACGTTTTTGAGTTTGCTTTGCCATTTCAGTTGTGCTTCCTCAATCAATTAACTAAATCCCTGGACTGATTCCAGCCCAATGTGGACACGGTGTCCAATACCAAATATTTGTATCTGTATCAGAATTCAGATTTAAACCTGAAGTGGGTGTTGCCTGAACCAGCGGTATTATGTTTTGTTTGAACCTACCTGCCTACCTGGGGCAGTGGTAGCTCAGGGGGTTAAGACGTTGGGCTACTGATTGGAAGGTTGGGAGTTCGAATCCAAGCACCACCAA
>JAQLOM010000007.1:5303805-5318102 GCA_030068315.1 Chrysichthys thysi | reverse complement strand
TTTCCTCTCCACACAGTTAAAGTCCATCTGGTGGGCTGTTAGGGCTTTAGATTTGTGGCCTATAGGCCAAGCAGATAGGTTTAGTTCCTCTGTAATAAATAATACTAATGCATGCTTTTTATTACTACATTGGTTTCCAAAATTGATAATAACACATAGTCTGCAGAAAGCATTATACAGCCATGAGCTTTTACGACTGGTTGGTTGGATCATGTATATTTTTGAAGCACCCATACATTTTCTCTTCTTAAATTGCACACCAGCTTATAACTCGCTTCATTCATGTAAAGTCTGGTCCACCGGGAGCAACAGTTGGTTTTTTGAAACAAATCCCAGCCATGATTCAGCATAACATGTCTCATAAGAGGCTCTTCTGTATACATTTGTGTCACTTCCTGTTGTTGAAGAAGCCTGTGCCCAAGTTGTACAAAAAAATGACACTGAGGGGAGCCGTTTGGGAGCGGATTCCTTAAGAAGTGATTGTACGTTTTCAATAGCAGGAAACTAATGGAACGAGCACCATAACTGTCTTTTCATTTGCAACCTGCGTCCATCCTGGTGGAATTTCTTTATGCACGCGTGCAGCTATGCTGCGACCGTCTGAAACGAGGCCAAAGCTGCGTGCAAACTATTGTGCTACTACCTTTCCTTTTGAAAAGAAGAGCTGTTCACTGACACTGAGCAAGAATCGTGGCCTCGAAGTCAGCTCAAATATTCCACCTTAAATAACCAGATGGCTCATTGGAGTTGTTTTTAAGTCATAGTTAGAACATTGTCTTTGATACTTAGACATCAGGCTCTTATCTCGCGCACATCCAATGCCGCTGTGCTCGTTTATCTCTGATAGGAGTGCAAACTGAACCACAACTGACGTCAACCGAAGAGCTGTGCATGGTGACACAGGCGTTTGTGGTCACAGCTTCTCTTGCCACTTTTAAAAAAAATAATAAAAACGTGTGTGTGTGTCTTCAGTGTGTGCGCAGTGAGGGAGTGTCATAGGCATTTTTCTGAATCTACCATTTAATGTAATCTACTGGTCAAAGACTATGTTTGCCTTGAGTTTTTGTTTTTCAACTAAACTTAAATGAGGACGCTTATGCAAGGTGCAGGTTCTTGCCAAAGTTTTGCACACCTTTACTCTGAAATATTCATTAGAAAATCATTAGAAAATCAAAAATGGCTTTGGTGCCATAAAATGTTTTTTTTTTTAAACTGTGCCTCACATTACTTAACACTAAGTAAGTAAAAACTTTGCATAAAGCTATCATGTATAGGTTTAATAACTTACGCTTGTCAGTAAGCTACATTAATATATGAGAAGTATATACTCGCAGTTGATTGTTAAAAAATTATCAGGACAGATCTCAGTGGGTCTGTTTCGTTGGTCTTGGTGATATAATATACAGTTAGGTCAATAAGTATTAGGACAGTGACATAATTGTCATAATTTTACAAAGGACCTGTTAAACCCCATTCATTTACGGGGTTTAAAAAATATATTGCATTTTGGAATTACAGCAGTTTTTTTTTACATAGTTCCTCCATATTCACAGGCTCAAAATAATCGGACAAATTAACAATAATAAATATAAGTATTATTTTTATTACTTGGATGCAAATCCTTTGTTAAGGATTCGATACTTGGATCCTGCCTGGATTCTAGAACTTATGGACACGACCAATTACTGAGTATCCTCCTTTGAAATGCTTTTCCAGACCTCTACTACAGCCGCCTCCTTTTGCGGCTGGCTTGTGAGTCTTTCTGCGTTCAAATTTGTCTTCAGGAAGTGAAAGGCATGCTCAGCCGGGTTGACTGACTTCATTTAAGAACATTCTATTTCTTTGTCTTGGGTTCCTTTTTCTGGTATGTTGTGTGGGTCATTATCCATCTGTATTGTGAAGCACCGTTTTGCAGCATTTGACTGAATCTGAGCAGAAAGTACAGCTCTGTGTACTTCAGCATTCATCCTGCTACTTGTATCAGTAGTCACATCACCAATAAACACCAAGATCCACTGGCAGCCACATATGCCCATGTCCACTATGTTTCACAGATTATGTGGTATACTTTGGATCATGAGCGATTCCTTTCCTTCTCCAGACACTTGTCTTCCCATCATTCTGGTACAAGTAAATCTTAGTTTCATCTGTCCAAGAATCTTGTTCCAGAACAGGGCAGGCTTTGTAGCCAAGGCTACCCAGGCCTTTTCCATTCTTGAGTGTTACAAGTGATTTTCAGCTTGAGGTAAGCTCCCTGTATTTACATTCATGAAGGCACCTCTTGATTGTGGGCTTTGACAAAGACAGGGGTACCTCTTTGAGTGTGTTCTTGACTTGACTAGATGTTCTGAAGGTGTTTTTCTTCAACAATGAAATAATTCTGCGATTATTCACTTTAAATGTCTTCCGTGGTCTTCCATGCATTTTGGTGTTGCTGTGCTCCGCAGTGCATTCCTTCTTCTAACAATGTACCGAATGGTTGATTTGGCTACTCCTTAAGTTTTCTGCTATTCTCTGATAGGTCTGTTTTTTTCCCAGCCGCATGAAGGCCTTCTATTGACACGTCTTTGGACTGCGTATTGAGAGTTCCCATGAATGCCTGCCAAATGCAAATTCAACACTTGGAATCAACTCCAGACCTTTTGTCTTCTTAATTTGTCATGAAATAACAAGGGAAGAGGCCAACACTGGCCATGAAACTGCTAATCAGTCAATTTTCAAATTACTGTTTCTCAACTTAGATTGTTGTTGTCATAAGGTTATGGCAGTGGAACATTCCAGGCTCATTACATATAAGTGTTGTGACTTTTTCATTTACCTTAGTGCTGGTAGGTCACATAATGGTGATGCATAATAACTTGCCAAGTCAGATCATCTTTCCTTTCAAGCAGATTTTGCTATATTTCTGCTTATATGAATTTTATGAACACCTATGACATTGTCATGGCAGGTTTACATATATTTCCTCTGACCTTAAATTAAAGTGAATTTAGTTTTGCGGTTTGACATTCTACATCATCACCATTATGTGACAGAAATACTCTGAGCCACAAACTCAGTTTTCATGACATTTAATTATAAATGACATTTAATAATAAAAGAGTAATAACACAATATTAACTCAGCCAAACTCTGTGTAACGAGTTAATTGTTATAAAAAAATAATTTAAATAAAGTGGTTCTTATGACATTTGCTAAAAATTTCAAAGTTTCTTGGACATATGTCATGCAATGCCTTCTTCAAATCAACCCATAGATCGATTTGCACAGAAAGTTGAGGGTCCTGTTCAAGTCGCCATGGTAGATTAGCGATTCTGGGATTTGAACACATGATCTTCTGACCTGTAACACGAAGCCTAAACCTCTAAGCTATCTCAACCAGCTGAATTAGCTTGCACTGATTCAACCACCTCCACCAATGAATTAATGAGCACAAAAATGAATTTCAAGGCTTTACTAAACCAATTTTTTTTATTAGTATATAAAATTTAAACATGTACAGTATTCGGATTTGCCTAGAATTGTCACTAAACTAAATGGCGCACAAATAATGTTAACACATGAAAAACATTCTCACCCCTACCAAGCATGTTAGATATCCCATTATGCATTGCATTTTCTGGTATTCATGCTCTACACTAATTGCCTAATTAATAGTATTTTGCTGTGAAATAAGTACTATTTACAGTGTAGTTTTATTGTTTATTCACTGTAAAATATATTTATTTTATAAAAGGCATTAGTCCATACAGTACTGTATATAGTCCAAAATGCCTTAGATCTTTAGGTTTTTGCATTCGTGTGTCAACAAAACGTTTTTCATTATCATTTTTTTTTTTTTAATGAAATGTTTAAAAAAAAGAAAGCCACAGACAGATAGTTCACAGAGGGTGGGAAAAATCAACAGAAAATGTGTTAGTAAGGTGTTGGGGCCATCATGAGCCACCAAAATAGTTTCAATATGCCTTGCATTTTAGGTAATATTGTTAAGAGGTGATCATCTGTTATCAGGTCAGCTAGCAAAAAAATGAACTAACCTGATAGGATTACTGAGAGGATTTTTTTCCTGTCATATTTAAAGATAAGTTGATTATCTTTGCTGCAGGCCAGCTAGCTAACATGAGCTAGCATGACAAGATTACTGAGGGGAAGTCATACTCATAAATTTTGATCAGCTTTACTAGTAATCCTAACAAGATGAGTAAAATAAACCTGACAGTGTATTTCAGGAAGCCACTTTGAGTAAAATCATACGCCTACTCCTGCTAAAAGACATTTCACATATCTCATTTCCCATTTTGGATTGATGGTCTTTTCTGTTAGCAATGGGTAGCTCTAAACATTTTCTTTTTTGTCCTCCAGCTCTGTAAAAGGTAAATGTTTTGACAGCTGTTTTTCTGATCCAGTTTTTTCAATTAAACTAGATCTTCAAAAAAAATGACTGCTCCCTGTAAACTAACTATTCATGCCTTAAATAAGACCTTAGATAATGGAAAACACCGTTAAATTATCAGTGGATTCTGTTATGTACATTGTAAACTAGTATAATTTCCGCCCAGAAACTAGAACAAAAACGCTCTCAACTATAACCACCAGTGTAGAAGCTTAAGAATACTTCCTAATGCTTTCACCTTTTCTTGTAAGTGCTTTAATTAAAGGGGGAAGTGGTAGAACCTGCTTCACCCCAGGTCCCAATCACCCGTTTATTGAAATGTGCCTTATAAACCCACATCTGTAGACCAAATCAAAGGCCAGCCCTCGTTGACCCCCTTCAGCTCTTGACTCTCACCCCAGCCTATGCATTAAGCCTTCATGGCCAGGCACTTCGCCACTTAATTGCTTTTGCTCGACAAGTGATGCATGCTGTCCAATTGGGATCAATACAGCGTTCCAAATAAAGCCTGGATCCGCTGAGAGCTTAATCAGGCCCAGCAGTTGGGATAGTAGATCCGGGAGAGAGGTTCAGCTTTGGACGAGTCCCTGTGTGCTTTTCATTTTGAAGAGCGCTACCCTCAATTATGCCACGCTCGGCTCAACAGTCTTCCCAGACCACCACCAAAGAGTGTATTGATTGCACTCTCTCATCACTCCTTTCTTTACCCATGTACACAGAGGCTATTTGTGACTTAATTCTGCCATCTTCAGGCTTTTTCTGCAGCACCTACTACATACTCCGTTCTGGCTCCATTCTAAACTAAATTCTCCAAAGCTGATTTTCTGTCTGCATTTCAGTATTTCACTTTCAAATGGCTGGTAGATGGGTCATGCATGTCAACAAAAACAAATCTGTTTTGAGGGAACTACACTAGAATGATTCGGATGTCTTTGGATGATGTAGTATTGCAGTTTGCCATCAAAGTGCATCAAATTGTACAAATCAGTGTACATGAAGGCATAATTTGCCCATGCTGGAGTGGAAGAACTTGAATGGCCTGCACAGAGCTCTGACTTCAACTCCACTCAACACCTTTTGGATAAAGTCGAATGCTCACTAAATGCTCTCATGGCTGAATGGGCAAATCTACACACACTCCAAAATTTAAAGTAAAGTCTTTTCAGAAGAGTGCAGGTTATTATAACAGTAAAATGGAACTATATCTCCAGTGGCAAGTTCAAAAAGCACATATGGTGTGATGGTCATGTGTCTATAAACTTTTGGCCACATAGAATACAGGGATAGCCAAGTAGCCAGCTTGGTGGATAGGGTGGGTCCTTTTTACATAATGTGGCATGTGCAACCATAGTTAATGTTATGCCACACTCAAATATGTATTTTAGAAGTAGATTAGCACAACCTGGCAATGGATAAAACCAAATCTCCTTTCCTGTTAAATGCAAAATGTGTGTCCTTAATGCGCGTATGTACCGTTGTTTAAAAATACATTTCGAAAATACTTGAAGTGGCTAAGTGTGGGGCAGGGGTAGCTTAGTGGTTAAGAGCTTTGCCTACAGATTGGAAGGTCATAAGTTTAGATCCCAGCACTGCCAAGCTGTCACCGCTGGGCTCATAAACAAGGCCCTTAACCCTCAACTGTTCAGTTGTATAAATGAAATAAATGTAAGTTGCTCTGGATAACATCGTCTGCAAAATGCTATAAATGAAAGTGTAAACTTATGCACTATAGTGTGTCATAGTAGCCTTCTCATGATTAATTCCAGGTCAACTAGCTGCTCTATATGTGCCCTATATAGGCCACAGTAGCTAGTGGAAGCTGGATTCCTATTGGTCACTTTAAAAATAAACCATGTGACTCTGGATTTATACATGATGTGGAAGTTCTTTTGTATTGTCGAAACTGCGCAAATCGATACAGCGACTTTTAGGAATATTTAAGTCTAAACTTTAACTAATATAGAAAGATTATCGCTCAGTTCAAGTCTATGGAGAACACGAAGGATGTTTCCCACTCTGAGGTAAGCGGCAACCAACTTGTCTCTATTGTATTGAGTCAGATTACATAAAATTTGCCATGTTTCCTTGATTAAGCAAAGAGCTGCTCAATACTGTGAGACAGCCCAGCTGACCTCTGTAATTTCCCCTGGACTTTCTCTTTATGACCTAACTGGTGAACACAAGTGCTACCAGATAACTGTGCTGTCAAAGTGATATGTCAAAGTGTCTACAGTCATCATGGTGATGTATAAGGATGCTGTGTGTTTTTCTTTAGCCTACTGATAGAAAGGAAACAAGCTGGTTATGCCTAGGCATGATTTTTATTAGCCTAATCTCTGCATGGGACTTTTCAGGGTTACTGCCCAATCATGAAGAGAAGAGTTGATGTAGAAATGGGTACTATAGACATAGGGATGACTCACCTGACGCCTTCCCTCAGATACGGCCTTGGTGTATCGTGTGGACTGGAGATCTAAGCAGTAACACTTCCACATCATTGCATTCCGTTTTTATTTACAATTTGTACTTTGTCCCAACTTTTTTAGAATCGGGGTTGTATCTTGGCCCTGACCTCATGCCATGTCTGTAATTTGCATATTGGCATATCTTTTTTTGAGAGGCAGTGAAGATGAAGGTGTGAAATGACATAAAATGCCCTAATGACTAATGACAGATTTTTAAGGAACACTTACTGACCAGGTCCTGTTCCAGACCACTCAGCTGGTTACAGTCAATCCAAGAAATGTCTAGTTCATGCATGTAGTTCTTTTTGGTTTTTAAAATTTCATTAAGGGATTAAATGCCTCAGTGTTTGTTCTGATTCAGGCTAGTTAGCTTATCTTTTGTATCTGCAAAGCATTTGCATTTGCATTACAACACTGTTGGGAAATCAGAGTGGCTGAATTCTTTTTACTGTAGAGTCTAGTCGGTATTTTTGCACATGCACTGATCATGAAAAACCTGAAATGCTCAGCCGTGACACCCTTTTTCCATACACTGGATGCTTGTTGAGACTTGTGTGTTGGAGGTTTAGCTGAGCATTAATTATTAGGAGGTTACGTGCTGAACATATGCAAACTTGTTTAGTCCAAATGCTTAGAAAAAAAAAGAAAAGAAGGCTCAAAAGAGTGCACAAATCTATCACAAATGCTTTTGTTTTTGCACACAAGTGCAAATTTTGGTGCATTTTACACATACAGTAGAACCTGTGGTCACAAACACCCCCAAACACAAACAAATCAGTTTCCAACCAAAAAATTCTCCAAGATTTTGCATCTGGTCACGACCACATAATCGGGTGCCGAGCAAACACAGCCCCCGCACACTTTCCCATTTTCTGTTTGCATATTGGACAACCAAAAAAGATGCGCATGTCCCTTTACTCGGTCTCGGTCAGACGTGCGTTCATTGGCTGTACAGTAACCTCCTCCCCCCATCTTCCTCCTCACTTCCTTAACGCCAGAAGTCGTAATGTTAATGATAATAATGTTGGAAGCCTGTTCGGGTTCTCATACTTGGTTCTTTCTTTCTCTATGATGTCAAAGCTAGACCACATACCCCACAGGAACAGATTATACAATATACTGTAGTATATTTGTCTATAATACTCTGGAAAGTACTTGAAGCTAACATTTAGCACAGGAAATAAGCTTTCAGAAGTGTTACTTCCTGCGACATGAGGAAAATGTTATAACTTTGTTCATAATGTCCACTTAATGATGTTCAAAATCTAATACATAAAAGCATGTTTATGATATAGTAGGCTATAGTAGGAATATTAATCGCTGTAAACTTCAGTTATTATTGACACTAAAAAGTCCTGATGGACTTTCCTGCAGGCAAACTGTTTGCTTCAAGCCGAAGTCTTAAACAAGTCTGAATTAAGCATGTGCCGTCTGTTCTGCATAAATTAAACACTGGAATATCCTTAACAATTCAAAAGGAATATGAAATTTATATGTCAGTCTGGTAATTTAGTCTATAGTCCTTATGTAACAGCACATGCTCTAGCATCAGCAACCAAGATGCCAAGCACAACTTTCAACACAATGCTACCACCACCATGTACAAGGTTCAGTTATGATCTCATCAGAATGACAGAACCTTTTTTATCCATGTGTCTCCTAAGAACCTTTTGGCAAACTCTAAACAGAATTTCCTATGCATTGTGGAGTGCATGATATAGAGGTTCTGTGAAGACCTTCTGCCATCTTAACCTGTAGGTGTCTCTAGGTTCTATAATCAAACATTGACTGAAATCAAAACTTGACAGCTCCTCGGTGTTCATGATGGTGTTTGTTATGGTGTGTTTTCTAACAAACCCTCGAGCCTGCCAGAAACAGATATACAGTATACTATATTTGTGAGACTTGACACTTAACACTTAAATTTCACAAAGGTGGACTAACTAATTATGGTGTTTCACAGTAATGACTTAGTATGACTTAGGCAGTCATAAGTTTTATATTTTTTTGCCTTTGAGTAATTTTGCTGACTAGTTAGATATCCACACCCCCTTTAATGTTATGGGTTATTTTGTGTATGTTGGTGGGATATAATCCCAATTAAGTCCATTTCAATTCCATGTTGTAACACCGCAAAATGTGGAAAGGTTTATGGGGTGAATAGTTGTTCAAAGGCTCTGTATCTGTCTTTTGTCTTGCGAGTTTCTTATCTGACTGGCTGTCCCTGCCTACATGAGTAGTGAAAAAGTGCCAACTGCTAGATTTTTTTTTTTGTTTTAGTTTTAAAGGGATAATTTGTAATAAAATTTTAGGCAAATTTGTTCCAGTAATAGTTTTGCTTCTTGACTGCCATCATACAATTCCAAGTCATGTGATTCAAGTCCATGAAATTTGAAACAAATAAAAGTAATGAATGTATGTGGTAAACATGAACATATCCAGGAGTTTATGTATGCTACTAAATAAAAGACTTTACTTTTAAAAAAGGAAAAAAGAAGATATGTATGTCAATGTCATATGTATTGCTTGGGGCACCAACTTCAAAATCTCAGTCAAGTTTTTCTAGTAATTTGTCTATTAGGAGAGAAACAGTGAAATGAAACTGTCCAGAAGGCCTCAAGTGTCTAGTGATACAGCAGGTTGCCAAAATAAAAGTAAAGCTGAGACTACAGTGGACTCTCAAATGAAGTAAAGCTAAAATTGGAGTAATATGATCCTCTTCTCGTTACACCACTGAATAATCATGCAGCAGTATTTTAAAGTAGCTGTAAATGTGCCAGAGAGGACGAAGTGTAAAGCTGAAGAGATTTCAGCTCTGGCCTGCTGAAAACAGTGATCTAAGCAAGATGACACAAACTCTTAGGTTTCAAAAAAAAAAAAATACAAGAAGGAAGAGTTCATTTTGTGGTTAATTCTCCAGTAATATATTTGCTCCCCAAAGAGATATAAAATTTTACGGTTATAAGGTGCATAATGGATGAGAAAATGGGTGAAAATAGAATCCATAATGCACCCATAATGACATGCATGAACTAGGATAAATACAAATAAAGAAGAGCATTATTAGTTGTGTATGGTAAGACATTAGCAAACACACTGTGCTAGCACATCAAGTAGTTAGAGTTACAGTTTTTGTGTTTTTATGCAGCTTAAGCAGAATGATATTTTATTGCTAAATTTATACTTGTATATGAAATTTTAAATGATTTATTATATGGGGCAATGGTGGCGAAATGGTCAAGGCTCTGTCTCTGATCAGAAGGTTTAGGTTTAAAGCCCCAGCACCACCAAGCTGCCACTGTTAGGCTCTTCAGCGAGGCCCTCACACTCTCTGCTCCAGGGACACAGTATCATGACTGACCCTAACCTCCTAGCAAGTTGGGATATATGTGAAGAAAAGAATTTCAGTGTACTGTACTCTAATGTATATGACAAATGAAAGCTTCTTGTTCGTCTTCTATGTAATATGTACGAACATATTTTGGTTCATATACATTACATGAAAACCACTGAAGGATAAATATGAAACTAAGAAAACCAGACGAACATTTCTCTCAGTTGCACTCTCTGATAAAACTCTGAAATGACTTTTCAAGATGTGGAAATTAAACAATTACTAAATAAAAATCTGCCATCTAATTTCTGAGATCCAAGAGGCTTGAGTAAGGAGCCCTTACTGTTGGGTGTCAAGCGAAAATAAAGTAGAACTGCACTCCACAGGGTACAAATAACTGTTGAAATGCACTCAACGCAATTATTCAGTGAGCCAACTAAGTGGTAGTGGCACAAAGCATAAAATCATTCATGTGCATGGCAGGAAGACTCAAATAAGCACTCTTTATAACCATGGTGAGCAGAAAAGCATCTCAGAACACACAACATGTCAACCCTTGAGGCATTTATATGAAGATAGGTAGCATGAGAGTGTTTATAGTCGATGAGCACTTTACCAATAGCTGGTAATGTATTAAGAGTAAGATTGCTCTCACATCGCTGAGAATGGTATAGAAATCCCAATCAACATAAGCACTACGACACAAGGCATGATTGTTGTTTATTACCGCTACTGCTCTCTGTGATACATAATAAAAATAGAAGAGTTTATTTATGATGCAGCTGCATGCTGAGATGTATGCAAGGTAGGGAGATGTACTGCATTACAAATAGTCTTGTAACATGTTTCACCTGAATGACTATAAATAGCCTAAGCTTCTGTAGAAGTTATTTATAGCCTTCCAGTTAAATTGTATGACCTTCACTGTTACACCATGCGTCTCCTCACATCAAAGAAGAGGCGGATCAACAATCTTTGCCTGATTTCAGTCCTTCAGTCACGACGTCCCCTTTCAGTCCTCTGCCACCTTCTCACTGGCTCCTCAGGTGCCATTCACCTTCTTCATGAATAAAGAAGCCTCACTCAGATTATCATTCTGATTATGCAATAACCTCAGGTACCAAAGGTGGATCCTGCATGAGATCTAATGGATAGATGTGTGATAGGAAAAAAGAGCCCATTTAGTGTTAGATTTGTGTTTACCATCCCATTGATAATAATGAAGAAACACTGTGAGACTTAAGCACTTAATATAAAATGAATGTAATGTATACAGGTGGAAACGATCAAAGTAGGTTCAGGTGTACTGAAGTGGACACAAACCTTGTTCCTGGAGATCTACCTCCCATAAGTCTTCAGCTCCAACCTTTTTCGAGCTCACCTAACCATCCAGTTATTGTCTTCAGAAGTTGTTGAACTAAACACAACTGCAGGAAGGTAGATCTCCAGGAGCAGTGTTGGTGACCACTGGTGTACAGTTAGATCACGGTTTCTGCCAAGAATCAGGCCTGGTTTGAAGAAGGCCGTGTATATCACCAGGTAGTGTTATGTAAGGAATAAAACAGGACAAGGCATGCTGTTCAAGAATTCACCAATGTTGTGTTATCAAACAGATATATCAGAAGGAATGAGCAAAGTTTGGCCAAGCAGCAACTGGTCATACAAGTCATACACACATTTACAGTATGTACCACATACTGTATATAAAGCAAGGTTCAAATATTTCAGCTAATATTTGAACTAATGTCTCAACATAGATATTAAAAAACTTTCACCATTTTTGTTCCAATTCATAATGAAGAACTTCTGTGATGAAGCATCCTAAATATTGTGTTGCTGTATTTAAGTTTCTTTTCTAGTTTGTTTGCCACTCAACTTTGCAGTATGTGCGCAACTGTGGTCTAATAATATCACTGTCTCTTTTTTTGCTCTCTCTCTGTTGCAGTTTTGATGTGGAGAATGGACCATCAGTGGGACGAGCACTGGACTCTCAGGTCAGCCCGAACTCTGGCCTGGTCCTGCAGGGCAACGTCCCCCACAGCCAGCGGCGCGAGTCTTTCTTGTACCGCTCCGATTCCGATTTTGACATCTCACCAAAAGCCATGTCCCGAAATTCCTCCACTGCTAGTGAGCTGTGAGTATCATTAATCTTCTGAGTTTTTGCTGATGCTTCGTAGCATGAGGATTTTTGTATTGTAGTGTTTCTGGTTTTTAGTTAATGGGCCAAAAACAGCTACCTTTAACAAACATCATGCTGAATATTAACATATAGATATAAATACATCCTTTACGATCGTTCTGTTATCCTGTTCGTCTTCATTGTTGACATCATGCTTGACGTCCATGTCTTTTTGCACAAACATCCAAGTGAGGTCATGAGACTCCTTTTGTTTTGTTTTGTTTTTTTTTCTCAAGGGAAGAGGGCTTGAAACAGTGGGAAGTCAGTTGCCTGCCTCGGTGAGATAAGCGTGTGGCAACTCTATTTTTCCTTTAACAAATTGTTTTGAAAAATGTGGCTTTCCCATCTACTGACATCCCCACCGGTCACCAAGACCCACTCACACACTCGTTTTCCCCATGTGGCTCACCAAAAGTCGAGGATATGTGACCTGATTTTATGTGATGCATGCACCTTTTTCTGTCCTTTATTGTTAAAGGATTTTTCCATGTGCATGACCCACAGTTGGAACAATATGAGCTTCAGTTTACATGGCTAATGTTTATATATATGTAAGCTTGTTTAAAAAAAAAATAGTTAGCTGTACATATAATCACTCACACTATTTCAGGATTGTATGATAATATCTGACAAACTAACACTGTACTTTTCTGGCCTTTTATGTATACATAATACTCATGTCTTGTAAACTGAACTGGTTCGCACACTTCACGTCTCACTTCACGGTTTGCTACTGTCCCGTCTTGCTGTATAATACTGAATGATTCATGCATAGTGGTACAGTTTAGACCATAAACTCACTCTGTCTACATGAGGTTGAACTCAGCAGGACAATATTGTGCATAATTTGTTACCCAAAACACTATAAAGAACTGCCAGCCCTATGAAAAACCTGGAATATACTGAGAAACTGGGCTCTGTGCTTGTTCACCTTCTCAGAAACAAAAAAAAAAGTAATTTGTAAAAAAAAACATGTTTTTTTCTTATTTCAGACATGAAGACATGATTGTAACACCATTCGCACAGGTTAGTGAAATTCTGCTCCATATCATTGCACTGAATTAGCTATTATTTCCAGTGTTTTGTTGGCTTTAGAGCACAAGCCACTTATAGATGTTCCTCCACGTAGGTCTTGGCCAGTTTGCGAACAGTGCGGAGCAACTTTGCAGCATTGACTCATCTGCAGGATCGGGGAAGTTGCAAGTAAGAGAGGTTGTCTGGTTATATTGTTTTATCCCCTTTCAGCCATTTACAAAATGAAAGGATTCTCATACATTGCACTTAATGCCTTTTTCTTTCTTTCTTTTTAGACGGCCATCAGGCAGTAATCCTCCTTCTGTGTGCAAGCAGGGTGTGCCAGGTCAGAGGCTGCGTGCTTAGTCCTAGAGAGACAGACAGGGCTTATTTTGTAAACAAGGCTACTAAGTGTTAGCAAAAATACTGCACTGTAAATTGCTGCAGTGAACCGCACAGCAAACAAAAGTGAAATAATTTAGAGAGAAGAGTGAGTGCTATCACGATGATCAGTAGTTTCTCTGTATATCTCTGTTCTGTATGTGAACATAATTGCACAAGAATAGTCAAGTTCTGGGTTACAGGCACAACAACAGCAATGGGATACATTACACCCTGAAAATAAATATATAAATGACAACCACAGGGACAATTTAAAGGCAATACCGTGGGTTGACACGTGTAACTTGAGGATGGCCAAATCAACTAATGTAATGTGCTAGTGATAGTCACACGTGAAACACACCACAGCGTAGTGTGACACACAGTGAAATTCTTTCTCTGCATTTGACCCATTCACCGAGTGAAGCAGGGGGCAGTCGAACAGCGCAGCACTCGGGGAGCAGTGCTTGGGGACGGTACCTTGCTCAGGGTACCTTGTCAGTCCTGAGCCTTGAACCCACAACCTTCCAA
>JAQLOM010000007.1:5288662-5303108 GCA_030068315.1 Chrysichthys thysi | reverse complement strand
TTCATTAGTTCATTTTCAGTACATTTTTATGTATTATTACTTTTATCAGTTTCAAGTTATTTCAGTGACCATTGTGGATTTTTCTTTCTTTAACAGAAGAGTACCAACAATTTTGTCCACGTCTGTATATATATATATATATATATATATATATATCCCTAATCCCTAATGAGCAAGCCTGTGATGACAGTGGCAAGGAAAAACTCACTGAGATGACAAGAGGAAGAAACCATGAGAGGAACCAGACTCAAAAGGGAACCCACCCTTATTTGGGTGACACACCGGATAGTGCCATTATAACTAACTCAGTTGTATAACCATTGTTATATGGTCCAAAAGTACAGTTATTTTGCACCAGATTCACTGTAGCCCAAACGTAAAGTCTGCTCTGTTTCAACTGATCGCCGATGGAGCCTTGAGTACAAGACAATCTGAGTGCAATCCAAGTCCCAAGCCACCGCAGCAGAACCACCCATGCCAGCAGCAAGCCAACACCATCTCCACAGGTCCCAGATTCATGCTGAGGCAGTCCACATGGACCATCCCCAACAGTAGCGAGTGGACTTGCCAACTGGAATTTCATTTCCATAGAGTTACTGTTGGAGTTATATGCAGAACATTCAGTGTGAATTTCATATAGACTTTATAAGTTCAAGGTTTAGTTGGTATTATGCTATATCGTATTATAATAGCATATTTTTATGAAGTCAATGATGACTGTGGAAATTTCAGGGACATGAAAACCTTTGTTTCCCTTCATGTGAGTTCCAAATTATCTTCCAGAGAATCAAAGATCCAGTTGTGTTGCATGACAGTCTGAGTTAGAGTACCATCACTTAATATTTTATATTGTCTAGTATATTCCTATGAGTCCCCTTTTCCATAACAGTGGTGGTCCATGCGCTCCCATTTCCATTGGATACCCAATTTTCATTGGTTGAAGTTGATACCTGGGAATAGTGTTTTTTTTCTTATGCTCCTAGCTCAATAACTGTTCCCTTGCAGATGAGGCATACCAGAAGTTGGCTATTGAGACACTGGAAGAACTTGATTGGTGCCTGGACCAGTTGGAGACCCTGCAGACACGTCACTCAGTCAGCGAGATGGCCTCCAATAAGGTAGAATCAAGAATCATTTGTAACACTGTATTGTCTATTTTCCATACTGTTACTCATATTTTGCTTTAAATCTGTGAATCATTGCCATACTAGCTAATTTTGGGCATCTGCGTGTTTATGTATGCGGAAGCGGATGGTTAGCACTTTTCTCCTATGCTGTGTTCAGATCATCCACTTGCCCAGTATATCGTCCACTATATCGTGAATCAGCCATTTTGTAGGGCTGAGAGTTGGCTAATGGGTGGGAATTGGAAAATGATCTACTTGAGGGGAACGTGGGGAGAAGCAAAAATAATAACAGTGGAGTTGGAATGTTTCACATGTGTGAAGATGCACAGACCTGTTTTTTCACAAATGACATGATCATTGGATGAAGCCTACACATACTTGTGCCTCATTTGACATACATGCAAATTCACCCCCACATTCTCACTCTCTGACACACATGATCAAGTTACGTGCTTGGAAATGTGAATGTGCAGCTAATGTCATGGAAGACCACCAGTCTATGACGCCAGCTGTGTGTAGTACTGAATGTGCTATATATAGCTTGATACTATAAATAGACAGCCAATATCGTGATCTTGTATTCCTGCATCCAGAATCACAGGGCAAAGATTTCTACAAAAAGTGTGAAAATGCATATTAGCTTATTGCACTTTATTAACAAAAGTCTTCCACTACAACCTCTTGTACTTGGATTCTCTTGAGATCCATGGATTTGTGTTAAATTCATCCACAGTTGAATACAAATTATATATAAACTTTTTTTTATTTTTATATTCTTGCATTTGCGTGGTCATCATGAAATATTTCTCAGGGTAAATACGTTAAATACATATTTCCTGTCAAAAACACACAAAAACAAACTATAAATTCACATGTAGCTTGGTAAAACGGTTCAGGAGTTCTTGCTCTTGCTAAACATACTTCTATCAAATCTTCCATTCTCATCCATTCTGATTCTTCACATTCCTTCTTTACACCATCACAAGCAGAGTTAACCTTATGCTTTATTCCTATTTATCCTTCTGCCCATTTCATGCACATCATGTATGCAAAGCACACACACCTCTAGCCCCATGTGCATGCACACACCTCCCTTCGTGCTCATCATCCAATCAGACTGGCTGAAGCTCTGTTGTCAGGAGTAGCTGATTGGAAGTTCTAACGCATGCTGCAAACTGGGGAGGGGGACGTAGCTTGTGGAAGCATCGTACTCTCTCATCTTTGTGTATGTACACACACACACACACACTGGCAGAAGACAGTGACCAGTGTTAACATGTATTGCCTGTACACAGATATGCGGAGCCTATACCTTCCTGGTCCGTTTTTTGCTGCGTGGAGCAGCCGGAATTATTCAGCTTGGATTGCGTGTGCTGTCAGACTACGGTGGAATTCAAGGCTGACAGTTCTAGGAACTGCATAACACTTTTTCTTTCTATAAGATTTGCTTAGCAGAACTATCTCAGTATGGCTTCATACGCGTTCTCATGCCAGAGAGGCGGCTTTTACCCTGGTAAGTGCACTAATGCTCGACTCGTGATTGGCTGGTGAGTTGCAAGGTGTGAAATCTTAAAATGTGAACCACGGGGTTAGGCAGACTTTCATTCTGAGTTTAGATTTAAATACAACTGTAGCCATTTGTCAGGGGCACAGCATGTCGTGGAACTATCCAATCGTGGCAATTCCGTGGTAGCAGTGCAGTGCATAAAATCATGCAGATGCAAGTCAAGGGCTTCACTTCATGTTCAGATCAGACATCAGAATGGGGGGGGAAACGATCACAGTGATTTCAACATGTGGCACGATGGCAGGTCCGTGACCTTGTGGTGTCGAAGGGCTTGTTTTGAGAAGTTCAGAAATGGCTCATCTGCTGAGGTTTTGACACACAGTAGTCTTGGTGTGAAAAACAAAAAACATCCAGTGAGTAGAAGTTCTTCAGGCAGAAATGCCTTGCTAATGAAAGATAGAGGAGAAAAGCCAGACTACTTTGAGCGGACAAGAAGGCTCCAGTAACTCTTTGCAATCAGAGTGGTGAGCAGAAAGGCATCTCAGAATGCAAAACACACCAAACTTTGAAGTGGGTGGGCTACAACAGCAGAAGCTACAGTGGACACAAGCCTATCGACATTGGACCATTCAAGACTGGAAAAAGACAATGTTCTACTGTTGGAGATGGGTGGGGGTTGTACTGGGATATAGAAATTCATGCCTGTGTGTGTGTGAGCATGTGTATGCGTGAGTCTGAGAGTGCGAGCATACATGTGTGTTGTGGCCTCACTTGACTTTTCTTTCATAGCACATTTGGTTGATTACATAACAGCCTTTGCAGAGATGCAGGAGGCTTGTTCATTTCATTGAGCGGGTATCGTCTTCTCAGACACCCGTACTGTCTGAATGAAGGGTCCTGTCTCCACACAGGGCTGCTGCTATTATGTACCTGAGTTGCCATGTCGACCACAAAACCTTCATATGTGTGTTGTGTCTTTTTTTTTCCTACAGCGCCACTGAATAAGCTTATCATATCATATCATATCATAGCATATCCTATCCTATCATATCGTATCATAACCACTACATATTTAAACTGCTGTGAAGTTCAGACCTTAGGCTTGTAAACATACTTTGCTTTAACAATGCATGGCACCGATTCCTCTTCCTGTACTGATAAATTTGTGAATGCAGTACTTTATTAATGCTTGAGCCATTTCGTTGACATTCAGTACAAGGTAGGTCCTGGAGCACTGAACCTGGGCTAGTTGGTTCGGTGATCAGAACATCAGTAGAGTGTTGAAGCGTAAAGGAATAACTAGTTCATGTCTATTTTCCTGGGATATTTAGCTATATTTAAAATTGCGCAGTCGAATCAGTAGAAGAGCCACCCCTAGCACATTTGACTGCAAAGTAAAGGCTCAACAATACACTCCTCCAAAATACACCTTCAGGAAAGCCCTCAAAACTTAAAAGTATGTAAAATGGCACTGTCTCTAGATGGCGCCCTAGATGGCTACCTATGTCCCCTATGTCTCGCTCCAGCCCTGAGGAGCATCAGCAGGAGCAAGTATTAGCTTTTCATCATGTGCCTCATTATGGGACATGTTCAGAAATGGTGGCTTAAGTCTAAATGTTGCATCAATATTTATTCAGGGAAAGTTTGCATATTTAGAAACTGGCCGCACATGCATACTTAAGTCAACATTCTGTTCTCACGGAATCGCCATGTTGCACCACTACAGTAGCCCAGAACGAACAAACTGCTGGAGAGCGCCTTTTGTGTTTTGACAGCGTGAACTTGGAAGGAAGCACCAGAAGGGATATAAAGTAGAAGAAATGAAGATAAAGAAGAAGAAATTTAAAGAATCAGTGTTTGCTGGTGCTGGTTATCAAGTTTGAGAAGCCAAATTTAGAAAAATGGATGATTATACTTATTATTTAGCACAGAAAAAGCAAGGGAGCATGGGATGTGAGTGCTTGGAAGTACGCTACAGGCACCTGATGGCCACCAAATGTTATAATACACGTTTGGAAAGGGAGGGGTAAGAGAGGGGCATGCAGGTGGTTGTAATCAACTGAATCCTACGTAGTGGACGTGCAATTCTTATATTTCTAAAAAAAAAAAAAAATGCAGGCCCCATTGTGCCATTATCTATGTAACAATAAATGGGGAAAAAATGTATTATAATAGTTAGGGGGTTAATAACAGGTTGGTCTGATATAAACATAATATAACACTATATAATAGGGGTATGAGATTATCAGAAAAAATTGACTG
The DNA here is from genome assembly GCA_030068315.1 of Chrysichthys thysi. NCBI lineage: Eukaryota > Metazoa > Chordata > Actinopteri > Siluriformes > Claroteidae > Chrysichthys > Chrysichthys thysi. Next base: position 5,298,212 of record JAQLOM010000007.1, on the reverse strand, counting down.
CATATGGGTTGAATTATTTTGTATTATTGTCGATTCTTGTTGTATTATTGTATTATTTTCCTGTAACTTCACACCCTATCACGTGCTTTACTTAGAGTACTGCTCTCGTTTGCATTTTGGGGATTTTGAGGGAATAAGACATATACACATATACACATATGTTCTTTTGTCTTTTTGTTGCCTCTAGGTGCTTCTTCACTGGAAAGTTATACTAAATTGCAGTATTTGCCGATACCTAATCCACTGTGTGTGTCCTGTGTGCAGTTTAAAAGAATGCTGAACCGTGAACTTACCCAGCTGTCAGAGACGAGCCGCTCAGGAAACCAAGTGTCAGAGTTCATCGCAAGCACATTTTTAGGTGAGTCCCAGCATGTCATGCATGAAGCGCCATGCGTTTCAATCATTTGTTTGAAAACCAGCATTTCTTTTAATTATCTTAAACATTTTGGAAACCACCCAGTTAAATGTGGAGGGTTGGTAATACACAGTTCTCTTAAATGTACCTGTACTTTTGTTGTAATTGTTTTAGGTGTTATGTGTGAATGTTTTTGAAGGCATCCATTGCATGAATTGCCTTGCGAAGAAGGAAAATGGCTGTTTAGATAGATTCTTGCTATGAGTATAACATGTACAAGTAGCATGGAAATCATTTAGATGGGAAAACAAAAGAAAGGCTGGAAACAATCCTAAACACATTGCCTGTTGTTGCTATGGGGACTGCAGTATTGCCATTGGGCTACATCGTGTGCGTCAGTGTGGGTTTAAGTAATAATATGACGAACAGGACCCACACTGAAAAGGGAGCATCTGTACATGATAAACGAAAACAAAAAACATCCACTAATCATTTCAAGGTGCTTTATAAATAATACTATTACCTGCTTTTCTGAGGATTCTATGGGACTGTGTTACAGGAAGAGCCAAATAAGTCTACTGAAAGATCTTCAAAAGTTAATCCATTATAATTACTGCTCTAGATGTTAATGAAGTACATGTGCCAGTATAATCGTTCTAACGTATGCAGAGAAACCACACGATGTGGAGATCCTGTCTCCGCCACCTAAGGAGAAGGAGAAGAAGCGGCGTCCCATGTCTCAGATCAGCGGAGTGAAGAAGCTGACGCACAGCCCGAGCCTGGCCCCCAGCTGCATCCCTCGCTTCGGCGTCAACACCAAGCATGAGAGCCTGCTGGCCAAGGTCAGTCCATTCACACGCACAAAGGACCGGATTAAGGCTAAAGAGTCTTATTGGGGAGACTATTTTAAAGCTGAAGCAATTTGTTTCATTCAAATGTCCAAAGTATTGTAATATGGTCAGGTGTTAAATGGCTTTCTTGACAGTTATCAGTAACTGCCATGACAGATATCTTCTTATTTGATGACATAACATTTTGTGGATTGTGCAAAAAAAAGGGGGTTAGGTAAGAGTTTTTACTATTAAAAATCTAGGTTTCTATAAATGCTCAATAAATGCTATATTTCGATCAATGTCTTGCTAAGGACATGTTATTGTCTGCGTCTATAATATCTGTTGTGCTTTGCCATAACATACGTGCTGACTAGAGTACCATCTTTAACAATGTACGGTGTATGAAGTAATACGGCAGTCCTCATTAAATCAGTGCTGTGGTTACAGATGCACTGATACCGATTCTATGTGATGCTATGTGATGTAAGCCTATTTTGCTTTGTCACGCTAATAAACAGGTGACCCAAAATGACAGGATGTTTTTCGCGATGGATGGCAATCAAAGCAAGACTGCAAATTGTGCATTGCGAACATATGAAGACTGTACAACTTGAGGAAAAAAAAAAGATTATTGCTAGCAACACACAGCTACAAGCAACACTCAGGCTTGAAAAAAATGATAACAGGAAAACATAAACATGGCTAAAATACTCAAATGTTCTGGGACGTCCTCGATTGATTCATACTAAATAGGTCAGTGATTTCAGTATCTGTATCGTCGATATCAACAAAACAAGTATCGACGCACCCCTTGTAAAAAAGAGAACTGTTGTCATAAGACATATGCGAATTATAGTACGCTATAAATACGAATATAAACACGAGTCTGAATCAATAGTGTTTATGACAGGATTATGTCATTCTTATGGTGTGTTACAGTCTCGTCAAATCGACCTTTACATCTTGATCAAACTGCTCGTGATATTTTAACCTTTGTTGAAAAACCCATGAAAAGCTAGTAGAAGCTAGGAGTGCATGCATGTGGAGAGATTTCATATGAAAACAGGGTTTTTATTTCTAGGAAATCGAGGACATCAATCGCTGGGGCCTCGATATCTTTAAGACAGCAGAGCATTCAGGGAATCGACCACTGACGGTGATAATGTATACAATTTTTCAGGTATGAACCTTTACCCTACCCTGACTTGCTTGTCTGACTTACTGTACACATTTATATATCACCATTTCATCGTTTTTTATTTATTTATTTATTTATTTATTTATTTTCTAGGAACGAGACCTACTGAAGTCCTTTAAGATCCCTGTGGACACGTTCATCACTTTCATGATGACCCTGGAGAGCCACTACCACACTGATGTTGCCTATCACAATAACATCCACGCTGCTGACGTAGTGCAATCCACACACGTTCTCCTCTCCTCACCTGCTTTAGAGGTTCCTTACTCCTCTTATCCTTTAAGCGAACTCAAGGAGCTCGGCCGTCAGGCATAAAAAATAAATAATAAGCAATAAACTGTACTTTATTCCAGGATGTCTTCACTGATCTCGAAATCATGGCTGCTTTGTTCGCTAGTGCCATACATGATGTTGATCATCCTGGAGTGTCCAACCAATTCCTCATCAACACCAGTATGTTTATGCACAATTATTTCTAAATCCATTATGTCTAAGTAGTTTGTTCTTGTTTCGTGAACACTTCTGGTGGTTGTAAAAGAGGTATCCAGGTACTTGAATTATAGATAATTCAGTGCGTACGCCTTGATTTGCCGTTCAGTCAGCGTACTCTGTTTTCCTTTCCAGACTCTGAGCTGGCTCTGATGTACAACGACGCGTCTGTACTGGAGAACCACCACCTGGCTGTGGGTTTTAAACTACTGCAGGAGGAAAACTGCGACATCTTCCAGAACCTGAGCAAGAAGCAGCGGCAGTCACTGCGCACGATGGTCATCGACATGGTGAGATTTGACATTTGTTCTTGAGTGAGTCTCATCTATATTATGTTACCATGAGTGTATGTTTCTCTGTATTGGGATTTTTGTATCAGCAGTTTCACTTGAAGGGAAAAAATGCGTGCACTTTCACAGTAGCATGAAGGAGACTAAGAAATTTTACACTAGACAGAGACCATGGAAGATAGGGGATGTTAGGATCCAGGGTGGGCCACGAAAAAGTAGCCCGCCTCTGGCAATAGGAAGATAAGATGAACGAGCAAATAAATTGTTTTTATTCACTGAAACAAAAGTCACAAGAGATATCCCTGAAAGTGGTCCCTGTTCACATCTACACATGTGCACCTTCACATGGGGCGGCAGACGGAGAGAAAGAGCGAGGCACCCGTATTGGAGGCGGGCTCCTTTTTCATGGCCCATCCTGTATAGTAATGAAGATAATAAAGCTAAAAATATTATTATTAATAAAGGTTACTGACACATATTTAAGACAGACCTGACATTTTCAGGCTTCTGCTTGTTTTAATTCTTGTTATTGAATGAAATCTTTCTGCTGCCCTGACAGATAATTATACTTTTTATTATGCATTTTATGCATTTATTTCTTAAAAGAAGATAAATAAGCTGCCCATGCAGTAAGACTGGACTACAGTGATCTCTATAACCAGTCATTTTCTAGTAAAACAAAAAGGGGGGAAATGAATATATTAGCATATATACAAGATGTTTTCACATGTCAAGAAATTATCTGAGTGGGAATGTTCTCTAATAACTTGTATACCCACCTTTGCCTTGACCTTGACCTATGCCTTTTGATTGTTACCATACAGTTTTTGTTGTTCTTTGGATTCGAATTTTTTGGCAAAACCCCATCCTGTGTTTTATTTTTACCTTCTTGGGGTTCTTTATGCTGGATATGTATGGGGTGTAACCTTTTTCCCTCCACACTTCCTTACCAATTTATTCAAGTTCTATACTTATTTTATGACAGGTATTAGCCACAGATATGTCCAAACACATGAATTTCCTGGCAGACCTGAAGACCATGGTTGAAACAAAGAAAGTGACCAGTCTCGGAGTATTGTTGCTGGACAACTACTCAGACAGAATACAGGTCTGAATTATGGTCCTGGTTTTGTAGCTTGTTCTAAAGCTCATCTTAAATCTGTCCCCTGATTTAAATTGGAATCTCATGTTTCTCTCATCCTCTGGCTTCAGGTTCTCCAAAACATGGTCCACTGTGCCGACCTGAGCAACCCCACAAAGCCTCTGGAGATCTACAGGCAGTGGACAGACCGCATCATGGAAGAGTATTTCACCCAGGGTGACCGGGAGCGAGACAAAGGCATGGAGATTAGCCCCATGTGTGACAAACACACTGCTTCAGTGGAGAAGTCTCAGGTACCAAAGCAACATGAGCAGCCAAGTGTTTAATATGCAGGCTGGACTTCAGCCTTGTTTTCCAAAGCTTTGTATCAATGCTGTCTCAAATGCTGCGGCTGCTAAAACAGACAAGAGAAATCTTTTATAAGGAGTGGCCTGTAGAAAGAGTAATGTGGCTAGTAAAAGGGCTTAGCTAATGTACTGTCAGTCAAATTGCTTCGTTTTGGGAGTAGCTGGTTCTTGGCCTTGTTTAATGATGAAAAGTAGCAGCGGTCTGGAGAATAAAGTGGGAACAACACTTGCAACGGTTTCTAACATACAGCTTTATGTCCTTGACTCAGTCTTGCTAATGAATGTGAATTGTCAATAAAACCCTTATTTTAGTCTTACAGAGATTGTGACAATTGTAGAAATATATATTTAAATAAAAACCGATCTTTGTAAATGTGAGATGATGAAGGAAATGTAAGTTCATGCCACAATTTAGTTCTCATCTGTCTTAACACTGCTATGTACACACTCAGTCAAGGATCACCAAGTGTGGATTATATTATTAATAATGATTATTATTAGTAGTAGTAGTGGTGGTAGTAGTAATAGTAGTGGTGGTGGTGATAGTTACTAATACTAAGTCTGAAATCTTTTTAGGTATTGCACATATATAAAATCAAAAGTGTCTTTGTTAAATGTCTACACGCTGTTTGCTTCCATGTGAAGGTGGGCTTCATTGACTACATCGTCCACCCTCTCTGGGAGACATGGGCTGACCTCGTCCACCCGGATGCCCAAGACATCCTGGACACTCTGGAGGACAACCGTGAGTGGTACCAGAGCATGATCCGCCACAGTCCCTCACCCCCGCCTGAGGAACAGGACTCACACGGTGCCATCGGAGCCTCCACGAGCGAAAAGTTCCAGTTCGAGCTGACGCTGGAGGAGGAAGGCGAGTCGGACTCCGAGAGCCCACAGGAAGCAGAGCACGCCAAGCCCGAGAGCTCCGCCACTCAGTGCAGCAGGACGTTGTCTCCTGACACGGTGGACAGGGAGGCCGTGAGAGAACAAGACTAAAGAGACAAATTACGCATAGCTAGGTGCATGGCACTGCTGTCCTAATGACATTTCTCAGCGATAATTTGCTCCTAAACCTGTGATGAACTTAAGTGTAGCTGTAAGAGGCTCCTCTTGAGCGATGCGTCCCCGCACCAGCTAATGAGATAACACCTGATTTCACCTATTAGACCCACATTTCCTGATTTTTCCTGCCAGATAAGCCTTTTAAGTCCTAGCTTCTTAAGATGCATTTGTGTCTAGCACACAGGTGGCTGTAGCGATCCCTCAGTGACTGAGACTGAGAGATCGGAGCATGGCTCGGCCTCTCCAGGGTCTATTAACAAAGCAAGGAGATCTTCTGAGAAAGAGCGTCTTCCTTCAAATGATGTACATGCTGTCTATAGAGGAAATTGTAATATTTATGGGAAGCTAACAGGGTTTAAGGGGGGAAAAGTAAGAGTTTAATTGACCTTTTAAATAATTCATTTAGCATTCATTTGTATTTTCAGTATTTTTTTAGTCACTTTGATCAGACGAATAAAGAAGTGACAGTCATGCCAAATATTAGCTTGAGATAAAATTATGACACTAATAACCTCAGGATATAAATAATTATTTCACTTTAATGTAGCAGGGTACCCCTGTATATTACCCAAAAAAAAAAAAAACATCTCCACTGGTATTCACCCTTACACCTGATTATTCACCTTTACATCTTTGCACGTCTTTATGTATTATTAATGACTAATCAGATCTTGATTTTTGTGAACCAGGCCGTTCTGCATAGAGGCAAAGTCGGCGTCAAAAATAATCAGAGTATCGATTTGTTTGTTCATTTGTTTCATGAGAAAATATCAGTGGCATGTAAATCCCTGTCACGGTGCAAAGTTTTCCGATCTGATTAACTTTGTGGTGGCTGAAACCTGCTCATGTCATAGCAGTGAGGAATCCAAATAGCAAATTTAACTAATCCAAATAGCAATATTTAAAGCTTTTATATATCTCCAAGTTTCCATATATTTCCAGTGCAAGTAGAAATTTAAATTTTTTTTTATGGCCCTATATTACCTTTTTAATGCTACTACTATTTAATTTCTTCAATGAGAAATCCACCCTGCATGATTTGCACATTAATCCTTATAATTGACATGTGACCTTCATTTCTGTCCCAAGATTTATACAAGTCGACTTTTTTTTAGTTTAAGCATCTTTCGTTGACAGGTTAGCCCAATTTTTTTCTTTGCCTCACGGTGTCCGTGTCCCCCCTACATGTCCCCCAACATTTGCTGTATGCACAACTTCTATGCTGCATTTCTCATGAACATGAAAGTCACTGAAAAATGGTGAGTGAGCAAAGAAGCCGTTAGTCTTTTTTACTCTTAGAAGATTACAGTGAAACCTGATGATTATCCCTTGTCTTTGATCATTGAAAAATAATATTTTCCTCCTATTAAATGCCACTGCAGCTATGCTAAAAATGTTCTCCTGTCACGCCAGAGCAGCGGGCAACCTGCTAACTTCTCCCAGAAATAACAAGAATACCGCATCAGCAAACAAATTAGCAGCTGAATCACGAAGCACATCACGAATATTTCAATTGAAATACTGTTTACGCGCACCAAGTCTAGGTGCACAAATACTCAATATGTTTCGGTTTCTCATAAACTGCATATAGCTAAGAAAAATATCCAGGGGTACCCACTTCTGATATTCAGTCTCCACTTCCCCTCACATTCATACCGTATGTATTCGTTTTACCTAACGTCCGGTTTTAACCTCATTATCTCAAACGTATTATTGACAGCTTGCAAACTGCCACAGTTAAGACATGTCCGATATTAGTCTGTGATTTTGGTCTGAAAGTCCTGAGCTTTTGTTTTTATCCTCCGGGGACTTGAACCAGAAGTAATTCCGGCACATTCAAAGGGCTAGAGATAAACCAGGATCCAAGTCAGCTGACTGAAAGCCTTTCCCTGCTGTTCACTGACCTCACTTCATTTAACAGTGTTTTCATGGAAGGTTTAATCCATTTATTTTTTGGAATAAGCTATACATGAGTAGCCAATATTAAAAAAAAACAACTGAATGATTATAATATATAATAGCGTTATTAGTAGAATTAGTGTTTTGATGTTTTTGGTCTCTCCTGTTTTAATGTATCACATAAAGTAAATACAGAAATCCCACTTTTCTGTTCTTTAATATATTAAACAGAGGAAACACTAAAACGGGGGTTCGTTCAGATATGAGTTGACCAAGTGCAGTCCATACAATGCCACTAAAATGTGCACAGATTTCACACACACACACACACATGCACAATGGAAACGCGCTCCAATGCAGCCTAGTGAAGTCATCTGTACAGTATAAAGCAGCAGAACGTTTTCTTGTCTTTTTATGTTGTTTCATGTCTTTTTTTACCTTTACTGATGTGCCACGTTTCCTCTTGATTCCCTTTACTGGCGACTTCCCAATTTGCCAAACGTATTCGTTGTGTGTATTTGTTTGATTGTGTCTTTGGTCTGAAGATTGTTACTTCATGTAAAAAACAAACAAGGATTTTGCCACTCCTGTTCCTGTTTCGGTTTCTGTATCTTCTTATGCCACATTGAAAGCCAAAAACTCCAGACTACTTCAGGTTGTTCTCTAGAACCAACATCAATAAATTAACTTAAGCTGCGAACTCATGTGTGTCTTTTAAATAGTAAAGGATGGGCCTGTATTCAAGAACAGATTCAGCAGAACCAGGGTTATTATACTTAATACATGGGGTGGGACAAATCTAGGTATACATTCCTGATCTGGTCTTGTTTAATCTGTCAGTCCTGAAACCTATACCCGACACTCTAACACACAGAAATTCCAGATACAATCATTGTCCAGAAACGCTTGCGAGATGAACACCTACAGTTCATCTACTGTGCGGGGCTTCCTTCCCAAAGCCTTGTCCTTTACTACGCCCAATAAAATTCTTCTCAAAACCTGTGAAATAAAAAGTAATCAGGAATAAATAAATTCTGTGTACCTAGTTTTGGCCCACTGGTTATATCCATCATGGCAATGGAAAGAGACGGCCATGTCGAACATGTGTTTATTTGCAAAGGACACTGATTATATCGGGTGCTACAGAATCCACCAACCCCTCTATCCAGCCAATAGCGATTTTAAACTGCGAAACTGATATTAATGAAGGTCCAAGGCATGGATTATCAGCTCACAGATGGTGTCCAGATGCAGATCGAGCAAAGTATTTCAGTAAATCAAACTGTGACCTCCGAAACACTCAGCAGCAGAATTTAATAAGGTATGGAAGAAAATGGCCACTGGTTCTAGTGTATTAAACATGAATCGTCACTGCTTTTGTAGCAAGCCCTCATTTGTGGCCAAACACATTTAACCATTTCTAGAGCACTAATGAGCACTGTTCAACCCTAGAGTATTGCTGGAGGATATTGCAAGACTTTATATTTCAAGACATTTTTTCATTTTTATATTGCAAATCAAGATCAATAGAGTTACCATATCCAGAGGGGCCCAAAAAATGTAAACACACTTCAACATGAAAAATACCTGCGTAAAAAGTGTATTACTGTATACACGTCTCTACACGTCTCTCATGACTCTACACGGGGGGCTGGGGGGTGGACAGAGAAGCAAAAATACAACTTTTGCCTGTTCAGGCTCCACTCCACAGCAGAAGTCAAATATAGTAACATAAAGTGTTACCATGAAAGACAAGATAACCACTTCAAGCTTATGTATGTTTACCTTATTTATAGTCATGAAATAATCTTTGATATTTAAACATTAAAATGTGTCAGTTATCTCCAATCAGTCATGTTAGTTGCTTATCCGATGCTTTGTAAGCAACACATTTTATGTACAGTTGTGGTCAAAAGTTTACATACACTTGTAAAGAACATAATATCATGGCTCTCTTGAGTTTCCCGTTACTTCT
>JAQLOM010000007.1:5242329-5254999 GCA_030068315.1 Chrysichthys thysi | reverse complement strand
CAAACCGCCCAGCATTACGTAGTCCTGGTCCAGACACAGAGACAGAGAGAGAGGTGGCTTGTGTAAAACAGGTGCTCTGTTCGACTTTGCTCCCATGTTCGTGCTGTAGTAGAGCTGTTCATTTCGACAGACACTTGACTGAGCTCACATTCAATCAGCCATCGTGAACTGAGTTAAATCCCTAACGTGTAAAGGTCTGGCACTTGATGGTACTGTATCTGAAGAAGAGCACCTCCGTCTACAGATATGCCTGCACACTTTGGCATGATGATGTCCAGGTCAAGTGTGACGAGAGACTGTTTTTAGTCCGTGCATGATGTCCTTTACCGAGCGCGGCGGCTTCAAACATGGCGGAGTTGGATGGGGGAGAACTCTCTGCGAGCCATTCACAGAGCAGGTAACCAGGCTTTCCTCCGAGTTTACTTCCAAAATAAAACCCTGACTGTACTCAGATACCCAGTAACGATGGCAGTCCAGCCAAGCTGGGCAATGATGCGGTATTGTTATTGTCCTGTGCTCGTGCTGCCTTCAAGTGCCGTGGGATTTGTGGGAAACACCAGTTCCTGAGGTAAAAGTTCAAACCAAGCGTCCGTTCAAGTGTAAACACGAGTGGTATCTGCGGAAATCATTTTAAAACCCGAGTTTTTAAACCAGTTCGTTATGTCTACATGCTTTTTATTTTACATGACGTTACCTTGTGTTAATTATGTGCTTTTTTATTCTTACAGTACGCGGAAATATTAACCAGACACCAAAATGAATCAAACTAGTAGCACCTGGAGGAGTTTTCAGCTGGAAAACATAAATAATTGAAAAGCACTTGAAGGAAGCATTAGTCCTGGATTAATCCACATTCAAAGCCATAAAAAAAAACAATGCTACAGCTGCAGAAACTGTTGTAATTAATAAGGCGAAAACAGGAGTACATATTTTTTTTAATGAAAATATTTATTATTGCCAAAACTGTAAGGGAAACCTTACAGTATCCTATTCGTCAAATTTGGTTCTGCTCTGTTTATGGGTTTACTGCCATGTGCTACTAACAATGAAATCCTCATGCTGAGTTTTATGTTTGATGTTATGGTGTCATATATATATGAAAGAGCAAGAAGGATGATGACCTGAGGAGCAAAAAGGGAAAGCCGGCATGTGTGGGGTTCAGTGTTCACAGACCTGAAGTTGTCTCACATGCGACAGATCTTCTGCACTCTTGCTTCACTGTCTTCACTGCTCTATGTCTACAGACAGCCATGTGTGATGGCAATTCACAGCACCTTGTTAACACACGGTGCTCGTTTTGACAGCCACACTTGCTGACACTGTGCTGTATACTCAGGTCAACTGCCCTTGTGCACACTGTTAAAGATGCTGTTTAAATGCCATAAGACATTTTGCACTATGACAACATACAGTAGGTCACATAGATCCTGTTTACACTTGGTAATAAAACGGGTCCTGGGTGATCGGATTGCAAGTGAAATCAGCCACTAAGACACATTCACTTAAACCACTTGCTGAGATGGTCTGGAATGCATTTCACCACATATGTTTTGTAGTATAAACACTGACATGTGTTGATGCATCCTCAAGAAGGATGTGACAGAAAAAGTGACGTAGGCACGAACAAAAAAACGAGCACAAGTGGTTAGATGGACACGTTGGAAACGTATGGTAGGCACTGGTGTAAACAGCAGTGTGCCTCGGCTGTCCACTTGTGATGTGATTGCTTAAAACGCATTTTAAATCCAAGTGTAAACAGCGCTGTGGTATCGTGTGGTTTGAAACCTTTTTAATGTGTAAGGAAACAAGAATGTATTGGATTGATACCTGATGCCACTATCAGTAACAATGCATCTCTAGTAGGAACAGGTGCTGTGGTACTACGTATTTGGTATTGCAGTAAACGCTTACAGACTTCTTTTTAAACCGCATGACGATGATTTCAGGCTATATTCGGAAATCTAGGTTTATTTCCTGTTATATGACAAATTTCAAAACTCCTTTTAAAGACTCCTGTTCGTATTTGTTTCCATGGTTTCCATGTCATACCAGGTTATATGTCGGATTCTGTGGGATTATTTTCTCGGGGGTTTTTTCTGTGATTATTTCTGATTTCGTAGCATATTCTGATTTTATGGTTAATGGATGAATAATTTATTCATTTTAAGATCAGTTCAAATTAGTGTGATTTATGTAACTGTATTTTTTTCCCCTCCTCCAAACTGCAGCGTTTTGATGATCATCCAGAAAGATTTACAACAATACGTAACATAGGTTTGATGAATAATTCAAAAGAAAGCGCAGTTGCAGGTGTCACGTTGGACGGCACTTAGAAACTAGAGAGCCTGTTGCTGGGGAGTCAGCTCAAAACAGAGCAGCGAGAAGCTCTGTCTGTGTGCATTCCCATGGAGTGGTTGGTGTTGAATGTGTTCTTGAGTTTGATGGATTACCTCGCCAGAGACTGTGAGTCGCGTGCGGTAAGGGATGAAAGTGATAAAACTGATTCTTCTTTTTTTGCAGCATGGCTAACAATAAGAACAGCACCCTTCGCTGCACATTCTCAGCTCCTAGTCACAGTAGCTCACTTCTGAAGGGTCTTTCTGCTCTGCGAGACCAAGGCCAGTTACTGGATGTAGAACTCGCTGTTAACAACGAACGCTTCCAAGTGCACAAAGCAGTGCTGGCATCCTGCAGTGACTACTTCAGGTGAGGATTCTTATGAAATGGAAATTTCAAATCCTAAGATGCTGGCTATTTTTTGAGACTTAGTAACTCAATAACAGGGGGAATTTGATCTACTTTCCTGGAACGTAATATGCTATAATCAATAATTAAGGTAATGAAGCACAAGGCCATGTTGGCTTTCTGCTGTAAGCAGTTTAGGGGAGACAACCCAATTATGATGATTAAAAAATGTTGATAAGACAGTTTTAGAGTGCATGAACATGGATATTATAACCGAGCTTGTAATGGTTATCATTTGGAGTTTGCTGAAACAGAATGTGCTTCCATCCATAATTTAAGTAATTATCGATTGCTTCCTCTGCTAATGGTTTGAGTCATCAAATTATATGGATACCACATTGTACATTTGTGAAATGTTTGAGTGGAACTTTTCAAGGGAATACAACTTTATATATATATATAATATAAAAACCAGTGGTGCCACGTGATTCATGTTTTCTTTTCTTTTCTTTTAGAGCCATGTTCACTGGTGGGATGAAAGAGTCAAACCAGTCCACGATCGAGCTTAAGGGCTTGTCGGCGCGTGGCCTAAAACACATCATTGATTTCGCCTATAGTTCCGAGGTCACGCTCGACCTCGACTGCATCCAAGATGTGCTTGGTGCTGCTGTCTTCCTCCAGATGGTGCCGGTTGTAGAGATCTGTGAAGAGTTCCTGAAATCAGCCATGAGCGTCGAGACTTGTTTGAACATCGGTCAGATGGCTGCTGCCTTCAGCTTGTCTTCGCTGAAAGAATCGGTGGACGCATTCACCTTCCGTCACTTCCTGCAGATTGCCGAAGAGGAGGATTTCCTGCACATCCCCATGGACCGGCTGGTGTTTTTCCTCCAGAGCAACAAGCTGAAGGGCTGTAGCGAGATCGATCTGTTCCAGGCGGCCATCCGGTGGCTACGGCACGATGACTCGCGCCGTCCTGCAGCGAACGAGGTGCTGCGGCACGTGCGCTTCCCACTGATGCGTTCGTCCGAGCTGGTGGACCGTGTGCAGACTGTGGACATCATGGTGGAGGATATCCTGTGCAGGCAGTACCTACTTGAGGCCTTTAATTATCAGATACTTCCTTTCCGTCAACATGAGATGCAGTCCCCTCGCACCGTCATTCGGTCAGATGTTATCTCGCTCATTGCTTTTGGTGGCACACCGTACACTGACAATGACCGTACGGTGAGCTCAAAGGTGTACTGCCTGGCTGATAGCACAGCTAGACAGTTCAAGGAGCTGACAGATATGGAGACAGGCTGCAGTCATGCCTGTGTTTCCGTTCTGGATAATTTCGTTTACGTCGTGGGTGGTCAGCACCTGCAGTACCGCAGCGGTGAAGGCGCTGTGGACATCTGTTTCCGATACGACTCCCACCTCAACCAGTGGTTGCGCATCAGGCCGATGCAGGAGAGCCGCATTCAGTTTCAGCTCAATGTACTTCAAGGGCAGCTGTATGCCACCGGGGGGCGCAACAGATCCGGCAGTCTTTCATCCGTTGAATGTTACTGCCCCAAGAAAAATGAATGGATGTACGTGGATTCGCTAAAGAGAAGGATATGGGGTCACGCAGGGGCAACATGTGGAGGTAAACTTTATATCTCGGGGGGATATGGGGTTTCCGTCGAGGATAAAAAGTCTCTTCATTGCTATGATCCAGCCACAGATCAGTGGGACTTCAAATGCCCAATGAATGAGCCACGAGTGCTGCACGCCATGATCAGTGTAAATGAGCGTGTCTATGCTCTTGGAGGAAGAATGGACCACGTGGACCGCTGCTTCGATGTGCTAGCGGTGGAATATTACCTTCCTGAGACGGATCAGTGGACGACGGTTAGTCCAATGCGTGCAGGGCAGTCCGAGGCAGGCTGTTGCCTACTGGACAGAAAGATTTACATTGTCGGAGGATACAACTGGCATCTGAATAACGTCACAAGCATTGTCCAAGTCTACAACACAGAGATGGACGAATGGGAGAGGGATCTGCACTTTCCAGAATCCTTTGCTGGAATTGCTTGTACACCCATCATACTGCCGCAAACAGCCACACAGAGGTGACTTGCTTAGCTCGGACCATGTGGGGTGATATTGCATGAGGGATTTTTTTGTTCGTTTATTTGTATTTACATGTACCCCTGTTCCTTCAAATAATTGCATTTTGGTTGGTCATGGTTTTCAGCTGAAATTTGTTCTGGGATTTAAACCTGGTAAGAGACAGCTGACCTCACTACGGTGGAACCTCGGTTTGCAAGCATAATCCGTTCCGGAGACATGCTAATAATCCAAATCGCTCATATCATCAAAGTGGGTTTCCCCATAAGAAATAATGGAAACTCAAATATTTTTATATAAAAATGATTAATACAGAATATAAAGTAAAAATACATCAAACAAAATAATCTGCACTTTAGCTTTGAAAAGAATCATGGCTGGTGTGAGGGAGACGAGAGAGGGCCAGAAACAGGAATCTCAAACGCTACAACAAAAACATGGAAACTGGAGTACAAACGAGAGTCAAAACATGAGCAAGGTAAACACTAGAACATGGCTTGGCGATAGCATGGGGAAATGCAAACTACCGGTAATGCTTCATAAACTTAGCATTCATGAGTCAGTCTATTTATTGTCTATATAATTAGTCCTAATGCAGAACACCTGTAGAAATCCACGTCACACGTGAGCATGGCGTGAGTCCTCCGGCATACACCGCTATTGGGAGTGCCCGAAATGGGTGTGCTGCACACATGCTCCGCGCAGGCAGATCCATGACAGAGAGCAGGAGGATTATTGTGTGTTACTTTCACTACAACTCACAGAATCGCTGCAGGCTGTCGGCTCACTGGGATCTTTTTCATTTCGTGCGACTTTAACAAGGAAACTATCCAATGATGGCTGCTTTTGCCTCCTTTTGAGGATTTCACAGAAATGCGCCATTGCATTGTCATTAAACAGATGAGTGACACACACACCAACAGTATATACTGCCACAGAAGCCACAATCCTGCAGTGAGTGAGAGAGAGAAGTTGTGATCACGTGAGACTCGGCAGACGAATGCTACTTGTATTTCAAAACCTCGCTCATTAACCAAGTCAAAATTTATTACAAATTTTTGCTTGTCTTGCGAAACACTCACAGACCAAGTTACTCGCAATCCAAGGTTCCACTGTATTATAGTTTTATTTCCATGTAGGTCTAACTGTGGAAGCACAGTACATACACGACATGCATACCACGTGATATACCCACATTGTGGAGCCACCGTCTTGCACTCTACGCCAGCCTTAACCTCAAGTTAAGGTTAGGGTTGGGGTTGGGTTTTGGACTTGGGTTTACAGTAAGGGTTAAGACTGAGAACGTCTGGCAGTATTTCTAAGCTTTTAACATGTGTTGTCTCGGGGGGGTGTCGTGTACTGAAGTGGGAATGTCTTGTTGTAAAGTGAGTGTGTATTGTCAGCTGTGAGACTGCAGTTTGACCCATCTCTTTATTTCCGCTGATGTAAGTGTCGATTACTGAGAATAAGCACTATTCATCGGTTCTTGTTTTGAAAGCCCGAAGCCTACATGTATTTGTGCTCTCATATAAAATTCCCATCAGTCTCCGATAGAATGAACACAACAGGGCAGTATACATCCCAGAACAAAAGACTTAAACAAATGTTTTCCTAGAACATTCTGAACTATTAGGAGCACAGAATGGCTTTGAGAGGATCGAGATCCAAAGCCGACTCGATGACGCTACAGGATTGCTGGGTCTCTGCATTTGTTCAGGAAGTATTATATTGTGCATTGATCTTCTCGTAGCTAGTCTGGATGTGTTTTTTTTTCTTTTCTTTTCTTTTTTGACCAAGTTCCAAGTTTCCTGGTTCGATCCTGAGCTCGGATTACTGTCCATTTGGCGTCACGCGTGTCCGTACAGGTTTCCCCCAGGTTGTCCGGGTTCCTTCTATCTATTAAAACATGCTCGTAGGTGGACTGACTTATGCTAAATAGTCCCTAGGTGTGAACAAGTGTACGAATGTGTGTGCAATAGTGCCTTGTGATGAACTGGCATCCCATCCAGGGTGTATTCTCACCTCATGCCTAATGGCTCCAGGTCCAGTGCGACTCTTCCGTTAGCGAAGATGAACGAATGAATTATTTTTGCAGTACTGATAACTGCAGTCATCTGTGATAACTACAGTTATATTTTAAGAGCAGTGAAAATGCTTGGAAAGGAATTTTTTTTCTTTTTTTCTTTAAGGTTTTTGATTGCATTCGCAACATAAGCCAGGCAACCCTGTTAAACAGAGTATAAACAAACAAAGAACATCAGTGGTGGTGGTGAAAGATGCACAGATGCAGCAGAGATGGTTTACATTGTGAAAGAAAATGAAGAAGTGTATGCTGCTGTTTTCACAAATACAAACACACAAATGAAGGAATCGGACATCCTCCGTTGCATTGGGACCAATCACAAACAGGGCCGTGTCTGAAGCAAAAAAAACCCGCAGCATTCCGTTCTGTTTACCAGCTTGAGCACGTTGAAACCTCTTCACTCTAGATATTTCTTTGAGCTTTGAAGCATCTTTTTATCTCTTGAAGTATACCGCTGACTTAAGGGCTCGCAAGACATCAGAGAGTTGCTTTATAAAGACAGCTGATGTACACCATGCACCTTCTTCTGAAAAACCTTCTTAATGAAGTGACTTAGTGAATGATTTATCCAGATGCTCCTGTAGAGAGAGAAGTGTTTACTGTTCTCCGAGAATTCAAACACTTTCTGCAACTGCATAGTGGGGGGCTTTAAAATAATTCATCTGCTTTGCAAAGTTCTGAGGAAATTCCTCCAATCCCTAGCTCCGATGGCGATGTGTGTACGAATGTGAAACACGTCCCTTTGTGCTCACTGCGCATCGAATTTGCATAAGCGATGAACGTAGACCGTTTCTGTTTGATATCTAAATGTATTAAGCACAACGCAAGTCCTAACTGATGACATTTTAATTCATCCTCTGAGAATGTGCCGTTCCTGGGTGCGATTACATCATCGCCCTCACAGTCTTTTGTAATCTGTTACAACGTCAGTAAGCACGGCGGATTATTTTCGTAATGCACTTTATACTGTACCTGATGAGCTGAAGACAGCACTGCAAAATCCAAGTGCCGACTGCATTTAGTATTTTCACTGTGATGATGTATCTTCACGGAGAAGCGCAGTGAATTAACAGAATGAGTGCGCCGAGCGCCCCGACCTACGATGACAACAACAACAAAAAAAAACCAATCCTGTTGTGTGAATAAGTGTGTGAGGACTGAGTGAGACTGAATCAGTATGTGTTCCTAACTTTATTTGAATGTATAAAGATCACCACAGTCTTTAAGTCCTGCAACAAAAGCACTGGCTGCTACAGTGAAGTATTTTCCAGGTTTCATTTGTCCTGTGCGGTTTGTATGAGATGAGGCACAGGCTTAAATTGGTCCAAAAACAGCTTGCGGTTGTTGATTGCTATTTTTTTTCACCGTGACTTACAAGCTGTTGCTAAACACATGGCTCAGGATGTTTATAGGACACAAGCTCTCGGCAGCACAGACTTTACAGACATATATTCACGAAAACTTTGAAGGTAATCCGAGCAGAGTGATTTAAGGTAGAGAAATGAATTTAACATAAGGAACCAGACTCGTATTCAACTAAGCACTCTTTAGTTTCTCCTTTCTAATACGTTATTGCATGAGCATTATATTAGATTATTTATCAACGTGACAATCACATCGCACTCCATCAAAGCACAACAGCAGAGTGAAGCAGGAAGTTTTCCTCTGTAATGCTTTTTGTGTTCTCCTAATGTAGCTACGAGTGAAGTTCTGAGATTTTTGGATTTGAAATCGTGTTCGTTTTTTTTAAATTTATTTTTAAATGTATAGTACCAGGTGATACTCCTACTCATTTATAGATTTTTTTGTTTTGTTTTGTTTTGTTTTTGTTTTGTTTTTTTGGGACTATTTTTGACATTGTAGAACAATCCTGAATTCATCGAAACTATGAAATAACATATGGCACATGTATGGACTTAAATATGATTCATATTATAGGTTCTTCAAAGTTTAGCCAGCGTTTACCTCGATGGCAGTTTTGCAGACTATGGGCATTATCTTAACCAGCTTCATGAGGTAGTCACCTGGAAGGCGTTTGAGTTAACAGGTGTGCCTTGTGAAAAGTTCATCAGTGGAAATTCTCACTTTCTGAATGCCTTAGAGATCATCAGTTGTGCTGTGTCGAGGTAGAGCTGGTATATAGCTGGTATACGGTACATAGCAAAGTAGTAAATCCATATAATATCAAGAACCGCGCAACTAAGAAAAGAGAAGCGACGGTCTATCATTACTTTAAGACATGAAGTGTCTTTTAAGTAATAAAAATAAAGAAAAACCATTGAATTACACTTTTAAACTTGTTACGCTACTTTGTTGTACGATGGATACAAGATGAACAACAACCCATGACCCAAGGTGCTAATGTTGTTGTTTATTGAAGCATCAAGGACTTGCTACAAGAAAATCAATATCACTGGAATTCAAGCTTAGCCCTTGCTCCTGTTCATCACCTAAATCTTTTGTACCCTTTGATGGTTTAAATCTATTCATTTGACTCTAAAAGTGTATACGTATGTCTCCGATTATGCACAATATGTTGCGTTGTACATTATGTATGTACTAATTATACCGAATCATCAAAATCACAATATGCATTCACTTTAATAAGAACACCTGTACACTTGTACATTCATGCAGTGCAGTGCATAACATGATACAGATACCGGTCAAGAGCTTCAGTTAATGTTCACATCGAACATCAGAATGGGGGGAAATCTGATCTCGTGACTTTTACCTGGTGTGATCTGCTGCCTCTGTAGCCCATCTGCTTCACAAATGGACATGTGCTTTTCTGCTCACCATGTTTGTAAAGAGCGCTTATTTGAGTTACTGTAGACTTCCTGTCTGCTGGAATCTGTCTGGTCATTCTTATTCTCCTCTGACGTCTCTCATCAACAAGGTTTTTCAGCCTACAGGATTACAGCTCACGGGATGTTTTTTTTTCTTCCTTTTTTGCAAGATGCCGTGTAAAGAAACTGGTGTACCTGAAAATCTCAGGACATGAGCCATTTGTGAAATATCTAGCTCAACTGCCAGCAACATCCATGCCACCAAAGTCACCCGAGTTCACGTTTTCTCCACAGTCTGATGTTTAATGTGAAAGCTACCAGACTTGTATCTGCATGACTATGCATTTACGCTGCTGCCACGTGATTGGCCGATTTGAATAATTGCATGGAGCTGTGTGTGTACATATGTTCCTAATAAATTGTTCAGTGAGTGCATCTCCTGATATTGTGCTGCTGTAATCTGTTTTAATGTTTGCCGTGAGCCTCAGCTCGCTCAGGCTTTCCGATTCTTCCTCTGAATACTTCCCATGATGAGCAAGCGTTGTGACTGATTAATTAACGAGGAATGTACGCAAATCATGCAAATATTAGACTTTTTCCTTGTTTCTTTGTGTATATGTACATACTTTATTGCTGTGCTCATCGTGAACGAATTTGGCATGATGTAATTAATGGTGGTCTTTATTCCTGTCGTGTCCTTTGCGGTGAAAGGTCAGCTAGGCTTGTGCGGTGTCTTAAGCTGCTGAATGTACTGTCCCACCGTAGCACTTTATATGATTCTTCCTTTCGTTCTCTCATTTTTGTTCCTTTGTGAGAGCATTTTTACTTTTCTTCCAATTTTGCTGTATCAGTTTATAGTGTCTTTTACCAATAACGTTATTCATTTAATAAAACAAGAAATGGACAGATTTGTGCCTTACCTCCCATCTCTGTGTGCTACTTACCAGCCGTAAGCAAATTTCAAAATAATGACCAGCAATATTTCCTTGGTTTCCAAAAAGTAGAGGAAACGATTTTGCACCTCCACCACAGGCACGGGTGGCACAGTGGCTAAGCAGTTAGCACTGTCGCCTCACAGCAAGAAGGTCCTCAGTCAACCTGGGCGCCTTTCTGTGTGGAGTTTGCATGTTCTCCCCGTGTCCACGTGGGTTTCCTCCAGGTACTCCGGTTTCCTCCCAAGTCCAAAGACATGCACAGAGGGGATTAGGCTGATTGGCTACTCTAAATTGCCCGTAGGTGTGAATGTGAGTGTGACTGGTTGTCTGTCTCTGTGTATCGCCCTGCGGTGGATTGGCGACCTGCCCAGGGTGTACCCCACCTCTCGCCCGAAGTCAGCTGGGATTGGCTCCAGCTTCCCCCCGCGACCCTGAACAGGATTAAGCAGCAAAAGACAAATAAAAACACTACAGGCAAGGTTTGCAATGTTTACAAGTACTGTATTTCCAGACCTGTAATAATCCTATCATTTAAAAGATGCCTTAAATGAACTGTTCTTGGCTAGATTGCTATGTGGATGTGGAGTGGCTTTTGGCTAATTTTCTCAATTCAGGTACCTGTTTACATTTTTCTGGCCCAGAAATGAGCTCAGCACTGAGATGGACCAGAACAGTTCAGTTCAATTGCTTTTCCTTATAAGGTAATTAATTCATGAGGCTTGAGCGATTTCAATTGAAGTCCCAATCACAAGCAATTTTGTGCAGTGACGTTTATTAGGAATTTAATGCGAGCCAGAGTTGAAATCCTGGGAAGAAGGATTAGAGGGCAGCATTCCACAGGACAAAAAAAAGTGGGGAGGAAAAAGCCAGTAAATTACTGGTTAAGATGCACTGACTAACCTAAATCAGGCTGCGTATTTAAAACATTTGCAAATCAAATGGCCTGAACACAAAATCAGCCCTCTTCTGCATGCACAAGCTCACAGATTTTGCTCCTAAAAGCCCAAGCAGATAAATTTTGCTCTCTGGAATTTTGGCTCAGCCAGAAACGCCTGACAATGGGGTGAACGCTTTTCTATTGCGCCACTCGGAAACCTAGGTCTCAACGTTGTTTTTTTTTAAGGATTTGGTATACCTCATTTCCTGTGTAACTTAGGGTTTGTTTCACATGTGGTGTTCTCCCTGTGTCTGCACGGGTTTCCTCCAGGTTCTCCAGTTTCTGTCCAAAAACATGCTAAGAGATAGATTGTGTCAGTTAAATTGTCCCAGGTGTGAATGAGCATGTGAACGTGTGTGTGCGTGATGCTCAGTGACGAACTGACATCCCATCCAGGGTGTTTTCCCACTAAACACCCAATGTTCATGGGACAGGCTGCAAATTCCTCATGACCCTGAACAGGATAAAGCAGTCACTGAGAGTGATTGATGCGCGTTTGCATCAACATGAATAAGGTGCTGGTCCTGAGCTGGTGCTAGTGCTGGTCAGAGGTGTCAAAAGTACCGTACACACATTCTTTACTCAAGTACAAGTATAGATACCTGTGTTTAAAAAGACACCAGTAAAAGTTGAAGTATTGACTCAACTTTTTTACTCAAGTTAAAGTGAAAAGCACAGGCTCCAAAATATACTTAAAGTACAAAAGTATAAAGTAACCTTGCGAAGGACAAAACCACTATTTTAGGGAAAAGCTTATTGGACTCCATGTCCAAGTGCAAGCAGAGAAAAATGAAGTGAAATGAATACCAAAGGCTCCATCGGCCAATCTTTTCTAAACATGTGTAAAAAATAAAACTGCTGTAAAATATTGAGGGATTGCAAACTCAGTGTGCATGGTGTTCAAAAACTTTATTGGTATGCAAATAGATATTAGCATACACATAAATATTATCTGTCACAGCAGAACTGCAAAGCCTAAACAGTAACGTTAAACGCATACCCTATGAGTAACTTCTATTTAACAGCAAGATATCATGTGTAGGACTTTGAGTGCAACTATGTGAGAACTACCCACATCACTGTGTGTGTGTGTGTGTGTGTGTGTGTGTGTGTGTGTGTGTGTGTGTGTGTGTGTGTGTGTGTGTGTGTG